>OX101794.1:10718401-11034484 GCA_944452715.1 Ophion slaviceki | reverse complement strand
TATATAATATTATGATAGATATAAAATATAAAATATTATAATAAATGTATTATTATATAACATTAGAATAAAGATAATAATAAATAATAATGAATTGACAAAGAAAATAACGCGAGTGACGTTCGATACGAGCTTGATGAATGTCAATGTGTTTTCCAAACGTGGGAGTTGCACATCCACATACACCAACCCTTCATTCCATTTGAAAGCCCGTCCCTTGGGTGGCTAGAGTCAGCTTAACCCCATTGTATCGCCGAGAGGGAAGGAAAACTGCAGCGAACCTATTGCCGACAGCGTCAGTGCCTGCCTAAATCCCTCGGTGGCAATGCGAGCAAACGTTAGCACGGCAACCAGAGGTACTTGGGTCAGGTGCCACCTCGGCTCTGATTTCACGTGCAGGATCTTGGCTAGGATCCTGCTATGTGGTTGCACTTCGCGCTATGAGAAACAGCGCCGGAAACATTCTCCAACCCGAACACCGACGGTTCACCCATCATAGTGAGGTTTTCGAGTATGGATTTATGAAGGTGGTGCACCGAGAGTGTAGCAGAAACACGTGAAATATTTTCTATCTCTTCCTTGCTGTGTCATCGATTCAAGCCCGGGACTCGCTGAGTGCGAGCCCGAATCACCAGGCGAATGACCTTTGAACTTCACGAATATCTTTTTCAAACATAACATTGCTGAGAAGCATTTAATCTATTTTCACTCAGCTCAGGTCAATGTGGTCTAGGGCAGTTCAGTACAATCCGAAATCTTTTTTTTTCGGGATGAAAATTCAACCATAACCTCTGGAGATTACAGACTCGAGCTCGGCAAGTATGTGGGAAAGGATCGTATCGAAATTTCAGATCCCTCGAGTCCCATGTGTCTGGTCTTTAAATCCTGAGAGATCAAACAAGAGTGAGGATCATCACAGTGTAAAATTTTCAAAAAATCGATTTTTTTGCATTATCCGATGGTAGAGACGGTTATAAACATGCTGTTCATACAGGGTGTCTTATCCCTGCGACCCGAAATAACTCGGTGATTATCGACGTCACAAAAAAAAATGTTTCAGACATAAGACATGTGCGGTGTGAAGGGGCCATCAAAAGTGACCAATTTTTTTTTTCGGTGTAGGTGCTGACGCACTAAAGGTCACCTCCACTTTTTTGAATGGAATGGCACATTTTTTTCAATCATCTTGTGGAGCACCTCAAGCCGCGTAAAAAACATCACGGGGTCAAAGTCGTTCAAGGTCATTTCCGAGATATTTGGATTTGTATCATCACGACTGACGTTGAATTAAAAAAAATGGTCGCATTTGATGGCCCACTTCACACCATACAACTTTTGTCTGGAACATTTTTTTGTGACGTCGATAATTACCGAGTTATTTCGGGTGGCAGAGATGAGAGGGACACCCTGTATACTCACGTAAACGTAAGTAGACCATTTATATGAAAATTCCGCACTCGAAACTTCAACTGCGTTTTTTTTTTCGAAATATTGTTTTTCAAAACGGTGTGCACTCTCAAAGGAAAAGTTTTCAAGCTATCCGTCTCAAATTTTGACACAAAATTCTTCACGCCATTCTTTATCGTGCTATGGAAGCTTTTCTTTTTAATCTTCATATTTTTTTAACGAAAAACTGTCGAAGAAATTGGCTTAATTCGATACCTTTTTCAAACCACTGCCATTTTGTCAATTTTGATTTAAAAAAAACCTCCATAGCAAGATAGCGGCTTTCATACTGATTAATAATCTTTTTACAAATTTTGTTTCAGATAATATTTACGGCCACAGCCGTGTACACCGTGAGGACTCCTTTTTTTCGAAGACGTTTTCAACGGTTAAAAGAACGTAAGAAAAATAAAAATAATCGTTTAAACATTTATTTTCTGTTATTCATGAGTGCTTTGATTTGGCATAAAAAAATAAGATTGATGAGTGTATTTTAACCATCGAAAAAAAAATCGCAAAAATCAGCTATTTTTTCACCCGTTACACTGTGATGATACCTGAAGGCCGAAGTCTAAATAAGAAGGTCCAAAAAAGCGTGTTTTCCGGAATTTTTTTAGAAAGGAAAAAACAAGTGAGTTTTTTTTCATGGATATTTAAAATGTATGAAATTTTTTTTAAACATTAACCAATAAATGTCCACATATTTAACAACCTATTCCATATGCGTCTTGCCACTGCAGTCCCCAATCGGCGGAAAAGATGCAGTTCGTAATTCTTGACTGAACCAAATAAACAAAAAAATGTTCAATTGTCATATATTTTTCTTCTGGGTGAATTAAGAAAAATCCGAAAAAATCGTGAAATTATAACTTTTCTCAGGTTTAAAAAAATGTGTTTAAAAAAACAGTTAAACGCGCTATAAAAATGATTTAAAAATACTTTTTCAACGACGTTTTTAAATTCACTTAAAAGAGATTTTCATACTGAAGCAAATCAACTTTGGTTTGATTCTTTTGGCCTTGTGTCTTCCAAAATATTTACAATTGGCCTCTGTCACTTTGTAAATATATTTTTGAATGGTTTATCGATCGGTTTAAGCATTAAAAAAAACGATTTTTCGGACCTTCTTATTCAAGCTCCGGCCTTAAACTGGGATGTGGCTGTGTTCGTACACATTTGTGTATATACTTGCACTGAATGTGATAGTGTTGAAGTTTCCATCGTTGGAACGCAACGAAAGTTCTTTTGGCCATTTAATTTGCCTTCTTATAATTTCTATACTTCTTTTGTATAAATTTACATCGTAGATCGTTAAATAAATATCTTACAATAAGTTAGAGAGATTTTTGTGGGCGAAATCTGCCAAAAGAAATGAAGGGGTTGGTCTACTCTGAAAATGTCAGAAAATCGATAGTTTTTTAGGCAAATCAAATTGGAGTCGAAGTTTCAACGTATGGTGCAAGAATCGCAGATTGAAAGTAAACTTATGATTACAACGATAAAACTGCCAGTAAAACTTTAAACGCTTTTTTCTCGAACCTATACTTTTCAAAACGGTGTACATGATTTTTTGATATCTAATGAATGGATTGACTTGAAATTGGGTACACTTATTCAGTATAATAGTAGTTTAGTCTCAACCGACGGTTTTCTTCTTAACATTTTTTTTTTTCATCAGTTATCAACGTCATTTTTCCTCGAAAAATAAAAAAAAATATTCAAACTTTTTTCCTTTGCCGATTGAAACATAATAAAAAAAAGCTTAGTCAAATCTTAGTCAATATTATCAGATAAAACAAAAAATTTGTTTCACACAAACCAGGTGGCCAAAATCAAGTACACCATTGAGCCCCTCAAATTCAAAGATCCTTCACGAGATTTTTTATAACTTCTTTAATAATTAATATTTTTTCATGAAATTTGGTACACAACTTTGTTAATGTACATACGAATAAACGTCGAAACGATTTTTCAATCATCTTAGTTGTTCCTTCAAAATGAATTTTTTTGAATAACCCTGTATTCGGGTGGTCACAGTAGCCTATCCCCTTAGATTAATTCAGAAATATTGATGTTCATGGCATTCCAACGATGCAAACTTCAACCCCATTGAATGTGTATTCAGTTGGGTGCTGTTGATGCTTCGAGAGCAGACACTCCACAGGCCTCGCAACTATAACCGTGAGGCACGTAACGTACGCCGAGTTCGAGAGATCTGTGCAACATCTTCTGTATAGGGCAAAAGTGACGTCGATACACGTCACTTTCGCCCTATACCACCGCACACTTGGATACTGGCGAGAGGATATTTCAGCAAAGGCTGTAAAAAAAGTATTCAGACTTCAGCCAGGACACTGGAAAATGTCATTACATTTAACTAAAAAAATACTTGTTAAAAATTCGAGAGCAGTTCTGGTGACTATATAAGTGGCTCTTATACGGTTACGCTTTACAATTATTGTA
Organism: Ophion slaviceki; assembly: GCA_944452715.1. NCBI lineage: Eukaryota > Metazoa > Arthropoda > Insecta > Hymenoptera > Ichneumonidae > Ophion > Ophion slaviceki. The sequence continues at coordinate 11,030,575 of OX101794.1, read as the reverse complement.
GAATTTACCGTTACCTCAATGAGTATCGTTTTATTAGCGTGAGAGGAAAACGCGTTTGGCATAAAATATTCAATGGAGCACAGAGAGCAATATCGATTTACAGAGACCAGTGGTATTTGCGAAATGGAGCACCATTACTATAAATACGTTTTGCCCGGGCTTCACAAGATAATTCCATATCTACAAAGCCCATGCAGAGTCTGCCGTTTCGTACGTCCCTTTCGTTCTCGCCCTGTTCAATGTACATCCGAATAATTGAGCCGGCACAACTACCAGGCCCGTTGCCCTAATACAATTGCCCACATATGCGGCCCTCGCTTATTCCAGCAATCGGATAATTACATTCCGGATCCCCTCAGAACCAAAATATTCTTTGGTTAGTTCATAATTGGCGGGTGTATTGAAATTGCCTTTACGTGGCTTCGAACGTGCCGAACGAAGAAGGCAAAAAAACCGACAGTGTCAAGATATTTTTGAACGCGGTAAATAGCCCAATATTTTCTGGCTACACACGCTGGTCACATGGGGTCACAATGACCCCAGGTATGTTTCAAACGACTGCCGCGTGGACTGTATCTTTCCGAATGACTCACAAAAATTCAGGATGTTAGTTTGAACATCCTAGAATGTGGCATTCTAGGTATTATATTTTTATCGAATTTTAAAATGGCGGAAAAAAATTAGCAAGGGGTCAATGCGTGAAAAAAGCCATTTTTTACTTTAAAAAATCACAAAACATGGCATTTTCAATTTTTGTAAATAAAATTTTAGGGTGATACTCTTGAGATATAACAGTTTGAGGAAAAAAAATAGCTCCAAGATGGAAAATGGTTTAAGGCAAGTCGCCTTGGCCGCCAACAACTTATAATAGTAATGTTGGCTTGGGGTCATTTAGACCCCAGGTGAGCGTAGAGGGTTAAGAATGTTTCGATATTTCGGCAATAGTGTCTTGTTTTCTTCCATTCGTTGGGGTAGTTGAGTTGTGGCTACAAGTCTGAAAGTGTATTGAAATTGCTTTTACGTGCCTTTGAACGTGCTCTTTTTCTATCATTTCCGGCGAATGTAACGAAGGCAAAAAAATCCGACAGCGTCAAGATATTTTCGAACGCGGTAAATAGCCCAATATTATCTGGCTATCACACGCTGGTCACAGGGGGTCACAATGACCCCAGCCATATTTCAAACGACTGCCGCGTGGACTGTATCTTTCCGAATGACTCATAAAAATTCAGGATGTTAGTTTAAACATCCTAAAATATGGCATTCTCGGTATTATATTTTTATCGAATTTTGCAATGGCGGAAAAAAATTACCAAGAGGTCAATGCGTGAAAAAAGCCATTTTTTACTTTAAAAAATCACAAAACATGCCATTTTCAATTTTTGTAAATAAAATTTTAGGGTGATACTCTTGAGATATAACAGTTTGAGGAAAAAAATAGCTCCAAGGTGGAAAATGGTTTAAGGCAAGTCGCCTTGGCCGCCAACAACTTATAATAGTAATGTTGGCTTGGGGTCATTTTGACCCCGGGTGAGCGTAGAGGGTTAAGAATGTTTCGATATTTCGGCAATAGTGTCTTGTTTTCTTCCATTCGTTGGGGTAGTTGAGTTGTGGCTACAAGTCTGAAAGTGTATTGAAATTGCTTTTACGTGCCTTTGAACGTGCTCTTTTTCTATCATTTCCGGCGAATGTAACGAAGAAGGCAAAAAAATCCGACAGCGTCAAGATATTTTCGAACGCGGTAAATAGCCCAATATTATCTGGCTATCACACGCTGGTCACAGGGGGTCACAATGACCCCAGCCATATTTCAAACGACTGCCGCGTGGACTGTATCTTTCCGAATGACTCATAAAAATTCAGGATGTTAGTTTAAACATCCTAAAATATGGCATTCTCGGTATTATATTTTTATCGAATTTTGCAATGGCGGAAAAAAATTACCAAGAGGTCAATGCGTGAAAAAAGCCATTTTTTACTTTACAAAATCACAAAACATGCCATTTTCAATTTTTGTAAATAAAATTTTAGGGTGATACTCTTGAGATATAACAGTTTGAGGAAAAAAATAGCTCCAAGGTGGAAAATGGTTTAAGGCAAGTCGCCTTGGCCGCCAACAACTTATAATAGTAATGTTGGCTTGAAGTTGAGCTTGGGGTCATTTTGACCCCGGGTGAGCGCCGAGGGTTGAGAATGTTTCGATCTTTCGGCAATGGTGTCTTGTTTTCTTCCATTCGTTGGGGTGGGTGAGTTGTGGCTGAAAGTCTGAAAATGTTGTCACGTTCGGTGTCATTGGCTTCTTCTTACCTTGGAAATGGGAAGAACAGCTTGGATGTCGTCTTTTTGTATCTCCAGTCGTGCCTGAAGCTTCCTCCTCTCAACGTGGGGCCGACGATGGTGATGTTGTTGCTGCTGCTGTTGTCTCTCGGCTTGAATTTCATCGTCCGTTTGTCCCGTTCGCGGCTGAAGATTTGAATCGCCTTCTAGGGCGTAGCGAACGTTCCAAGCGATGCGGCCACCGTCCCAGCTGCTACTTCCGGCGCCTTCCTCGCTTGCTTCCAACAGCATCGTCATAATCTCCTCTGCCGAACTGAAAATATTATTTATACGTAGGGAACATTTCGCTGGTAGAATTATCCGTCAATGCAGCTCCGAAGGAATGGAGAAAATCGAAAAAAAAACAGCAGTGGCCAGTCACGAAAATGGGAATATCATCTCGCCAGCAGTGCAACGTGTGTAACGTTGACAAAAAGGTCCTTAGACCTTTTCGTTAACGTCGAAAATTCAATGAACATATCGTCAACCGAAAGGGAATACAGGCAAGCTTTCGTAGTATCTCAATTTAAGGGGGGAGATACCTTAAGGCGAGGAAAAAATTTGCTAATTTTTATTATTTTTTTTTAAGAAAAGATTTACTCACCATTTTTGAGACTTAGGATATGTTTTATTGCTACTTTTGGCTGTTACATGGTATTTTTTTTAAATCAATCTTTAAAATAGCGGAGGTATGTCACGGTCTTCTAAACTGCATTTTCAAAACTGGCGTGACGTATTGCTGAAAAACTAATCGACCGATTCTGATGAAATGTTTTATAAATCTTCCCAACCTTATTGACTGAAACATGACCCTAAATGTTTTTGAAAATAAAAACAGGTATTTTTTTATTGCAAAATCTAGCATTTTCTTCGGAAAATCAAATCTTTTTGTTTCGAAGCGTATCAGTTCATCGATTTTCGACACTTCTCACTTTTTCTTAGTCCATATTCTGCGTATGAGTGTTAATGAAACGAAAATCTCTATTGTTTATTTCTCAGATTAATCCCGCTGACGCATTATACTGAAGTTTGCATCGTTGGGATGCAACGAAAATATATTTTTTTCTCGTACTTCCCTACTTCTTTGGCTTGTTTAGGGTACAAAAATCACTGAAACATGTTTAAAGACCCTTATTAGGGCCCCATACTCCGAGCTTGGAAAAAAGAATTTAGATAGTAGTAAAAATAAAGAAAAGAAAAAATCATGAACAATTTTCGTTGCATTCCATCGATGCAAACTTCATAACCATGCTGACGCTACGTGTCACGCCGTCTGACAACATCCGCCGCAACCCGTTTAGAAGACCGTGCTATACGTCCGCCATTTAAAAATATTATTTTAAAAAAATACCATGTATCAGCCAAACGTAGTAATAAAACATATCCTAAGTTTCAAAAATGGTGGACAAAGCGGTTCTTAAAAAAAACATAATGAAAAATCAGCAATTTTTTCGTCGCGTAAAGGCGAGGATTTCCCCCCTTAATGGATTACACCTAGCTCGTGGCCGAAAAAAGTGGAATTTTCGTGCATTTTTGCCGGGAAAACGTGTGCAGGTGTTCCATTTTTTTACATTACAGAGTACTTTTTCAAGTATCTTTTACGATTTTTGTATTAAAAAATATTGATAAATATGGTAAATACAATGGAATGTGCAGGGCGCTGTTTAAAAAACGTCCTTCGTAGTGACCACTGCTGCTCGGAAACAAATCATCCGAAATCAAAAAGTCAAACGCATTTAGTTTTTGCATGATATTATCTAGTGCTTGGACGAAGCATTTGATAAAATATCGATGAAAAAAACATGACTGCAGTCCAAGGTTAAAGTATCGATATTCGGTAAAAAAAGCTCTATATTCGTTAACAGAAAAAAAAATTAAACATCCGAAAACATCGAAAAAAATTTACATCGTTCAAGTACAATTTTAGTGCTGTGTAAAAGAAGCTTGTAAAATTTGAAGTTGATCGGTGCAATCATTTTTTTAGATATCGTCGTTACCCCGATTTTGAAAAAGTAATTTTGAGAAAAACGCGTTTATGGTCCGCTGGTTCGCGGAACCGATCTATAAACGCCCATAACTCCGTCAATTTTGAACAGATCGACTTGACATTTCCAGAGAATATTTTTGACATGTTATATTTTGAAAATCCGTCGAAAACAAACAATAAATATTAAACAAAGTTTCAACTAGGTGTACGATATTGTAATTTATACTCGTCCTTACGCATTTGACGATTGTGGCGAATTTTCCCGTCTCCTTATCGTGAACGTGGCCGCTGTATTCTTGGCATTGATCTCCGAATTGAGAATCCAATTCGGGCTGCTCGGGGAAGCGTCCAGTATCCTTATTCCCGATTTGACTTTGGCTCTGCATTGGAAACGAAAAAAACGGTTCGAATCTTCATTGGAGGTTGATATTTGTTAATACTCTAGCAGTGACAACAGCTTGTACCATATTTCAAAGAGTTCGTAGAATACTCGAGCCAGTAGAAAACTGCAAAAAACACCCTCAGGGGGATTTCTTTACTGAATCCATATCGATGAATTTTCACCCACTAAATACGAATGCACCATTCGTTTTCCCCGAAGCCCTCAATAAAAAAAAATCGTCAAAAGTGTGGGAAATTTTAAGATTTCGACAAAAACTGCTTGATATTCGTAATCAGCGAAAAATTCCCCATTAGAAAGACCCTTGAAATAGTTGAAAAGTCGATTTTTTTTTACTCATTTGGCCTCTTTCCGTAATCGTCAGAATCGCGAAATTTCAAAGAGCCGTAGCGTCGATCCTATTTGAGTGACATACATTTATCGGCGGGGTTTTGGTACCGATTTTGGCAGACTTAGAGAATGCGTTGGGTTCATCCCGATATCGCAATTAGTTTCCCCGGAAAATGCGTTTGAAGAATGGCGGAAAAAGAGGCAAAAGGGGTAGAAAATTCGCGATAATCGATGGTCTGACTTTGAAATTCTGCCAAAAATCGAAAAGTCATCGAAACTCCATGAATCTAACGGCATTGTAAAGAGAAAACGATAACGAAAAGAATAAGCACCTAGTGGAGTCCTAATTCGAAATAGAATATAAATGATCGATGGTTAAGTGAAGCTACTCTATCGCCGAGATGGAAAGTAAATTAATTTTTTAAATATTTTTTTACAAGTTTATTTCGATGTATTTACCCTCTGAATACAAATTCACTATTCGCTACGGCCAAAACCCTAAATCTTTATAAAAAATCATGGAAATTGTATGGAGTGTAGTTTACCCCTTAAGTTTTCTATCCGGCAAAAATGCAAAAATACGTAAACTTCAATATCATCCCTCCTTTAAAGTGTTACTCATTACATTCAATTCAATGCCCCCCTTTTGAATGTGGGGTAAGACAAGGGAAAAAAAAGGGTTGGCTCATTTCTTAATTTCAGTTGTTTTTTTCCAATGTACCCATAGTGGACTTTTCCGTTTAAGACGGAATGACACCTCATCGCGGTCGGTATGGTAGAACAACTATAGATTCCCAAAAATCTCTGAAACGGCTCTTCAGATCCCGTCGAAACTTTGCCAAACGACGTCAAATAGATAGACGAACAGCTGTCTGCCCCTCAAATTTTCTGAACTTGAGAAAAAAAACTAGATTGGCTTATGATAATCCAATCTACATTTTTTTCTCAAATTCAGAAAATTGGAGGGGCAGACAGCTGTTCGTCTATCCATTTGACGTCGGTTGGCAAAGTTTCGACGGGATCTGAAGAGCCGTTTCAGAGATTTTTGGGAATCTATAATTGTTCTACCATACCGACCGCGATAAGGTGTCATTCCGTCTTAACTGAAATCGGTGAACTGCTTGGGTGAAACTGCAAAATCAGCCCTTGACGCATCATTCGAAGCGATGCTTCCACCCCTGAAAACCAATTCTCCACCCATAAAAACCGCATCCAAAAGTTTTTGATGCTCAACCACATACTCTTCAACAAAACCGAAAACGGACACCAAAGTGATGTTCCTTGTCAGACTACTTAAGCCAATAGAGACTTTATTCCTCGACCGGAAAATATGGTGATTTGTTTCATACAACAAACAAAATTCAACCCTCATCATTCAAATTCAGCGCAGCTCTTTTTGCGATTACATTTGAAAAAAAAAAGCGAAAATCAGTGCGCACTTTTCGACTCTGGAGCAAATATATTTCCTATACCATCTTCGCAATGATTCAACGGTCATTGTATTATCATCCACTACAACTATAGATATAAAATATAGTAAATAAAGAAGATACAATAACATACAAGTGGAGTGTACTTTACAACAAAAAATCGTCTGCATGACGAAAGTACGTCCATAAATAAAATCCGACGGCCGAGTTCCATAAGTAGTCCGCCATCAAGGTAACAGCATCGTGCCGAATCGATATAACGATAGACCCGCCGCATGTATACACAAGGTGGGCAATTTTCCGCGGTTGGATAATTTCATTACTCACTAGCTAGACAATAGTACTGTTCAACCCTGCACCATCGACCTTTCGCCACTCAGCTCCATTTACGAGAAAACTCACTTTCCGCATAGTTCGGCCCTCGCGCAGTGCAGGCCTTGATGAGACTGCGTCGGCAGGGAGAAAAAGTGCGCAACTTACCTGAGAATGACAACGGCGACCGTTGGTCCCAGCTCAGTTTGACGTGGTGACGATGCGCTGGCTGAGGTGGACAATGTCTGAGGATGAAGAAAAGCCGGCACGTGAAGCCTCGATCTCGGATACAGAGGACCATGCGGTACCAAAAGAGTGAGCGAGTCATCGGCGCGTAGTTCTTTGTAATCGGAACGATTTGGACCAAGTGGAACATTGCCGAGGGGGGTCTCGGGTTGTATCTGGACCCGTGGACGACAACCCCCAGCTGAAGAGCTGTCCGATTTGCTCTGCATCCTCGAAGCATTGCCGGAGGCATCAGCGAGTGTGCCACCTTCGGCCATTGCGATGGTCCTCGGCTCGAGGACGGAATAAGCCACTTGGACCAGTCTCGGTGGCGTTTTGGCGATCTTCACTCTGCCGGAGGCATCAGGTGCGGGTAGCGGTGCCCACCAGTCGGCCGGTATCGTTATTTGGGCGAGGCACACCCCGTCCTCACCGTCCGGACTGCAAGCTGCCGCCAGCGGCGTCTTTCCCGGCAATGAAGCGTGCAGAAGAACGCATACGCGCTGATGACGCGACAGAAGTAGTTGACGGCGTCCACCAGCCTCGCTACCGGCGTGAAACAAAACTCTGAGGACCGGCGCGTCTCTGGGTATGTTGGAACCGACCAGGTGGGCCGACATGTCGAGATGACGGGCTCCCAACTCCTGGGCGTCCATGAGAGCGGCGTTTGAAGCAGCTGTGACGTTTCTCCGGGTATCCGGACCCGGCAATGCCTCCAGCGGATCCGGCACGATGTAACGCGCCGGGACTGTTTGCTTCGTACTGAATGGTCCGTAGGTTGCCCTTACCGAGGCCGGCTCACTGGTCTGGAACACCGTGAACTTGTCGACCGACAGTAACGCTCCGGGAGGTGGCACGATCACCGACGGCGACGAGCTCATCACATCAGCTGGTATTGCCGGCATTTGTCCTGCTCCCGAGCTCATCGAAGATGGAGAATCCAACCTCGTTGGGAAATACTGCTTGGGCGTGTGTTTGAGAAAGAAACCCCCGTCCTTGTTCTCGAAATGAACTTCCACGGATGCCGCGACATCTGCGAACATTCAGCGGCTTGTTTTAGTCGATGCCCTGGAGCGAATCCAAAGTTCCCTCTTACATAGATACGTCCATTCATTTTTTGAGAATCAGGAGAGGTTGGGGCGAAAAAACATTGAAACTTCAAGAGGTGTGCTGGCGTTTATTTAATAAAATTGTATCAATGATTCGGTACATCGTGGGTATGCATGTACTAGTGGGCTAATAAGGTAGTGCGGGCTGCCATCCGCTATCGAAAAAATCCGGTCGATCGTGAGAAGTAATGCCAAACGATGTTTGATATTGTGGTAGACCCTCCGATGTAAGCGGCCAAGCTTCTAGCTTCTGTAGGAAAACAAAAACATCGTTCCAAATCCTAGGAGTCCTCCCTCATCAGTCTCCTGCCCGCGTCTCTTATGCTCTCCAACCCTGGCGCTGGTGACAATCACCGGTAGGGAGGAACATCGAACCATTGGTAGATTTTTGGCTGGCTCTCGTCCATTTCGTACTCAACGCAACGTTTGGGATAGCTGTTTGTATAGACATCATTCAACATATACTGTATAGGGGTATAAAAGGAAGATGGAGAGGTGGAAAGGGTTGGGATCCCTATATTCCTATCTCTCTCCCTCTCCACTTCTCGCCGTGCTCATCTTTAATAATTCGACGGGTTGTGCTGGCCTATTGACTCTTGACCCACTTGCCAGCATTGTCTATTTTCTTTGCTCATGTGGAGGGCGCAAAAAGAAAGGCGTCCATGAGGATCACGCGAGTGTAAGACTTACTTCGTGTGTCTCTTGCAGCCAAGAATGGGATAGTCGTTGCGAAAGCACTTTGTACTCAACAGATCGAAGTAGACGGTGCCTATCTGTACGCCGGCCTTGTCCTCCGATCTGTGTAGGCAGTCGTGAAACTTTTCATCGCACGAACAGTGCACCCTGTGGTCAATCAGACGTAAATTCGATAAAGTTTTCTATCTCCACATCGTCCTCTGTCTCTTCCACGCGCGAACAAACAAGGCTGTTGAAGTGCAAGAATTCGAAGGAGTATGTCTCCACAATACTTTGCTTCACTTCGATCTGTTATCTTGACTTTTGAGATTGAACTTCAAGTTGTATCACTTCTGGCATAAACTATACGAGGCCGATTCGTCTGGCTTACTGCCCATTTGGGACTTGAAAAATCGTTATTCATTCAGTGCTGCAGCGTTCGTTGTGGCGTCCCAGGAATTTTTTTAAAAGCAGTCTGATCCTATGAGTCCTATATCGAAATCCAACTTGATAAAAGTCTTCACTGCGCGATGTACGAAAAAATATATAATCGCGGTCGTATCTTGTTAAAGCCAGATTGCAGCGCTGGATAAATTCCCAACATAACGATAACTGGAGTTGCAGAACTCTTTCACCTTATTTTAAGTATACCTTTACGACACTTGTCAAGAAAGTTGTTATTTATAACCTGGTGTAAAAGCTCGGATTCGTGAGATTGTGCTTAGTTTGCCTGGCTTCGATGGTATCATCACATTGGTCGTGGTCACGACAGCAGCTATCCGTATCAGCAAAATGGCCCAGGTCTTCGGGATTTTCCGCAATGTTACCGCTCCCGCACCACTTTGTTCCTGTGTACATGCACTACTTCTTTAACGAAGCCAATTTTCCCTCTAATGAGACGAAATCAACTGCACTTTGCTACATGTTAATCTTTGGATAATTGTACTCGTGAAACAAAGTTTCAACTGCCATTTCACACATACTAATATCTTGATTACTCCACCTAATATGCACCCAGCACGCACATCGTACAATAGAAGAATTCGATGCTACGGAAATATTTTTAATAGAACTTCCGTTCAAAGATAACTGGAATACTCGGCTGTGCACAACAAAACGCATAGTCCATTTCGTGTTAAAAAAACATTCGCTAGTAAGATAGGATGATCAGAGTCCTAGTGTTTATGCAGTTCGTACCTAGCCACCGTGCAAAGTAATCGAACAATCCGTTGGGTCAGCCGCGGTCTCTTTTATGTCCCGATTTGTTTTTGATATTTCTTATTCTTATTCCGTTTTCGATCATTGGAGTCGTGTCAATCTCACCTGGAAATATCAGAGTCAGCGGTTCGCCTTCGGTCTCTTTCAGGTTATTTTCCACGGGATTTTTTCCCGTCTTCGGCTTGATCTGTATAACCCAACACATGGAAGCTCCAAAAGTGACCGAAAGGATTTGGATCAGTAGACGATACAGAGGCATTGTCCAATCGTTCGATATGCCAATATGACGATGAAAATAGTATCAAAATTTGAAATTGAAGAGTCTCAACGCGAAAAAGTCTATTTTCAGTGCTCTTTTCGTTCCTGGCGTTTCAACAACGCCTGCTGAACACTGAACTACACTTTCGGTTATACTTGTTCTTATATAGTCATGTATCAATGGCGTCAATCAGGGGCACGTACTCGCCAGTGGATTAGAGTAAAATACGACCGTTTATTCCATTCTACATTATGTTGATACGTGATAGTACATTGCTTCCCAACGATGTCATTATCAGTGAGAACAAGCTAATCGAAAACGAAAAATCCTCGTTGCGTCGTTCGGCTTCCGTAACCACGCGATTAAAAGTGCAGAGCGCCATTACGTGCTCGGTATTACAAATGTAGTTTCGTCCCCCCTTCTCCTCTTCCGAATAAATTCCTAGGACCAGACGATATTCTATCGCCCTAGAAATGAAATACGAGTATTCTTTTCGAAGCTTGGCGCCATTGACTTTTGTCAGCCCTTGTTGCGCGTTCGCCAAGGGCTTTCATTGAGTGATATTTTTCGACTCTGCCCGTTTGCCTAGTAAGAGCATATCAGCGGAGCTTTCACAAGAGCAAAACCTCACTTCGTCGATCGATTCGCCCTGACTCGGTGTCTCCTAACTCGAAGATAGAGGGATCTCAATTAAGGCGAGATCAAGTTATCCTCAACACGTTTCTGCGCGCAAGTACACACGCAGGGTTCGTGTGTCTGTGTAGTTATCTTTGGAATGCGATAGCACGGTATACCGCAACCTTGATGATCGTCGGTTTATTCGCTTATCCATTTACAGAAACTATGTTTACAGACCAGTGTGCCCCCCAGTGGGCGACAATTCCGCGAGAAATGGAGTTCGAAAATATCAATAGACATTGGGCGATCAGCTGTAAGTATTTGGTGATTTTTCTTATCTGGAAGGCCATTTTGAAAAGCGAATTTTGAGTTTTGATTGTGAAAAGGGAAATCATCGTCAGATGAATATGCAGATGGAGAATGCCTTTTCGACTCAACGTCGAATTGCACGCTTTCCTCTAATTTATTTCTAGATGCATTCACCATTCAAATTTTGTTTCATTGTGACATTCAAAAGTTCATGCTAGTTAGAGACTTCCATACTGTTTCCTAATGATTCAACTCCCCTCAGAATTTCCTGTATGAGCGGTGTATTCAATGCTATTGTATTGCGGTTATCAATGGGGGTTCCGATGTAGGAAGCTTTGTGGGCGAAGTAAAATGATGAAGCAATGTGCAGTTTTTTTTATTTACGGGAATATTTTTTCGAAGACAACTTCTATGATGCCCTATTCAGGTACAAAAAAACCCACGATATCTTGACAATTAAGAAAGGTAGAGCACTTACTACATCATATAAAAATAGCAATATGGGAACCCTCCCGTGATGTCAACCAAATCCGGCAGCGACTATAATTTCCGATGATTTTTCAATAGTTTGCTCATAAGTTTAGGAACATCTTAAGGCGTTACCCCCACTTGTAGCGCAAAAAGGCCTTTTTCATGAATTTTTTAAAAGAAAACTACAAAACTTTTTTAATCGATCAATATACCATCTTAAAGAACACATCTTGAAGAACTTTCAGTAATTTTTTTATTGAAAAATATTACATTGTTTAGTGGCAAATGGCCGTCAATGAAATAATATTTTATATACACGATTTGCGGTGACCGACATTGCGGCGAAGTGGATCATCTGAAAAAAAAAATGCGGATGGATTTAGTCAAATATAAGTATAAACTAGTCTTTAATCGAAGGATTTTAAAAAATATTCATTTTTCACAAAATGGCGGACAGTCAAAGTTAATGGTTCGATTATAACGAATAAAATCGAACGATTAAAGACTACATTTTTATGTATTAAATAAGCCTGCAAAATTTCAAGAAGATCGGTTCATTAGTGTTCGAGTAATCTTGGTCACCGACTTCAGAAATGCCATTTTGAGAAAAACGCGTTTAAAGTTTCAATTTTAGTTTACACGAAGAAAATATTTTTTTTTGTAAACTTAGTCATCTATTCCGGGCCCATACAGAAGTATGGGCCCGGATACTTATACTTCAAAAAAATGCAATAAAAAAAAATCGATTTTTTCAAAATCGCAAGTGGGGGTAACCCCTTAACTGTCTGCCCCGAGAGACCATCAGAAAGTAAATGAACCAAAGGAATTGAGGAAATGGAGTTGGGCGTTTCGAATGGTCGAACGTTCCGATACATTTTTCTATATGTATACACGATGACGTTGTTCATTCTAAGGGGGTCAGCGACATAATATCTTGCAGTTAAAGACGAAATGTGCAATGTCTTTTTGCACTGCAGTAGCGTTGAACCAAGGATGAACGGAGGGAGGGGAGAATGAGAACGCAGAGGAAAAGTGCGTGTGTGTAAAATATTGTGTGTTGGGCGTCTTGGTGAGCCAACACGAGAATTCTCGCGCTAGACTGGCGGAATCGTTGCACGAAAGATTCCAGACGACAATGCGGGCGGTAGAGTGCGGTTAATTCTTGAGATTCGAAATTCGAGAGGCTCCGCAACATTAGCCGCATCTGCACCAGACGTCGTACACCAGACTTGGCGTCGAAACGCTGTCGCCACTGTGACTCTTAAGTCAGAAAGCTGCATGAACAATAGCTTTAAATCTCAAGGCGAGATGAAAGATGAACAGTTGGTAAAAATCCTGCAGCCTACTTTCCCCGAGACGATTGACGTCATAATCTTCGGAATATTATACTAACAGCAAACATCGCGTATTCTTCCAACTCACCGAATGTACTTAATACTCAAACATTCGTTCGCAAGACTTCAGCGGAAGTCGATTTGCTTTCCAACTTGCTAGGAAAAGTCAACAATCTCAAAATCCCCATACTCTAAACGGAGTTCCAACTACTTACACTCACCGTGCCATTATTATTCACTTCACCCCCTATACGCCTATGTGTGTACAGATGTAGTACATCGAGAACATCGAGTCTGCGTTGCCGAATGGAATTCTTATAACTTATTTCTGCAGCACTACGTGTTTGCTTGATAAATGCTTCAGGGAAAAACGCAAACTCTGCGGATGTCCAATGCAGCTATTGACACAATCTTCCTGACAATTTCCAATGGCAAAAACCAGGTGGTGAATTGTGGGATTCTATAGCAAAGGACTGGCAGTTGCACTTTCTCGTCCATGATTCACAATTCTTTCCTCATTGCAGCAAACTACCAAAGGTCCGTTCTTCAATAGTACGACAAGTTCCATCATTTTTGGATAAACTCCCTCTGAAAAATGGGACTCCAGCGACTTCCATCCTCTCGTTTTTCTTCGATTTGCGTTTCCCAAACCATATTTTTTCGCAGTTCCTGTGCCCGTAACACGTACGATCCGAAGGCTTGTCAGGAGAGATGACTAAAAACCGCAGATCCCCAGAGTAGCATTCACCATTTTTCTCCACCTGCAAGCCCCCGGTAGATCAATTGGCTTCGATAGTGGGCACGCGATAGGACAGAGCGAAAAAGTACTAAAACCCCACGTGTACTCCAGGGACGTAGATGAAACTTGCAGGGCGCAGAGATAGCGGCGATGTTTGGGGTTGAAGCACACGCGTACCTATAGGGATTGAGGTGCAAATAGTGGGGGAACGGTCCATATATATCGAGGGTTAAAGTCGTTAAGCATTGTCCTGTCATTTGCCATGGAAGGTGAACGAATCGAGGGTTTGGGAAAGCTCACTGCGTCTCTTTCTCCCCCGGCTTACCACCCGCTCTTCGCAAGTGCGCATGAAGGTATCTGGATGACCATCGACGAGACCACATAGACCCAACATGGAGACATTCCACTGTTGCTGTGCAGTTGCTGCTGATGCAGGTCCACCCTGAGCTAATGTGACTCTTATATCGTCCTTTCCTCTTGTTCTTTTCTTTCTGTAAACTCTTCCGCCTCTCTCTCTCTCTCTCTCTCTCTCTCTCTCTCTCTCTCTCTACACACACAAACCCATACGGGCTCACCTATGTGCTCCCATTGATTGAGAACCATCTTGCGGGCTTAATCCCCAGGAATCAACGGGCAAAACGTCCCCCAATGCGATTTTCGGTTTTCCAGCAGTTGATCTACCTCGGCAGGGCTATATCGTTTGCCTTTTTATCCCTCGTCGATTCCCTTTCGCTCGAAAAGCTTGCGGGCAAGTTTGTCGTTGTCGGCCCGAGAAATCGAGCATTGGCGGAAGTTCCAGCGGAAAACGGTGGTGGGATAGGGAGAGGAGAGGAACGGGGAGTAGAACAGAGCAGCCAGCGGACTATCGTGCGCGTCGATAAATTGAACGAGGCGACGAAACTGCTAGCGGTCTCCCTCTGGCTCCTCTTACTGCACGCGCGGCAGAGCTCGTGTTCACGGCCCCGCAAGTGGGGCCGAAAGGAAGCAGAAGCCGCGCTCCGGATCGATTATCACCCCCGAACGTCTGTACTTTCCTATATATACCTATAGTATCCCGCGCACGGACACTTCCATACATATAGGCATGTACTTAGCATTTTTTTAATGAGATCTTCGACGTGAAATATTTGGAGCTGTCTAGCTGGTATATATCAAGAAAGGATTGTTTTGGAGCAAATTAAAGGATTTGTGCGGCAATCACAGACAGAAGTAGACGAAATTTGAAATTTTCAAATGTATGTTCTACGTGTAAAGTACGATAGTCGCAACTGGCATAATATGTACAAGCTTCGATTTTCAAGCACGCGTGAAAAGTATTCGACTTTATACGCTGCACGATAATTCAAGTTAATCAGTTATGGTTTGGTATTTCTTGAATTCCAAATGGGTCTGAAATGGGTTCAACGATTTTTTATTTCTTTTCAATTTTGGAACTTTTAATCATCTATTGCACACTCCACTTCTAGGTACATATACAAGAGCATACAAAACATTTCAAGGTATTTCGATAAATAGAACCTACCCTTAATAGGGGGTTAAAGTTTTTAAAACCTGTTTCTTCCACGGCATGGAGATTGCCAACTTTTTGATTGACGTTGAGGGTGGACTAACCCTAAATGTGGGTCCAAAAAATATTGAGCGATTTTCATTGGCCGGAACCCACCCTTATTGGGGGGGTGGCGCGGTTGAAAAAATCGCATCTCAACCGGTATGGAGATTACCAACATTTTTGTATTGGCGTTATGGCTTTTCAATTTTTGAACTTTTAATAATTTATTGCACACTCCGCTTTTATTTGCCTATATAACATACAAAACATTCCAAGGGATTTCGACAAGCAGAAAATACCCTTAATTGCAAAATTGGAGATTGCCAACTGTTTTTTATTGACGTTATGAGCAGCACTTACCCTACCTACTGTAAGTACCCTTGCGGGTGTTTGCGTATTACCCTTTCCAATTGAATCCTTTCCTATCATTCCCTACCCGAACTACACTAATCTAACCTAGCTTCTGTTGCGCCCACAGCCGTCTTGATCTACACTATACCGTATTTATCGACGGTACGGGGAAACTGTAGAAGACCTGTACCGATATAGACGGCCCATATCCTGCGATTGTCTGGTGCACAGACGTTGTTACTCAAATATCTACAGCAAGGTCTCAGAAGTATTAGCCTTATGCTGACTAGTTGATGCGCCAGCTAGTGCACGGCTAAGCGGTCATCGCTCCAAGTATCGGCCATGCACAACGCAGCTTCACTCGAAGGACCACCCATCCACCAGTTTCGGTTGAGTAATGGTTTAATATTTATTTCTGATGCTGCAATCTGGTTTGAGCAAATTAGTTCGGATATCTGTTAAGTACCTTCTATTGTATTATGCAGGGATTCTGCCGCGACACGTCGAGCTCAGAACCGCAAGTCTGTAGATGATCGGTAATGTCATAAACATCATGCAGAAACTGATCGTGAAACGAGGTCGTACCTCCTTGTCCTCTTTGTGTGCACGTCTCTCACAGTCTCTATATCATTACTAATTCAAACATGACTCCCCTAACTCGCTGGCGAATCGCACGTGATCGCAACGTTATTCTTACCTACAGTAAGTAAATGAGTATATACATAATCGAGATACCTTTTCGCAAAAGCTCGAGGCGTGAAATATTAAACCCTTGATTATTGGAAGGCCTCTATTGTCTTTCTATCTTTTCGTCGCTCAATCCCTGCCTTGCTCGGAAGTTTCAACGCGATTTGACGAGACCTCACTATCTTCAGCATATCTGTGCGTACTGTTCGATATCGCCTGTTCTCCAGCTGCAGGTACTGACGTGCTTACAGCCACCAATATTCTCTGTCAGTCTCTTACCCGTCGCTCCATTTGCACATCACCATCTCTCATCCTCCGCTGAAGCATCTGCTAGAGTTCTCATTTGCGTCGGGAGAGTTTCGTTGGATTTCCCCTCAGGATGTCTCGTTTGTTTCAGCAGACTCTACCACCGGCGACAATGCATGGAAGCGCGTTTGCGCCCAGTCCCTCATCCCTCAACGAAATCTCGCATTCCAAGCTCTTTATTGTGAAAAATTAAAACAAAGCTCTTGATGGCTGGGAACCAAAAAGTTTGTACGTCCATTTTCCCAACGTGGATAGAGAAAGACGGAAGGGACAAAATAATCAACCTGTCCAGCATTCCGGTTAATATCAGTCGGTCTATTCAACTTCTATCCTGAGTGCAAGCGGACTATCGATCTATCGGTTTTTATTTGCATCTATCAGAATACTCGAAGATACTTTTTCAATATACCGTCTCGGTTTTTTTTTCTCCATATATATGATACTTTCGATGAACATGCGCTGATTGGATCCAGAACATTTCAACTTTACAAATCAGATGTATGAAATGAACTTCCGTGCAGTCTGAATGGTAAAATCACTATAACGGGTATTAGCATCGTAAAAGTTATATTCAAACTAATGCGCTGTCTTTTAGAATATATAAAGTTTTTTTTTCATTTCATTGCAATCTGTTATTTTCTAACACTGGGCAATTGGGTTGATGTGAGATTTCTTTGGCAAGATCATGGTGGGTATCCAGTGATATTCAACTCGCACAGTTCATAACGTTCGCTCACTGTTCATTTCACACTGGGAATCGATTTTGTAGGTCCCGCGATTTATATTTCTTGAGTCTTCTTGTAATTGCGTCTTCTGTTAGTAGGCCTGAAGATAGTTCGTTGGAGTGCTTTTCGATCCTCGTTTCGTAGCGTTGGCTGAGGCGTTGGATTTCTTTTTGACCGTGTTGATTTTGAGGCCCCTGTGTATGATATTATTGGACACATACCAGGGGGCGTTGGTTATTACTCGTGGGGTTTTTGACTGCAGCTTCGGCAGTATATCAATGATTGAGTTGCTGGATGTACCCCATTACTGTATGCCATAAGTCCATATTGGCTTAAGTATTGCTTTGTCGATCGTTAATTCGTTGCGCAACGACAGTTTTGAGTTTTTGTCGATAAGCCAATACATTTTTCTGACCCTTAGATCCAGTTGTCTTCTTTTCGTTTTATGGGTTTGGCCCATGTTAATCTTCTGTTCAGGCGCGTTCCTAGTTATTTAACCTCTTCTACATTCGGCAGCGGTTGGTTGTAGAGCGAGACGTTAGGGCAGTGACCTTTTCTGGTAGCAAACGTAATGTGTACTGATTTGGTTTCGCTAGCTTTTATTCGCCATTCGTCCAGCCACTGCTCAATGGTATTTAAGTCCATATATAAAGTGGTAGCACACTTTTCAAATTCTGTTACAGAATATTTCGAAAACACATTAATCCTGTCCCAAAGTGGAGACACCCACAGTTTGCAGACTGAATATTCACTTATGATAATTAATATTCTGCTACTGAATATTTAACGAACCTCTTTTACTTTCAAATATGTAACGCTATTGAAATTTCTATTACCATTGCCCGAACATGCAACACGCTACTGTTGGAATATCCTTGCAATGGAAAATTACAGTAATCTTTAGAAAATTTCTACCACCCCTATAAAAATCGATGTAAAGATATTTGAGGATCCAAAACCTCCAATGGGATTCCAACAATCGCATTTGAACTTTAATAGTTGAATTTTCCAAAGCCGATGGAGTAATGTTTCGAATATATACTGTGGGAATTTAATATACCATTATGAATATCAATAAGACGACTGTGCATTTTGCAGGTCTTTTAATATTGAATCCACAACATAATGAAAATTCCCAAAATTCTTAAAAAGTCTACGGCATTGAAGGACCTTTGGAACGCATCGAAATTTATTTTTTATTTCATCGTTTCTGCATTCTCACTATTATCCTAAATCTTTCGCAGCTTTACATAGTGGATATCGGATAAGGGTCCTAAAACGATTCGAGTGCTTTTTGCAGTGTGCCGAAAAAAAATGTCGGATAATGAAAACGGCAATTCGTTGTCATGGCATCCCAAACATAAAAATGTTAGGATCGGAAAATTTGGGATGAAGCGCTATATGGAAATTTCACAGTAATCAAAACGAAATGTTTACATACAAAGAATCACGTTCATGGGAAAAATTCAAATTAATTCTTTGAGATGCAATTGTTTTATCGTAAAATTGTTTCGAGCGCTTGCGAGTTTCATTTTCTGTTCGTTTAATCCTTTGTCGCCGTGCAATTTTGTAATTCTCCGGATTCACGATAGGAATCCTCACCGACGAAGTTGCGCGGATTGCGTCGTTCGTGAGTGTATGTGTGCGCGATATCAACTACCCTTAAATGATTACCAGTGGCGGACTCGGTGCAGTTCCAGCTATTCCCGTAATCGAAAATGCACCGACCGTGTAGAACGTTCGTTGCCTCTTTTTTTCTTTCTCTCTCTTTCTGTCTCTATGCGACGTATATACAGTGAGAATGTATATATACGTTCTGTTTAATTAGAAAAAGTCTTTCAGACTAGCCCTTATCTTCATCTAATGTGCATTTACGTGCGTGTCCACCGCTTTTGTTCTCCATTTGAGAGAATTGGTATTAAAAATAAGCTCGCACTACATTACTGTCCGTTTGAATTAGCTACGAAGAAAAAATATGATTCAGCTGATAATTATTTCCTGAGTTCCAACGCATACACTTGCGGGTCTTTACATATAACCCTTCCCAACTGAACCCTTTCCTCTCACTTGGTAACCGCACTTTGCTAATCTAGCCAACGTTCCGTTGCATCCACAGCCGTCTTAACGAGTTATGCCCAGTTGTAACAGTCGAAAATAGCTGATGTTCAGGATTCCTTTTTTCAGAAAATTGTGATGTTACATTTCTACAAAAATTGGGTATTTGAAAAACTATCATCTGAAGAACATCCTGTAATTTTCTGATGTAAAAATATTTAATTATAATAAATTAGCAGCCGATATCTGGGAAGCATCTCTCGAAAACGTTTTTTGCAATGAGCGATGCCCTTCTGAACCATGTTATATAATACGAAAAAATCAAACAGACTTCGTTAGTATATTAGTTTATTCTATAACGAATCGAAGGAATTTCCGTAATATTAAATGTCTTTAAATTGGCGCGAGTTCACAGCGAATCTTGATTTTTTGCAAAAGAAATGAGCATTTTTCGTTCATCAAATTAAAAATATACATCGAAAAAATCCTTCGATCAAATACTATTAGTACAGTCGTGCTGAAAAACCCGGTAATCGGAAAAAAATAGAAGGCCAGTTTTTTGACAGGTGATTATGTAGGTGCCGCGGGTGCTAAATCCCAGTTTGCCTAAAAATCAGAGTGCAGGGTTTTTTTAGGCGATGATAGGAGTGGATTGACGCCAAACTACAACCCCTACGAGGTCGGCGGCGTGAGACAAAATGTCCAGAAAAATCCTGGCTTTAGTTTTCTCCACAGCGCCGAAGTCCTGGACGTTCATTTTGGGGGTGAAAAAGTAGGGTGAAATTTTGAAAAATCAGTTTTAATTCAATAACTCTTCAAGAAAAATTCGTACTTTTTTTGTATAAACGAGAACGTTGTAGCCCTTGAAAAGACGCGTAAACCAGTATTTGATCATCATTCTCCGATAATATCTTCACCCCCAAAAAAATTGTTGAAATACCAAAAAAATGGTTTATTGAATAACTCAAAAACAATCGATTTTTCGGGTATGGTTTAAATGTACGAAATATAGAAAATAATTTTCTCTACATTTTCGTTTCTATGGATCACCCTTGAATGTTGCTCTTCCCAACCCCTCTGGGGGGTTGAAAATGAAAAATGAAATTCTGGGTAAACTATTGACCGCACGAAGTCGTCGCCGTGGAACAATTTGTAGCTTGAACCCTCAGCTACATTTTTGTCCACAGTGCCAAACTCGTATTTCTTTATTTTCGGCTTTGAAATAAGTGATTTTGTCGACTCCTACAACTAGGCATAACCCCTTATGCAACGCTGCACCACATTTGCCGAGGGTACGGGGCGACTGTGGAAAACCCGTGCCGTTATAGTAGGCCCCATATTCTTCTGATTCTGTGGTGTACAGACGTTTTTCAGTGTCTGTTACTATTTGGCTGATAAAAAAATGCTTCATTGAACTCGCCTGTAATCTCGCCCCAGTCGACCGCGTCGAATCAATTGGCAATTTAAATCGCCAATAGCCCTGCTGTCCAATATGAAAATTCTATTTTTCGGCGACATCACTCGCTATCAATTTGGTTCTGTTTCGATGAGATACTGAACCGATGATCCGCGTTTTCACAAACTCGTTCGCAGGACTCACGCACGCGCGCCCACACACGTAAACGTATATAGCGCAGAAACGCTCGCCTCGTTTCGCGTTATTTATAGATAGAAGATGAGAGAAGAGTGTTGGTGTGTTGTGCGCATACAGCACCATGGTATGCACCCTATTTACGCGTTTTGCCGTAGGTCGCGGCGCCTTTCTTCTTCATAGTTATTGCGTCACAGAAAGGAGAAAATTCGTGCCGAGCGCCAGACTTGGAAGACAATTTGGGTGATAGACCGCACGGCAAATGGAATGTAAGAGGAAGAAAGACAGAGAGAGAGGTCTCTCCTTGTGGCCTCGATTAATATATAACATCCATGCAAGGCTGACGGAAACGAAGAGGCAATATGAAAGTGGAAAAGAGGGCAATGGAGAGACGAAATATTTAACAGAAAAACGAATTACCACGAGATCGTTTGCTCCCAAATACACATACGGCAGACTTGTAGGTACTTCAGCCCCTGTGGTATTTAGAGAGTCGAAACCTCCAATGCGATGCCAACAATCGCATTTTTACTTTCAATACTAGAATTTCCCAAAGCCGGTGTGCTAATGTTTCGAATATACACTGCCGCTCAAAAGTTTGGACGCACCAGTCGATATTTCTTGCCGCACTAAAAGTTACATAGCTTCTTAAATAAAAAAGATAACCAAACTTACCGAATGGCGTTTTGAAGGGAACAAATTTAGCTTTGTTGTGCTTTTTTGAAATATTTTTTATGATTTTTTTTCGGGCCGGTACGCACTTTTGTACGTGACTGTTTTTCGGCTTCTTTTCGACCATCGAGAATTGAGCGCATGACTTAGGGAAATAAAATTTGTTATGTTTATCTACGGTAACTTGAACGGGGTAGCGGAGCTCCATTTTCGTTGTTTAAAAACTTTCGTACGATTTTTTTCGCAAAGTTATTTCATTTTGTGCTAAAAAAGACAAAATTTTGAAAAATGCGTCGTAACTCAAGAACTGTAGGGTTTAAGAGGAAATGTCAGAGATGTGAAAAGTTGCGTAAGTTTATACTGGATCGCCTGGAATTTTTTCAAAATTTTCTTTTAAGATTTTTTTTTTCACTATTTTCGCTCGAAACTCTGATGATGAGTAGGATGGCTTAACTCAAAAAGTATGGCCAGTATAACAAAATATCACGGAGAGAAACGTTTTTAATTTTCGTTTTTAAATTCGCTTAAATTTTTTCAGAATTCTTTTCTGAAATTTTTTTGGCCGCACCTCGGAGAATCGTCCCAGCAATTGATTGGTGTATCTCGAAAACTATTGAGTTAGAGACAAAATATCAAGAGGGAAAAATGTTGCAGTGTTTCGTTTCAAATACGTTGACATTTTTCAGAATTTTTTTACGTTTTTTTTTCAGGTTGTTTAGGTGTTTTTGAAACATTGTAAAAAAAATGTCAACGTAAAACGAGACACTGCAACATTTTCCCCTCTTGATATTTCGTGTCTAACTCAATAGTTTTCGAGATACGCCAATCAATTTTTTCGACGATTCTACGAGTTTCGGTCGAAAGAATTTCGAAAAAAATATCAAAACAAATTCTGAAAAAATTTAAGCATATTTATAATCTAAAATTAAAAGAGTTTCTCCTGATATTTTATCCTAAACGCCATACTTTTCGAGTTAACAATCCTACTCATCAGAGTGTCGAGCAAAAAATAGTCAAAAAAATCTTGCAGGAAAATTCTTCAAAAATTCCAGGCTATCCAGTATAAACTTACGCTACTTTTTTTACATCTTTGACATCTCCTCTTAAACCGTATAGTTCTTGAGTTACATTGCATTTTCCAAAATTAGTCTTTTTTAGCAAAAAATGAAATAACTTTGTGAGAAAAAATCGTTAAAAAAACCAAAATGGAGCTCCTGCTACCCCGTTCAAGTTTATCATGGATGAACATGCAGAAAATGTTTTTCATAAGTCATGCGCCCAATTCTCGATGGTCGAAAAAAATCATAGACATTATTTCAAAAAAGCAAAACAAAGCTTCAAAGGAATTGGCTCCCTTCAAAACGCCGTTAGGTGAATTTGGTTATCTTTTGTTTTGACAAAGCGATGTAACTTTTAGTGCGGCAAGAAATATCAACTGGTGTATCCAAACATGTCCGCGCAGTGTATACCTACTATGGAAATTTAATATACCGTTATGTAAATCAATATGTCACTACTGCATATTTTGCAGATCACTTGATGTTGAATATAGAGCATTATTAAAATTTCCCAAACGGTCGCTTAAAAAAATCTACGGTGTTGAAGGACCTTTGGAAGGCAACGAAATTTTTTTTTCCATTTATTTATTTCTTTGATCTCACTATTTATGCAAAATATTTTCCAGCAGCTTTCCATTGTAGAAATCTGATAAGAATGCTCAAAAGATTCGAGTGCTTTTCGTAGTGTGCCGAAAAAAGATTGTCTTTGCATCTCAATGACGCAAATTTTGACATCGTAAAATGATGACATCATCGAGAGATACGTTCGCATGTTCCTCTCTTGCAAAACCGTTGCCTTTTTTTTAAGCTTGTTCTTCTTGTCTCTTCCTTTTTTCTGCTGCTCTCTGGTTTTATTTCTTCCAATGACGATCCACGCCTGATTCCATGCGCGTACGCATCTCTTGCTCCACGTGCAAGGCGAACGCAGCTTGATATAGAATATATTTTCATGTACCAAAATGTTCAATTCAATTTCAAGACTTCGACGTAGAACGTACGCGGCTTAGGGAGAGAAGGTTTGAAGAGGTTTGGGAGAACTTTGACGTATAAACTGAGCACGGAAGGACAATAAGAGGATGCAGCACGTCCGTGAGAGAGGCGAAAGCATTCTATCCCGGAGGAAGAAACGGGAGGAGTTAAACGAAGAAAAAAAGTTTCCTCGATAAGGGAACAAGTACGTGCACTCACGTATACATGTATCCATTGGTGATATAGGTGTTCGTCTGACGTAAGGTACGTTCGATTTATCGGCGCAGGCGAACAAGCATCCCCGCATAGTCATTCTTTCCCCCTTTCCGTTCGTGTGACCAAAGCGCTCCGCTCTTGCACCCACACTAACCTTCCATCTTTGTCCTTTAATCTCTTCCTCGTTTTCTCTCCCTCGGCCTCTCATTTTCTTCGCTAGGGCTCTAATACTCAGTGATCGGAACGGTGTCGTCCGATTTCGGAAACTTTGGAGGAAACCCGGGAGCAAGGAAGCAGCAATATATAGATTTAAGAGGAGAGCTAGAGAGAGAGAGAGAGAGGTGACTGGAAGGTGGAAAAGGACCAAAAGAGATTTTCAGGGAACGCAGAGGTCTGGCACTGGCAGCGCCCTCTTACGGCGTGGGGGAGGAGTCGAGGTGGTAATGCTTGCTGGTGGAGTGAACCTCTCTCGTTCTTGTGAGAGCCTTTCCAGCTCTTCTGGGCTGTGTATCACTTTACATATATATGTAGACTTACACACACACGCGCGCGCGCACACACACACATACACACCTGTACGGCTACCCATCCTATCTGTGTAGGCATGGACGACATCGGTAAAAGAAGCAAACGAATGTGTACGTATGATCTGACACACGCGTACAGCTTGAAGCCACCTACACAGATGTAGCGTTGGCACTAATTTGAACCAGGTGCTACATTTGGATCAGTTGGGCTTCTGAGGTATCTCTATTTGAATATGCACCTCCATCTCGTAGTTTGGATACGAACATCCTCTGCTGCTCCTTGCTTCAGACAGCATCCCGAACAGAAATCTAATCAGGCTGCCTGAGGATCCATCAGGGCCGGATCAGGGATCAATAAGGCGCCCTGATCAGGCACGCCTTCTTTGAGCCAGACAGGGGCCTGAGCAGGGATCAATAAAACGCCCTGATCAGGCACGCCTGATTTGCGCCGGATAGGAGCCTTGTCAGGCATTAATAAGGCGCCCTGATCAGGCACCCCTGATTTGCGCCGGACAAGCTAAAATATTGGCAATAAAATGATAAAATAGAGATTACTATTAGTTTGAAGAACAATTTAATCCATTTTTTACGATTGATTGTAATGCACAACCATACAGTCAGTCTAGAAATGCATTTTTTAAATATATACGTATTTTTATTCTCTTAAATTTTATATTTTGTAATATATTTAATGCGAAACGAAGCTCGTATTTTTTTCTGTTATCAGTGGAGAAGAGACATCACCCAGATCTTTTCTTCCGTGTCGTTGTTGCTCGTATCCAAACACACCATTTTCCGATCGACAGATACCAATGAGCATGTTTTAATTGTTTCCGTTTTTTTACTTGCCACATGTTGAACGTTGCCGACTCGCATGGATAAGTATACATAGATTTCGTAATCCGCAACAAGATAAGTTACTTGATCCGAGCCTGATGAAGCGCCTGATCAGAGCCTGATAAGGTGCCTGATCCGGACCTGAATTTGCAAAAGCGTTACATCCCTGATCAGGGCCGGACTAAATTTGCCTGACCCGGCCCGGATTTGCTATTGTGGCAGCCTGATCCGGTCCGGATTTCACCCTGAACAAATTTCTGCTCGGGATACAGGTATTGGGTACTCGGCGATGAAGAGAAAAAATTCATGTGATCGATTGAAACCGTTCTTGGTAGTAATTTCCGGTCAACGAATCGTTGTCAAGCTTCATGGGTGTTTGCAGACACCTCCTCGTGATGAGTTAATTTCCAATCCAAATTAAACTACAAACTAGATTTAGATTGGTTCAGCTACCGAGTAGAGCTTCCGTCAATTACATTTTCTTTGTAAACTTCACGCTTTGGCATTTTTTACGCTGTTGCAACTTTGTTTGCATAAAGTAAAAGCGAGAGCAGGCGAAGTCCAAGCGTCCAAAGATGGGAGCCCTGGGTCGCCGGTTTGATCAGTATGGTATGTGGGTTGATCGGCTCGGGGTCGATTTCTTTGATCAGAGCTATATGTTATTTTGCACAAATCCCTTTTTGTAGCCTTGTACACGGGTAAAAGGGAACGAACCTATTTCCTCTCCCTTTTAGGTCCCGATGAATCACGGTCGAGGTGACACGGAAAAAGCGGAAAAGCTGACCCCTCTCTCGGGTGTGCTTCGCACGTAAAGCATCCCAAATCCAATTTACGATAGCCAGTACCGACGAAAGTCCTCGCAAAAAGAATTCGAACGTTCCACGAGTATTGCAAAAAATTTGAGAATCGCAAGTGGAATTTTAGGGCATGACGCAAATTTGGTTTCCGTGTTATTCCAACGATGCGACTACAAGAAGAACTATGCACATACACATGAATATTGTCGTTCACATACGTACACGCGTATGTACTGTACAATTTAGAACAGAGTTTGCTCCACGGATTAGAGTTTGTTCTGCCAAGAATGTATACGGAGCATGTTACAGAGAGTGGAGGAACCTTAGGGGGAGAGAAAGCACTATACCTCAACCACAGAGTACATACGCGCTTGGGGTATTCACCGATGCATCGGTGAGCCAACAAAATGTTGCTGCCTGTGTGCAATGGACACTTGAGAAACGGCTGCCGTTTCTACATAGATTTTACTTGGCTCTACTTGATACATCCATTCTGGTGAAAAACTAGAATACACGTACTCGGGTGTATAAAGTGCTCTTGCAAAATACTTTGGGGTATTGGAAGAAATACGACCGAACAAATGAAATGTAGGACTTTATTGTATGAATAACTAGCAATCCGGCCCGGCTCCGTCCGGATGCCGCCAAGAAGACGAACATGAAGTTCGTCAGATGATTTTTAGGCTCTTTGTGTAATATGCCTACTGCGATCTACGGAAAAACTCATGTCTCGTTCATCTGACGAATCTCTAGCTCTTTACAGAATAAGCTTACTGCTGTCTAAAGAAAGCCGGATATCTTGTTTGCCAGAGGACTCTTTGGCTCTCTGTGAGGCATGTCTTTTCCTATAATTCAACAATCGCGATTTTGTCTCTTGGGCGATATTAAAGTTTGCATCGTTGGAATGCAACGAAGTTTTTGGTCTTCTATTGGCAAATGTTTTTTTTTGCTAGATCAAAGCTACGATAATATTTTTTAAAGATCTTTGTTAGAAACTTACAACCCAACTCTGAAGAAATATATTTTGGATGACAATAAAAATGGAGAAAAGGGAAATAAAAAAGAATGCCCGTTGTATTTCAATGATGCAAACAGCATTCTCTTGATCTGTTTTATTAGCACGCGTAAACGTAACCTTTCAGCGTGTGATGTACTACGACCTATATTTTGTTTAAGGCGTTACCCCCACTTGTAGCGCAAAAAAGGCCCTTTTCATGCATTTTTTTAAAGAAAACTACAAAACGATTTTAATCGATCAATATACCATCTTAAAGAACACATCTTGAAGAACTTTCAGTAATTTTTTTATTGAAAAATATTACATTGTTTAGTGGCAAATGGCCGTCAATGAAATAATGTTTTTATATATACGGTTTGCGGTGACCAACATTGCGGCGAAGTGGATCATCTGAAAAAAAAATGCGGATGTATTTAGTCAAATATAAGTATAAACTAGTCTTTAATCGAAGGATTTTAAAAAATGTTCATTTTTCATAAAATGGCGGACAGTCAAAGTTAATGGTTCGATTTTAACGAAAAAAAACGGCCGTTTTTTGGCTATAAAACGGCCATTTAAAAAAAAAATCGAACGATTAAAGACTACATTTTTATGTATTAAGGCCTAAGGCCACTGTAACGGTCCAAAAAAAAAGGTTTTTTTCACGAATTTTTTGCTTCCAAAATTGAAGGTAATTGAAGAAAAACTTTTAAGGGTGTTATCGGGCATACATTAAACTTTATTATCAAATTTTTTTACAGCAAAAAAAAAACAAAATGGCGATTCCACAGCTATCTTCCCGGGGCATGTTTTCCTTGCACGGCTCCGCGGCACGCAGCACCACTGGTGCACTTTTGAATCTAAAACAAAAAAAAAACCATCAATCTAGAGGGTTATAGCTAGAGAATGTCGATCGGATTTTAAAAAGTATCAATTTTTGTGGATTTGGCGTGCGTTTGAAAAAAAAATTGATTTTTGACGAAAAAAACGGCTAGTTTTTTGTTAATAAAAAATCAATAAATAAAGTTATTGAAAATCCCGATCGACATTCTCAAGATAATGTTAATGTTCACATCTGGTCAAAATTTCAAGTAAAAAAAATGAAAATTGTTCGAGTGATGCTGCGTGCCATTTTGAAAAACCGTATTTCGAGAAAAACGCGTTTAAAGTTTTGCGAATAGTTTTTTATTGGAAAAAATAAAAAAAAGAAGGTAAAAAAAAATTTACCGTTAGTCTGCAATCCCAGCACCATACATTTGTCCTTCGATGGCCAAATTTTCGTCTGGCAAAATTTACAGTGGCCTTACCCCTTAAATAAGCCTACAAAATTTCAAGAAGATCGGTTCATTAGTGTTCGAGTAATCTTGGTCACCGACTTCAGAAATGCCATTTTGAGAAAAACGCGTTTAAAGTTTCAATTTCAGTTTACACGAAGGAAATATTTTTTTTGTAAACTTACATAGAGTCATCTATTCCGGGCATAAAAAAAACTGCACTTCAAATTGCACTTCAAAAAAATGCAATAAAAAAAAATCGATTTTTTCAAAATCGCAAGTGGGGGTAACCCCTTAAAAAATCTATTCTCATAAGCGAATGGCATGAAAATATCTATATCGAATATGGGTTTGAGTATCATTGGGTCTATGCATATGTCCGTAGCGAAATTTCGACAGATGTTCGCAGTGGTTTCTCCGCTCGCACATGCGTCAACCATATGAAATGTCGTATATTAGGGGAGCGCTGCAACTTGTGCCGATCTTTAAAAAATATCCAGCGAGATCCGTGACGTGTAGGAAGTTTAATTATATTTCGAACATGGAAGGAAAAAACCTGTATTTTCGATGCATTTTGATTTTTCATTACTGAAAGGCAAAAATGAATCGCAAACTCACAAAAGGATATACACCCTGTACGCAGAGAATGCCTTAAGCAAAAATGTGTGTCGAAAGTGGTTCGCAAAATTTCGCTGTAGAGATTTTGATCTCGAAGATGCTTCTCACTCCGGCCGGCCATTCACTACTGATGTTGATAAAATCAAGACTTTTATCCTCCAAACATCATTTGACGACTACAGAAATCGGACATAACCTCAACATTGACCAATCAACTATTTCGAGACATTTAGGGAAGCTTGAGATAGTACACAAGTTTGATGTTTGGGTGCCACACGAATTGAGCGAAAAGAATTTAATGAACCGTATTTCAGCTTGCTATTTGCAGCTCAAACGCCATCAAAACGAACCGTTTTTTAAGCGAATGATCACGGGGATGAAAAGTGGATTGTCTACAACAATGACAGTCGAAAAAGATCATAATCGAAGCGCGAGGAGGCTGCTAACACAATCGCAAAGGCTGGATTACACCCGAAGAACGTCATGCTTCTAATGGAATTTAATGGAATTGGAAAGGAATCGCCTATCATGAACTGCTGCCACCCAACCAAACCATTGATTCGACCAAGTACTGCTCGCAACTGGCCAAACTAAAGCGAGCAATCGATCAAAAGCGACCTGTATCGGCGAATAGGAAGGGCGTTGTGTTCCACCAGGACAACGCTAGACCACACGTTTCTCTGGTGACCTGGAAAAGTTATTGCAGCTTGGGTGGGATGTTTTGGAGTATCCACCGTATAGTCCGGATCTTCCACCTTCAGATCATCACTTGTTCCGGGCGCAACGGAACAATTTGAATCATAAAATCTTCAGTTCCTTGGACGTTCTCAAAAACCACTTGGATTACTTATTTGCCCAAAGATCTTAGGACTTCTATGAAAGACGGATAATAATCCTGGAGAGATGGCAGAAGCCTTTGAACAGGATGGAATATATTTAATTGATTAAAATCGGCTTTTTTCGTGAACATTTTGCATTTGAAATTTAGTCGATATTTGTTACGAAATTATGTATACCCCCGATAATAATAATCATGAAATGAAATGAGTATCTGAAATAACGTGTCTGGTCCTGACAGTGAGAAGTCAGTGGTTTCGCTCAGTAGATGATTCTCTTTTTCTCTTCGTGATATATGCGTCTATTAGGATCTTAAAAAACGGCCGTCACGTTCAGCCGTGGATTCCCGGTCTCTTTGAGAAATATACCTACTACGATATAAAGAAAGACATATGTCTCGTTCATCTTTTCTACGACTATGTTGACACAATTAGCTGTATTTAAATAAGTACATGTGATAAATAAATGTTTTATATACCTAAAGCTTCGTCGAGAACTGCGCTGCGTAATGGGGAAAACCTCATAAAAATCCGTTGGGTAATTATCGAGATTAATGCTGTCAGACAACCAGAAGATTTTCTTCTGTGCTACGTGCTGCTATGCAGTACACATAACACATCCGCATTATTGCCTAATTGTTTTTTTTAGGAGAAAAAGAAAATTATTGGGAGTACAAATAAGTCGCCGCTGTGTTTTATCAAAATTTGGGCATTTGTTGTGAAAGAACGGTACTTTATGTTTTATTACAAATGTTGTCCATCGCTAGCCACTACTTTTTGCCATATTTATGGCAGCATATGGATACCGCGTCAGAAGAACGCTTCATCTTTTGAGGCTATCCACAAATCGACCCAATTTTTGGTATCTTCATATGATGTGAAGTGCCGCTCAGACAGGCACTGCGTCATCGATCGAAATAAATGATAGTCAGAGGGAGCAATGTCCGGTGAATGCGGCGGGTGGGGTAAAACTTCCCAATTGAGTGTTTCCAAGTAGGTTTTGACCTATGCCTGGCAAGCAGCATTTGACATGTGCAAAATCGGCGTTCAATATTTCTCGGCTTCAGTTCATATAGAACACAATTTCCTTGCTTTTGAAACATTCCCAACGGTTTTAAACTATGTGAAATTGCTTGTTGAGTCACTCCTAATGTAAATGCAAGTTCTTACGTTTGGCACGAATCACCCTCCAACGATGCTTCCAATTTCGCGTCTTCGTACACTTACGGCCTTCTCTGCGTTCTTTGTCTTCGACGTCACTCAGCGATCTTAAACTTTTGAAACCACTCACGACTTCTCTCACGTAAAGCAGCCTCACCATATGCTTCTACAAGCAATTGATGCGCCTCAGCCGCAGATTTCATCAAATTAAAGAAACAAATCAAAAGTTCCCGCAAATGACGCTTATTCGGCTCAAAACTCGACATTTTCGCACCAAAAATTATGTGATGCTGATACGAAATTGCTAATATTTGAAGGTTATGGTGTGGCCAGATGTCCATCCTTATAATATGACGTTTTACATCTGACAATTTCAACCATAACCTTCTGGTGGGGCCCATTTTTTCTCAAACGGCGGAGACTTATTTGTACTCCAAATAAATGTTTCATCCATGTGTAGCGGTTCCGTATCTATATAGCAACTAAACTAAACTAAAAACAACTATCAATTCTCACGCTAAGAAAGTATTGAAATTAAAAACCTTTTTATCTACTGCGCTTTATCGCTAAGCAGTCAGCACCTTCCGTGCGACCGTCAGCTTTCTCACGGCAGCGGTCCAGCCGCTGCAATCATCACGGATAAGCAGCGGCCGTCTTATCAGTAAGATTCGCTCGTAGAAATAAGCGAGGGCGTTGCTTTCGCTACGCCCTTTTTGCAGTTCATCTCAGAGTCTCAGTGTGTAAACGTTTGCTCTCCTTCGCCAATCATATTAATAAAGGAGATACTTGAACATCTTCTGGTTTCGAATCAAACATTAATTTATTAACCCCTTTCCGGTATCACAGACGGAAGAGTAATGTAGATTTACCAAGTTGGTACTTTCTTATTTGTAATTGATAGTTTATTCGGCTTTGGTAGAAGGTGCAGCTTTCGTCTTGGGATGACACTCGCTGGAAGTCGTTCCATCGAGGTTTGGACACATGAAGTGCCTCAAGTTTCGGGGTCCAACTTGGCCCTGTTGTCGTCGCGAGCATTCCGTCAACCAGAGTCCCACTGCGGTAACTGTTTCAGGGCTCACGACCGGCCCGATGCCAGGCACTTCCGGTAGGATGTACGAACCGGTTGGGCACTCGGTAACTCTCATTTTATCGAAAAACTCGCTAACGAGATCGGGTTGTTGCGACGCCTCCACCGTTTCTCGTGGTTGACTGGATTCGCTCTCAAGATCCCCAGAATCTTTTCTCGGCTCTAAGCATTCGCAGATACCTTTGAGAACATTCTCGAGATCGATTGTCTCGTACTTTGCCGTGTCCTCGAATTCCTCGACGCCCTCGTCCTCGTCGTAGAATTCCGCGCCATCGTAATCCCCTGGATCCGCACCAATTCCACCGACAACTGTTTCGCCCTTGCTGGCGTCGTCCCCATTCGACGAGATTTGCCCGTCGTTGCCACCTTCCGAATAACTCTTTTTTGATGTCGCGAGATCGTTCTAGTAAAAGGAGAGAATTGCTCGAATAGGTCACCCGGACAATGACCGTGGATCAAGGTAGCTTTGGTTGAACTTCTCGAAGAACATAAAGGCTCTACGTGCTGTGAAAATCTCCGTTCCGCGAACAAATTTTGTGGAACTTTGAGTCTTCTCGAGATAATTCTCCTAGACAAAAGAATAGTTCATCCAAGTCCGCTGGAATCTTAGAGGATTTTACAAATGTGAAGTCTTCGAGTAAATGTCTACACTCAATTCCCAACCACCTAGCCAAAGACTTTCCTAAATTTTCGTAGTCTCCAACACACCAAGCTTCGCCAAGCTTTAACAGGTGCCGCAATGGATAAAGAACATCTCGAGGCGATGAGTCGTCAGGTTGCGGCGTCAACAGATCTGTCTTTTGCAATGCGCGAGAGAGCATTAGTCTGAGCTTGCTCTACGGCTTTTCTCGGCAATAACGAGATTCGATAACTAACGAGATTCCGTGGGCCCTTTGCGAACAGAATGGAGTGACAAAATCCATTAAGATTATTAACAGCCCTGAAACGTGCCTCCGACCTCTTGAGACTCGACCTCAAACCCAGTATATCATCGATAAAATTTAAACGGTCTGCTGTTTTCTAGCCAACTATCAAGCTTATGAAATTGCCTCATTCGCGGTTGGCCACGTCGTTTGTCACAATCTCCCATACTCTTTCGATCAATTAACCATCCATGCCCAGCCTCCTTCAGCCTGCCACTGCGGTTTCTGCAGGTAATATGAAAATGGAAAGAGCTTGGAAGAACTTTCCTCCAATGCCGTCACCGTCGAATGCTGACGTCATTGAAAGGAAACCCTTAACCCATGGTTTTTCTTTCGTCTCTCACCTCCTCAAGGCTCTCTTGTCCATTTTTCTCTGTGTCTTTGTCCACGTCTCCACTTCGGGTGTCCGCAGCTTTGGCACGTTTTTTCATAGGAATTCTTTTGATGTTCGTACGAACGGGATTTCCATTGGGCACCGTATTCAGCTGTTCATCGTCGCGAGGAATATTTTCGATAGAATCGTTTGCTAGCGACGAATCTTCCGCTTGTGAGACATCGGCGCCGCCGGCCTCCCTGGCAAGTCGGCTAGAACGCGTGGCTGATGTTTCGGCAGTTAGCTCGAGTTCTTCGCTCATAGGCTTTGTCCGAGGAGTCGATTCATTCGCCGGAAGGTCTTTGGAAACGTCGACGTGACTTTCAGCCGACAGCGAAGACAAAGTGCCGCGACGTGGTGAAGAGGCGGACGAGACGAGGCTCGGTTGGGGCTCTACGACGGTCTTCGTCTCGTCGTCCACCGGCAGCCTCACCTTTTCCCCTCTCGAGTGGAACTCGACGTCCCCACGTCGACGACGTTCCTCTTGAACCCTCGTAACCTCAGTTTCAACGCCGTCGAGTCTCTCAACAATAGACTCCGGTACTCTTGACTTCAAACGCTGCTCACTCTCGTACGTATTTTGACTCGTCGACTCCAGTTCCGGTCGATTCGTTGGTCGCGGTCTTTTGCTGGCTTTCTGTCCTGCTGAGACGCTACAACCGCATGGACTTTTCGTACTCGCTCCCTCAAGAATTCTATCGGCACGAGCACGGACACTCAACTCGTCGTCCAGACTCGCGAATTCATCCTCTCCGTCGAACTGACCCTTTGAGGTCAAGAATTGTCGATTTACATTTATACCGATGTAGGGTGATTTACCCTTGTTGTGCCCTTTTCATTCGCAATCGAACTAGAAGCTGTCTCGACATACAGATTTCTTTTTAATATGTGCTGGGAAATATTTACCAGATGGTACTGAAGTTTGCATAGTTGGGATGCAACGATTTTTTTTCGTATTGCCGAATTTTTTGGCCCATCTGGGCTACAAAAATCACTGAAACATTTTTGAAGATACTTATTAGGGTTCTATAACTTTGACTTGGGAAAATAGGGTTCAAATGGTAATGAAAATGAAGAATTTGGGGTGTATTTCAACGATGTAAAAATGCAACGATGCATTTTTACAGCGTGGAAGATCAATAAACTTCTGTACATTCGGCGTACCATAAGGATTACTTGATAATTTTCAGTTTTGTCACTAGGACATCAAAGAATACTCGATGTTCGCGAAGTAGGGCATAAAAAATATCGCATAGGGCATAACATTTTTTTATATTTCTCTTTTTTATTACCAAAGATTGTATAAACAAATTCATATCATCAAGATTAATCATGTAATCAATGGTACATTAATAAATTGTGGCTTAATTAATGTTATATTAATGAATTGTTACGTAATTGATGTTACATTAATCACATTACAAGTTTGCATCGTAGGAATTCAACCAAAATGAATTCTTCTTAATTACCCACTTTTTATTTCGGCCGATTTAGGCTGTGATATTGACTTAAACGTTTTTACGTCTTTTTATTAGAGATTTGTGACCTCAATCCGCAAAAAGGGCTTTGCATAATGATAACACTAAAGAAAATAAAAATAAAAAAGATCGTTGCTTTCCAAAGATGCATAAAGATGTTCAATATCATTAAAATCGACACAGCTCGTTGATTTTCGTAGAATGAAAATTTCAAAATACGGAATGCAGCCATGAGTTGACGTTGAAGTTTGCATCATTAGGACGCAACGATTTTTTCATTTCATTATTTTTATTCTTATCCAAAGCCTTCTTTTTTGCAAATTAAGGTCGCAAATTTTTTATAACAATACGTAAAATAGTTTGGTTTATCTTCGCAGCCAAAAATGATGCAAACAATTATTAAGAATTGATTTTCGTTGTATACCAACGATGCAAACTTCAACATCATGCTTTGAGACGGTTAGCCAAAAGGAATGTTGATCGACTTGAGCAAAAAATATTATAAATATTTTAATATACCAAAAATAAAACTACTCCGGTAGAACATTGATACGGATGACGCATATGTCATTTTGGTGGGTCGTTCCTGCGGCCTACTTCGGCGTGTGACATGGACCCGGTGTTAAAAATGCAAAAGATGAAGAAAAAAACTGGATTTCCATCTGGGAAGACCTGACGGGTCAAAGGGTCCACGAAAGGGCGTCGCTAAAATGGTAGAACTTGTAAATATTCAATGGACTGAAATTACCTCGGAGGAGCAAAAGGATTCTTCAGTGTCTGTGGCCTCGGTCGAGTTATCGATGCTTTGGCATCTAGCAGCTCGAGTTTCCTTCGAGCTGGCGCCGCTGGAAGTGGAAACGATGGGCGACGAGAAAGAGGAACGAGACGATCGACCCGGCGACACTTCGTCTTGCCCGAGGACCGTCTCGGAGCTACTTTGCCCCGGTGCGATAATCGATTGGCCGCCGGAACAATCGAGGGCGGCCAGGTATTCGTAAAGATTCATGAAAACGTTGAACGGTATCATGGCTGAGCCACCGTCTGGTTCTTCGGTCAGTAATTCGCAGATGTAAATCATAGTGTCGTACAAGTTCTGCTTCGTCGATCATGCGGGAATTCCACCAATAAAGGGGACCAAAAAAATTGCCATATGTGTTCCATTGTTGCCAAAGAGCTAGGCAAATCGAACGCGATTGGATCTGACGGCAGATTCAATGTTGAAAAGCGAGACAGAGGCAAGATCTCTTTACGTATTGGGATGTTGAATAAGTTCTAGCTGTTTTTTTTTTCGTGAAAATGAATGCTTCATTTTTTAAATCATTCCTAATGCTTTCAAAGGTTTCGAAACTGTCGACTCCTAATGATTCTGCAAGTTCAGCTAGCGCCTGACATCAGTGTTCGTGAAGTAATGGCTCTAATTCAACACATCAAATTCATTATTTTTGAAGCGTCTGAATCATTATCTGCATGTTGTTTCCGACAGAGCATGGTCGCCGTAAGTCTCAACAAGAATTCTGTGTGCTTCAGCTGTAATTTGTTTAAATAAAGTAGTGCAGTAAAGTTCCCCGCAAATACTCTTTATTTGGCATGAAATTTGACACGTTTAACGGTACGAAAAAAGAAGTTGTGTACACTTCGGCGAAATGACATACTCTGAATGTCAAGCTTGCTTATATTGGGAGTACAAATAAGTCTCCGCCGTTTGGCAAAAGATGGCCCCACCAGGACGTTATGGTTAAACTTGTCAGATGTGAAACGTCATATCGTAAGATTATGGCAAGACCATAACATTGAAATATTAGCGATTTTGTATCAGCATCAAATAATTTTTTTTCGTGCGACAATGTCGAGTTTTGAGCCGAATAAGCGTCATTTGCGGAAACTCTTGATTTGCTCCATTAATTTGAAGAAATCGGCAGCTGAGGCGCATCGATTGCTTGTAGAAGCATATGGTGAGGCTACTTTAAGAGGAGATATACACCTAGATGGTCGAGGTCGAGGATTTAGAAGCTATGAAGATTCCGTCGACCGTAGAAGACCTACACTATGCGCCTGGTATCGATGATTCCATGTAAGTTGACAAATTTCATGATTTATTCATTCCCAAATTTTCAAACGCGTTTTTCTCAAAACCTCGTTTTTCAAATCGGTACCCAAAATTTCTCGAAAACCAATGAACCGATTTCCTTGAGGTTTTTTGTGGTTATTCTATACACTATTATCTAGTATTTGTCATAGGATTTTTTTTCCGTTACATAGTTTTTGTTTTATAGGCAAAATAATAACTAATTTTTGGCCCAAAAATCACTATTTATGTTCAAACGTCCGCCATTTTGTCATAAATCGATATTTTCAAAATCGGCTATGACAAGTACTAGATTATAGTATCTAATTTAATAATCTTTTTGGTTTTTGTTCAGATGATTTTTTAAGAAACGCCAGTGGGTACCGTATACGCAGATTTTTTACGACGCTCCAAGGATCATACAATATCTTTGTATATTTTTGATATTTTTAAATAAAGAAAATTAAACATTTTTGAATGTATATACTTTTAGATAATTAAAACCCCAATGCGAAATTTCAAATAGTTTTCCTTGAAAAAATGCACAAAAATGACCTTTTTTCCGGCTCCTAGGTGTATATCTCCCCTTAAGTGAGGAAAGTTGGCGTGAGTGGTGACGTCGAAGACAAAGACCGTAGCGGAAGGCCGAAAGTGTACGAAGACGCGGAATTGGAAGCATTATTGGAGGGATATTCGTGCCAAACGCAAGAAGAACTTGCACTTACATTAGGAGTGCCTTAACAAGCAATATCACCTCGTTTAAAATCGTTGGGAATGATTCAAAAGCAAGGAAATTGGATTCCGTATGAAATGAAACCGAGAAACGTTAAACGCCGATTTTGCACATGTGAAATACTGCTTGTATCGGCATAGGTCAAAACCTAATTGGAAACACTCAATTGGGAAGTTTCACCCCACCCGCCGTATTCACCAAACATTGATTCCTCTGACTATCATTTATTTCGATCGATGACGCACGGCCTGTCTGAGCAACACTTCACATCATATGAAGATACCAAAAATTAGGTCGATTTGTGGATGGCCTTAAAAGATGAGGCGTTCTTCCGACGCGGTATCCATATGCTGCCAAAAAGATGGGAAAGAGTAGTGGCTAGCGATGGACAATACTTTGAATAAAACGTAAAGTACCGTTCTTTCACAATAAATGCCCAATTTTTCATAAAAAACGGCGGAGACTTATTTGTATTCCCAATAATACTTCTACATACCAGCATGCCATTACCAGAAGCATTACCATTTCAAACTACACGCACGCAGTTCTTCTGGTAACTTCTTCTGGTAACGCCGTCTGTTGGAAAACAGCGAGAACTTATTCAACGTCCTAACACATGCGTCCAATAAACGATCGAAGTTTCCGTAGGTTTCAGGTCCTTACGTTTCTCATCAGAAAGTCTTCCAAATTATCCACCCCTGACCACTTTTTACCCTTCAAATCTACCAAATAGACCTCATGGCAACTTTGCAGTCGAGCTTTCATTGGACATGTCTACATGTGGAAAAGTTTGTATAGTCCACATCCATCACATCATCCAACAACTCGACCCTCCTCAATTTCCACGAGTTGAAAGGAAAAGGTCGGATTCGCTCTGGCTCGCTTTCCCTTGCCATCTCTCGAGCCAAGAAAATGTCTTCAGGGTTTTGCTACACGCCATTCCAATCTACGTAACGCTACACAACTGAGCAAGGCATTTCTGCGAGCGTGGGGCAAGAGAGAGAATACGAGGGCAAAAATAAAGAGGAGAATCCGGGCTTACGTTCCCCAAGAGACCGCATGCTGTAGCGAGAAAGCGATAAAGATCGCAGATTCTGGGGTCTCCAGGTAAATCGAGGAGTCGTCCGGTCATCAGAATCTGATACAGGCTTGTGTCCTTAAGAGCCATACCGCGCCATCGACGCAAAAGGGACTCGAGCTTAACAGTCATTGTTCTCGGCGGTCCGGCCACCTGTCCCCAATCTTTATCCTGGCCGTATTGATTGAGGAGAATCTTGAGAAAGCGGGGTGTTATACCCGAGGTATGAACGTACGGTGGATACTCTAGACGTTCCTGCAAATCCAGCGCAATTTCGCGAAGTGGAAACATTTTTTTGAACATGATCAACTTTTAATTAGTCCTTCAGTGAAGTTGTTAACGACCATCATCAAGTTGACTATTTTTTAATCATTATCTGAAGCCTTTTTCTAACAGGTTATGTCTAGTTGTAACAGTCGAAAGGAAATGATAATGGAGTTTGCATCGTTGGAATGCAACGAAAATATTTTTTTCCTTCTACCCAATTTTTCTTCACGTTTATAGCCTGGAAAAATTACTATAACATGTTTAAAGATCCTTACTAGATCCATAACCTAGACTTGCGATTTTTGTTGCATTCCAACGATGCAAACTTCAACACCATGGAAAGAGCACACTTTTGAGATTTTTTAAAAGAGAATCCTGATGATCCATTTCTACAAAAATCAGGTATATGAAAAAGTATCATCTGAAGAACACTCTTTAATTTTTTGGTGTCGAAATATTTAATTGTCATCGATTTACAGCCGCTGCCACTGAGCGACGTCTTCTCAAAAATATTTTAACACGAGGTTGAAGTTTGCATCGTTGGAACGCAACGAAAATTAATATTTGTGAATTCCTTTAATTTATTTTGGCAAACTTTGCTTACAAAAATCCTCCAACCATTTTTAAAGATATTTATTTAGCGATCTACAATATAAATCTAAAAAAATATGTTCTATATCAATAAAAATATGGGGAATAAACTGTAAACAAGAGCTTTCGTTGCGTTCCAACGATGCAAACTTCAACAATATGTTTTAACTATATTTTATTCCCTGAGAGGACAATAATAATTTATAGCCACAGTTACTGCCAAAAGTGTATTACTGCTTATTGATATTTTAACAGTTGCATGAATTATGCACATATGTTAACCGCAACCACCAATCTTACAAACATACGTTTATTCTTCAATGCTGTACTATAGTAGGTTTTCATAAAATGGATATTCCCTGATACTATGAAAAATGTACTTCCCCAAGATTCTAATAGTGAACTAAAATATATATACATTGATTAAAAATGTTGCCTGTGATTTGCGACGGTGTTTATAGTGATTTGTACCACATTGTAAGATACGACCTGCTCTATCCGTATTTGATGTTCAAGTATCGGTACAAGGCATCAATGCCCGTCTACTATATGCATAGAATATTTCATAAATCCAAAATAAAATAAAAATACGCAGCTGAGAGTTCTACCTCGACGATTTTTTATTATAATTCGACATTCCCTGACCTCCTGAAATGATTTATTTCGATAAAAATATTTCGCCTAATCGGAATCGAATCTAGAACCTGACTGCCCATTTTCTGCCTATCCTACGCACGCTGCCACTACCGAGTACTTTTGACATCATGGAAACAGATATGGCATAACAGACAAAAGAAATTCCGGCTGTACTTCTAAATAGCTGTTAACTGCGATTTAGGTACAATTTTGCCCATATCTTTTTTTATAATATAAGTGACTGTTTAAATGGATTTTTGACGCGTCGCAATAGTTTTGTACCATATAATAGTAATTTATACCATATCATATGATACGACCTGCTAAATGCATGGTAATGTGTGTCCTACAAGAACACAAGGTGAACTACTAAAAGAAGTGTTGAACTGATATCCTATTTGCGCAATGCAACAAACATACTATGTAACAGTTTGTGAGACATGCGTACTTCTTAAGGGGTTAGGCCACAGTAACGGGTATAAAATCATGTGCGAATCTAACAATTTTTTTCGTATGAAAAAGTGATTCACTCGTAAAATTAATTACACATCGATTTAGTATGAATATCAAGCGGCTAGACATTTTTTTTTTTTTCGATGTACAAAATGGCCGACTACTCGAAACTTCTCGAAACAGCTTTTTTCCAATTATCGTGACAAATAACTTCAACAATTTTCACTCGATTTACTTAAAATTTAAAAGTTATATTCCTAATTGCATTTCGCAGAGAAGTACGTACGGATTTTTTTATTAATCGAAAAATGTTCATTTTATGAGCAGTTTATGAGCAGTTATAGCGGAATTTTTTACCGAAAATTCATTTCTTAAGTTCAAATACTTACAACTTTTGAATAAAACAATATTTTTTTAATTCCGTACGTACTTCTCTAGGTATTCTAATGTAGATTGACGAGAATTTGTGTTTTCTGTTCTAGGTAAAAAATTGTGGATGCTAAATGTCACGCCGCGGAGTGCCGAAAAAAAGATAAAAGAAAATATTAGTAGTCGGCCATTTGTACATAAAAAATACATATATTTTCTAACAGCTTGATATTCATACTAAATAGATGTGTAATTAATTTTATTAGTGAATTACTTTTTCATACGAAAAAAATTGTTAAATCCGCACATCATTTCATACCGGTTACTGTGGCCTAACCCCTTCAAACTATTAAGCTGTGGTTTCTCGAACCGCAAATAATTCACGTCTTTGCATAAGTAAACTTGACTAAATTTTTTTTTCGAATAGTCACTTTTCCTAAGGTCTTTTAACAAATTATACTCGAAAAACGTTAATGTATAATATAGAAAAATGTGAATTGTACGTTTGTTCAATTAACTATGTGAATTGTACAACCGTGACAAAAATAGTAGACTTTTGACTGAACATAACCTAACGTACAGTATACAACATTAGTATTTGCACGCCGATTTTGTGATAGCACTGAAATAACCATATCTATATTGTCAAGCCTTTTACAATAGTGAATAACCATTTCGGGGCTAATAGATAATCAAACACGCAACCCAAATCGCATGTTTAGGTATACTTTTCGCTTATAGTCGTGTTAACCATACTATGATTGCTGTGTCAATAAACGAACTTTACTATCCCCTCTTTTACCGCGCTGCCGTCATATGGAAGAAGGCGGTATCTACGAAAAAAAAAATCGAAAATGCGTATTTCGTACCGTTGGAATCAGTACAAAATTTCCCATCGTTCTGTATAGTAAAACGCATTTTCGATTTTTTGTGGATGCCGCCTTCTTCCGTATGACGGCAGCATGG
Organism: Ophion slaviceki; assembly: GCA_944452715.1. NCBI lineage: Eukaryota > Metazoa > Arthropoda > Insecta > Hymenoptera > Ichneumonidae > Ophion > Ophion slaviceki. The sequence goes on along the minus strand of OX101794.1, from coordinate 10,988,598 downwards.
GCGTTTCTTGTAAATACCATACACTTTTCTCTCAGTGTAGCACCTCTCGAAAACGTCTTTTGCGGTAAGCAATATCCTTTTGAATCAGGTTATCTAATATCGAAAAATCAAACAGATTTCACTAGTATATTAGTTAATCCTATGATTAATCGAAGGAATTTCCGAAACATCAAATATAAGAAAAATGGCGCGTCGTCAAAGCGGGTCTTGATTTTTGCGAAAAAATTGTGTTTTTCATTTATCGAATCGAAGAAATGCATAAAAAAAATTTTCGGTCAAATTTAATATTTTTACATTAAAAAAAAGTTCTAGAATTCCAGAAAGTAGTAGTTTTTGAGATATTTTGCTCACTCACGGATACGATGATATACTGTCAAAATATATTGGTATTGAAAAAAGTTTTTTTCGGCTTTTACAACAAGGCATAACCCCTTAAGGCGGTCGTCTAGTGTGTCAGATCAAAACAAGAGAAAACGGCCTTGCATGACTTCTTTGAAGAAGTGGAAGGTGTACTCTATGGTCCAGGCATAGCAGATTGATGGTGAGACCATTTTTTTATTATCGATTATGTATAACAACTTTCAAACGCGTTTGTCTCAAAACACGATTTTTTCAAACTGCTGCCATGATATCTCAAAAACGATTGATTCTGCTCAAATTTATGCAGAATTTTTAGTACATATATAACTATATGTTGAACTAAAATAATTAAGATTGCTTCGTTAGTTTTCTTTTTATCAGCTATATAGACCCCAAAAAAACGAAAAATTGAATTTTTTTTCTAAAGTGTTAAAAAAATATTTTTTCGGATTTCTAACTTTATTTTAGTTCCATGTAGAGCCTCAAGTCTCACGATTAAAATTGCGTTTGGTTTTGTGATTTCAGATAAGCAGAACGGTCGGAATCATGGCAGCAGTGGAGCACCTCTTTTTATATATGTGTTCCTGTTGGGCGGTGTATCTCCGACTATATTCTATATAATGACTTTAAAAAATTCACAAAGTTCGTTTAAGGGCAGATATACACCTAGATGGTCGAGGTCGAGGATTTAGAAGCTATGAACATTCCGTCGACCGTAGAAGACCTACACTATGGGCCTGGTATCGATGATTCCATGTAAGTTGACAAATTTAATGATTTATTCATTCCCAAATTTTCAAACGCGTTTTTCTCAAAACCACGTTTTTCAAATCGGTACCCAAAATTTCTCGAAAACCAATTAACCGATTGCCTTGAGGTTGTTTGTGGTTATTCTATATACCATTATCTAGTACTTGTCGTAGGATTTTTTTTCCCGTTACTTAGTTTTTGTTTTATAGGCAAAATAATAACTAATTTTTAACCCAAAAATCACTATTTATGTTCAAACGTCCGCCATTTTGTCATAAATCGATATTTTCAAAATCGGCTATGACAAGTACTAGATTATAGTATCTAATTTAATAATCTTTTTGGTTTTTTTTTAGATGATTTTTGAAGAAACGCCAGTGGGTACGGTATACGCAGATTTTTTTACGACGCTCCAAGGATCATACAATATCCTTGTATATTTTTGATATTTTTAAATAAAGAAAATTAAACATATTTTTGAATGTGTTTACTTTTAGATAATTAAAACCCCAACCCGAAATTTCAAATAGTTTTTCTGGAAAAAATTCACAAAAATGACCTTTTTTCCGGCTTCTAGGTGTATATCTCCCCTTAAATGTTAATAAAAATGATATACAATTTATAAATGACTTCATTTTAATAGTCTGTCGAAAAAACATCCCCAAAAAAGCATTAAAAAACGGCTTTCACACTAGACGACCCCGTTAAATTGAGGTCGTAAATTTCCAATAACGATACGTAAAAACGATTGACGGATTTTCACACCCTAAATTGGCGAAAAAAAGGAGTAATTAGAAAGAATTGATTTTCGTTGCGTTCCAACGATGCAAACATCACAGTCGTGTAGATCGGTAGAACGAACGAGCCTCCTCAACAAATGCGATGCTTGACGAACTTTAACGGGAGGTAATTCGTCGTTTGCCAAAGCTCGAAAGTACGCGGCAGTCCAACCGAGAAGATCGTAAGGTTGGGTACGAATCGCTGCCTTGGCGTAATCCTTCAAGATGCTGGGTAACGTCACGGGAATGTTTATCTGCTCGGCGCAATATATCTGCTCTTGGTGTTCTCTCGAAACGACAGGCATTTCCGTTGGTTACGTGGCCGGTATACTATTGCAGGTTGGAAAATTGTACGTGTGTACGTGGGGGACGTGCTCGCGCGGGCCGGCAAAGCTTTCGGGGTGTAGCTCGAGGCCCCGGTTCGGCTTTGCGGAAAGTTCGCGTCTTGGAGCGGAGCTCGCACGAAGGAAGAGAATTGTAACCAGAGAGGGACAACGCCCGTCCTGAGAGTGATAATGCGAAACTCGAGAAAGCCCGTTTTACTTCCCTCTGACCTCGCTCACTCGTGACTCGACTGCGCGAGACGAGCACGAGAGAGAAAGACCGGCAGAGACAAAGATCTCGAGGAATGCGATATGTCGTTCACTTGCACCTCCAACGGCTCCTTGGATTTTACAGAAACGCGCCAACTTCACGCCTTCTGGGCTAGTTACAAAAAAAAACAATGGAAACAAGAACTGATGTATATCCACGGTAAATTCCCGTCGACTTTTTTGGACTGCTTCACTGAACCTGTTTCGATGTATTTTTTGCCCCTTGAAATTCCCTAGAGAACGAATGACGTTGACATTTGCATAGTTGGAATGCAATTATTTTTTATTTATAGATATACCATCTCAAAAAAGATTTTTTCGCCCGCAAAAATGCACTAAGAATGAACGTCGTTGAAATTTGCATCGTTGGAATGCAAAGATTTTTTATTTATAGAAATGCAATCTCAAAAAAAGATTTTTCCGCCCGCGCAAAATTGCCTATGAACGAATGGCGTTGAAATTTGCATCGTTGGAATGCAATGATTTTTTTTATATTTTATATATTATGTTTTTATATATAGAAATGCAATGTCGAAAAAAGATTTTTCCGCCCGCGAAAATTCCCTAAGAACGAATGACGTTGAAATTTGCATAATCGGAATGCAATGATTTTTTATTTGTAAAAGTACAATGTGAAAAAAAAAACATTTTGTCCGCCCGCACAAATTCCCTGAGAATGAATGACGTTAAAATTTGCGTCGTTGGAATGCAACGATTTTTTATTTATAGGAAAGCAATCTTAAACAAAGATTGTTTCCTACCGCAAAAATTCCCTAAGAACGAATAACGTCGAGATTTGCATCGTTGGAAATGCAACGACTTTGCATTGATAGTAATGAAATCTCAAAAAAGATTCTTTTCGCCCGTAAGCATTTCCTAAAAATTGATACGACGTTGAAATGTGCATCGTTGGATTGCAACGATTCTTTATTCACGAAAATAAAATCTCAAAAAGCGATTTCCTCTGCCCGCAAAAATTCCAGAAGGATTTGAAATGACCTCGAAATTTACATCGTTGGAATGCAACGATTTTTTTTTATAGAAATGAAATCTCAAGAAAGTCTTTTAAAAATTTATCTTCAAAAAATGAATTTCATAATAAAAATTAAAAATTATTTTTGTAATTATCAAAATCCTTTTTTTGGCAAATTGTGATCGTAAGTCTCTAATGATATGGGTAAAAGTATTTCAATCATTTTCGAGCCCAGATCGACAAAAAAAAATGGTCGTTTGAAGATAATTAATTTTCGGTCCAACGATGAGAATTTTAAGATTATAGAGGACTATTGCACCAAAGAAGAGTTTCCATAACTCTCCGAATTGTCAGTTACATCTAAAATTATAAAGATTTTCAAATTTATTCGTAAAAATACTTCATGCTCGTTAGCTCTCGTAATGATCGAAAAATGTGGTGTTGAAGTTTGCATCATTGAAATGCAACGAGAGCTCTGTCTTCATTTTTTATAAGTTCTCTTTCATTTCATTCTAATTGATTTAACTTTCATTGTAATTGATTTTTTTCATTGAGGTCGTAGATGTCTGATAAAGATAGGGAAAAGTCGTCTGAGTGATTTTCGTACCCTAAATTGGTGGCAAAAATGTCCCGAATAAAGAAAAAATACATTTCGTTGCATAGCAACGATGCAAACTTCATCATCGATAAATAGAGCTCAAGTGTTCTTTTTTCCACTATCCAATCACGGTTACAAGGATCGTCGTTCAAACCGAACTTGGTTGAGCGTAAAGAATGAATAAGCTCTTTCGATCAATTAATTTGATCGACAGCGTCATTTTTCATGTCGCTGTAGCCATTCAACAGGGTCCTCGTCAAAGCAACTGTTCTTCCATTGTGAAAAAATGATGAATTCCAAAACAGTGAGGTCATTGGTCGACTTGGGATGATGTACGTCATAAATATTTCACTGAATACAAAGTGATACCAGTAACAGCACCTATAACGATAATGGCCTTTGTGTATATTCGTAGATCGTAGATCGATTTTCGTATATTCTCCGTCTCTCTCGCTCTCTTTTTTCGTCTACTATAGCTATTGCAAAGAGTGTGGCGCCGACAATAAGTCAAACCGAGACCAACGACGATGTCGACGACGTGCTCCGAGTCGACCCAATTTCGAGTTATCGTGCTCTTTGTGGTCTCTTGGGCATTATCCATACCCTGCTGCAAACTTGCTTTTTCTATACGAAAAAAAAAACACGAGAGCGGAAACCGTTGTACAGTTTACTTGGAGTTAGACGGGCGGCAATGATCATTTGTTCACGGGCTAAAAGAATTCCCTGAGGGTTTTTCTTACGCAGGAAGCCAGTCGTAGCTGGACAGACAAAACTTCCGGTTGACCCTACTAACTGATCAGGCACAATAGAGCCCTAGTGCCTCCTATGATGTTGAAGTTTGCATCGTTGGGATGCAACGAAAGTGGTTTTTCTTTATTTCCCAAATTTTATTTTGATAGCTTTAAGGCCGGAGCCTGAATTAGAAGGTTCGAAAAATCGTTTTTTTATTGTTTAAATCGATGGATAAACTATCTAAGAATTAAATTACAAAGTTACAGAGGCCAATTGTAAATATTTTCGAAGATATAAGGCCAAAGGCAGAGAAGCGATTGATAATCGATATTGATATTTCCTTCTATTGAAAACGTTGAAGCGCGTTTTCTCCAGTTTTCATTTTCACGATTTTTTCAAATTGGCGGGCGTGGTAGCAAAAAATCTAAACGACCTATTGAATCAAACCAAAGTTTTTTTTCTTCAGTATGGAAGTATATTCTAAGTGAATTAAAGAAGTCGCTGAGAAAGTATTTTCAAATAATTTTTATAGCACGTTAAAGTGTTTCTTCAAACACATTATTTTTCGATCCTTAGAAAAGTTATAAATTCACGATTTTTTCAGCTTTTTTTTAATTCACCCAGAAGAAAAATATATGACAATTGAACATTTTATTGGCTTTTTTGTTTCAGACAAGAATTACTAGCTGGATCTTTCCCGCCGATTGGGGACTGCAGCAGTGGCAAGACACACACTGAGAAAAAAGAATCGTTGAATGTGCAAAATGCATTTTGTTGTCTCCAAATTTTGTTGTTTTAACGGTTACTCGGACATGCTAAATAAGCAGATAGTTTAAATGTATCTTTGGTTACTGCTCAACTATACTGTTTTGTTATGCCAATCAGAAATCAAGTTGAACGTATTTAAAGATACAATTTTGTTAAACCAACCGAATTTTGGATGGGTGAACGAATTTTTTTTCTTCAGTGCAAATGGAATAGGCTGATAAATCTGCAGTCATTTAATGTTTCATGTAAACTTTTTTCTCTGCACATAAGGGTTAAACTACGAAAATCACGCAAAGATTTTTTGGGATTTTTTTCAGCAATCTACAATCCAAATGCTGCAAAATATGATTTCGGATAATAATGGAAGTAATAAATTAAAAAGATCTTGCATTGCATTGCAACGATGCAAACTTTAACCGTATTGCCTCTGTGTATATTGTCGCGTAGCATTGGTAATACATAGCACTGAATCTATGGTTACAGATGGGGTTAAAGTTCGTATCGTTTGAATTCGCCGAAAATTCCTAGCCATTTGTTATTTTCATTATTTTCGAAAATAATATTTCCCAGATTTGTAGATCGCTGAATAAAAATCCTAAAAAATGTTTTCACGATTTTCGTAACTGGAATTTCCCAAAGGAAATTCAGGGGAAAAAACATTTTCGTTACATTCCAACGGAGTAAACTTCAACGTCATTGGATAGAATGTGTACAGAGTGCATTACGTCTTGATCGATTTGCATGGCTCGTGTTGCGTGAAATGTGCGGGCCTCCCGCGCTATTTCTCTGTTCCTTTCAATTTCTCCCTCGCCCCTTTCCGTCAAGCTTATGACCCCTCCAAATGCAATGGATTGGGTGTTCGGTATTGTCGCGTAAATCGGTGCAGGACTCGCCGCCGTACACCGTACTGTGTATGTATATTTGCATGTAGGTGTAAATTGATTTGTACACGTATGGGTAGGTTATTCCCTGTCCGTCTCTCCTCTATCTCTCCGGAGTGCAGAGACGCTAACGGAAGTGGGCTCCCGCTATTATAATGGAAGCCCACAATCGGCTCGACTCGTTCGAACTATTAACGACGGATTAATTCGATATATCGATTGTGCTGTTGAAGTTTCCATCGTTGAAATGCACCGAAGTCTTCTTTATTATTATTTCAATTTCCAAAGCTTAATTTCCAAATATACCCTTCATGCTTTTTACGAACCAATGCAACCCAGAAATTATTCTTTATTTTTTCATTTCTTTTTTTAAATTACTATTCAAACTCTGCCTTCGCAGGTTTAGGTCATGGAACTCTGATGAGAAGCTTCGAAAGTGTTTCAGTGATTTTCGTAGCCTGGATGAGGAAAAAAATTAGGTAATGAGGAAAAAGATATTTTCGCTGCATTCAAATGATGCAAACTTTGATACCACTTTCGTTTGGGGTTTCGAGGCTGAGGCGTATCGCGTTGGCAGGAGAGTACTTATGTGGAAAAAATGTTCAAAACGTTGCGGAACAAGGTAGCAGAAACTTCAGCGCAAGAAAGGTGAGCGAATAATGAAGATATTCTCTTATCATCCTGATGAGATTGAAGTTTGCATCGTTAGTATGCCATGAAAGTTTGCTGAATCGCTTAAATTTTTTTAGACAGATTTTGCGTACATGGGATGCCGTTAAAGTTCATCAATGTCAATGGTATTGAAGTTTGCATTCTTGAAATGCAACGAAAATGTTTTTTTTTTCGTTTTCCCGTTTTTTGGGTACATCAAGAGTGCTAAAATCACTGCAACACTTTTGAGAATCCTTATTGAGGGGTTATGCCTAGTTGTAAAAGTCGAAAAATCCATTTTTTCAAAACCAATATATTTTGACAGTATATCATCTTACTGTGTTCCTTGGAAATTTCAAGGTGTTCGGATCGAAATTGACAGATTTATGGGCTATTATGTTGACGCCCGTCGGAACGCTCGGAGCCTTGTTCGAAACTTTAAACGCTTTTTTCTCGAAAGTTCGTTTTCGCAGTCGCTGAGCAAAATATCTCAAAAAAGTGCTGCATCGATCTTTATGAAATTTTTATGGCTTTTTCTAGATATAAAAATATAGTCATTAATTAAAGAATTTGATAAACGAAAAGTGCCCATTTTTTTGCAAAAATCAAGGCTCACTTTGAAGATGGCGCCATTTTTCAAAATTCTTTTGTTATTAGATAACCTAGTTCAGAATGGCATTGTTCACAGCAAAAGGCGTTTTCGAGAGGTACTTCCCGGACATAGGCTGTAGTAAATGGATTATAATGAAATATTTTTACACAAAAGAATACAGGGTGTCCTTCAGATGGTACTTTTCCAAATATCTAATTTTTGTGTAAATTAATAATTGCGATTTTATATTTTCAAAATCCCAAAAATGAGCGATTTTCGACTTGAAAAATTTATAATTTATAACCAACAGCTGCAAAAAAGGTTCGAGATTATAATAAAAAATAAAGAAATTGTAAAACAACAAAAAAATTTCGATGCATTCCAACGATGCGAACTTCAACACCATCAACGATGGGGTTGAAGTTTGCATCGTTGAAATGCAACGTAAATTATTTTCAATGTTTTATTTTTATTATTATCCGACATCGTACTTTGCAATTTTGTTGTAGATCCCTAAATAAGAATCCTAAAAAATGCTTGCGCGATTTACGTAGCTTAAATCTGCCGATGGAAATTTGAGAAATAAAAAAAAAATCATTTTCGTTGCATTCCAACGATGCAAACTTCAATGTCATCACAGTATACGTTGTTTTAGACTGAGCAACTTCAATAACGCGTTCCACTACCGCAATTATCCGTAAGGTCGTTCAAAAAAGATCGCGTCGATCATTATTGCGGGCCGTACTTATATTGTTTCGAAATCGCATATGGCCCTCATCGAGCCTCGCGATTAATTTATATCGGTGATATACCGTGTATGCGTATATCGTCCAAATATATTTCCCGTCCGCGATGTTGCGTCACTCGCCCGCGCAATATTAGCTCGCCCTCAATTTCGTTCGTGTTCTTCCACAGACACTATTTTCTCGTCTGGTATCTGTCGATTTTGCTCCGGTACGACCTCGGAATATACGTTTTAAAAGCGTTCCTCCATAGCCGCGTTCTTCCCTCGTCGTTATGTACAGTTATATACGACTTGCTGGAGCGTCAGAGAAATTCGGTTTTGCCATTGTTGCTGGATAGGAAAGGGAAAGGGAGGGAAAATTGGAATTGGAAGCGAGAGAGAGGTTTCAATTTTTTAAAACTGTTTTGTGTTTTCGAGATGTCTCCTCCCCTTTCGGGCCACCCAACGTTTACGTCGCTTTTGCCGTCTGTCAAAGCATATGTATACTTTTTATGTACATCCATGCGGGTATTTAACCATTTCGTTATCCCGTAAATAATGCGGTTTTTTATGCTCCTTTTATTTGAAGGCTTACCCAGATAGACGGATGTACCTCATATTGGCATCATATGTACATCATCACTGCGGCATAGAAAGTCTCACAGCTGTGTATCCCTTATGAGTGCTCCCGTTGAAGTCATATTTGCATCACATGATGATTCACAATAATACATCCAAATGAAACAAAGTTGTTCTCACGCGAATATGCATGCAGTGAATTCATCAGACTAGCAAATTCGGCTCACGAAGATCTAATAATATGTGAGTGCATATGGGGCTGATATGGGTGTCACGGCGTGAAGAAATTGTAGTGCTCAGACGGAGCTCATATTAGCGGCATGGCGTGACGTAACTATGCGGTGCTCATATGGAGCTCATATGAGTGTCATGGCGTGAAAAATAAAAAAAATCCAAAAATGTTGATTAAAAAAATCTGGTAGCATTTTTATATCTATATGCTTTGTTTATGTTCCTGCCTATATGATAAATGGATTAAAACGTATCCTGCCTAGGTAAATTTTGTACCTACCTACGGTTTGAACCTACGTCTTCTAATTCGAGAGCTGTGCGCGCTACCTACCTAGCCATGCTAACACTTGTGCAAACTTTCTTTGTGTCTGCCGATTTGTATCATTCTAGATTTGTATGCATATCGCCGTCATATTGCGCTCATGGGATGTATCACTGACAAATATACATATCGCTGTCATATTGCGCTCATCGAATGTATCACTTAGAAATATGCATATCGCCGTCATAGGATATATCACTGAGAAACACGCATATCGCCGTCATATTGCGCTCATGGGATGTATCACTGAGAAATATGCATATCGCCGTCATATTGCGCCCATCGAATGTATCACTGAAAACATGCTTTTTGTCGTCATGGAATGTATTACTGAGAAACATGCATATCGCCATCATATTGTGCTCGTGGGGTGTATCACTGACAAAATATACATATCGCCGTCATATTGCGCTCAACGAATGTATCACTTAGAAACATGCATATCGCCGTCATAGGATGTATCACTGAGAAACACGCATATCGCCGTCATGTTGCGCCCGTCGAATGTATCACTGACAAACATGCATATCGCCGTCATATTGCTGGCATGGCATGTCTACTAACAGTGCTAACCCAGTGAATTCGTCAACACAAGTCATTGGATGACTTCCAGATGACGTAAAATTTGCAGATATTAATTGTGGACACTTGAGTACAGCGATATGAGATCAACGTACTCCAAACGTACGATGCATTTGTAAACGACATTTTGAGATCAAAATGCTTTGTACATTCACGATACTAAATAAGTTCACGGCTTTGCATCATGACATGTAGTAAATATGCTGTAAAATCTGCTCCATCAATTGTATGCACGGCGTGATGATCGTGACTGTCTATCTGGGTTAGGTACGCCTAGTTGGAATTTTTGAAAATATCAATTTTTCTCTTTCGGCGGATTGTTAAAATGCAGCATTTAAAAAACATTCTCCGAAATTTCCACATCGACCAGTTGAAAATTGAGGCAGTTATGGGCTTTCATAGGTAAGGTTTTAGATAAGTGGCGATCCGGCGAACTTTAAGGCGGTCATCCCATGTGACAGCCCAAAAAAATCGGAAACAAATTTTTTGCACAAATTTCTAAACATGTGTGCGTGTTATATGGACCCGGCATAACACACTAATGGTGAATCAACATTTTCTTTGGGTACATCGTACTTGAACTTTCAAATGCGTTTTCTCAAAACTGTATTTTTCAAATCGGCTTTCATGATATTTTAAAAACTATTGAACGGATTCGGCACAAATTTTTATCGTACGGTCAGCACATCTATAGTTCTGATTCGAACTACAATATTTCCGATATCTGCCATAGTTTTTTTTATGCTTAAAAAGTAGGAAAAAATGACGAAACTTGAACTTAACTTTTAAAACCGTGGCAAAAATTCAATTGTCGATATGTTTACTATACCTACTCTAGTTCCGGCGATAACCTCAGATCAACAAATTAAAATGCCGTTTGATTTTTTTATTTCAGATGAGCAAAACCTCCGGAATCATGGCAGCCGTCAACCAACTTTTTTTTACACATGAGTGTCTTCCGAACGGTGTAAAGTCGATTCAACTCGTTATTTTGTTTGATAAGATTCTAAGGGACTCTAAAAGTGTTATTAAATGTGCGGTAAACATTCAAAGATAGTGTGTTTTAATGGTTCATTTTTTAAAATTCCAAAAAAAAGCTGTCACGTGGGATGTCCCCGTTAAACGCGTTTTTCTCAAAATTACTTTTTCACAATCACTCACAATGGCCCGGATCAAGCAATCCGAGCCTGGTAAGCCAGGCTCGGATTAGGCATTATATCTGGCTCGGATCAAGCAACTTATCTGGCCCGGATCAAGTGCCTCATCCAGCCTGAGACATGCGTGTCATCTGGGTCAATCATTTGATTAATTTTTTGTTTAAAAATAGATCCACATTTATTAAATTATTATTGCAGTTACACGTTATCAAGTTTACTAACGTTATTACAAATATGAAACGTATGAAAACATTTTTTTACAGTTTAAGTTTTTATTTTACTTGACTTGATCGTTTAGTTTTTGTTCCGGTTTTGGCGATGACCGTCCTAATCTTTCGCACTGTCTATGACCGCCGCTAGCGCATCCAAAATTTGTTTCTCTTTGATAGAACCTGCGTGGGAAGTACCATCATACTCTGTCAAGATTGCATCTGAAATATTTTGATTACATAGAAAAATTAGTGAATATACATAGAAAAATCACATCTTTGCATTAAGAGCATATATCAGTCGGATCTAGGGAGCGCCACCGCTTCCCTGTCGAGTGTATCTATATTTATCATAAGTATAGATATATTCGACCAGGGAAAAGTGAGCGATATAGGCTCCGATTGATATATCCTCTGAAGATAATTAAATAATTAAATAATTATTTTAAAATGGTGTACCTCGTAGTGGCGTAGCTCAATCTCTTTTTTTCGTTATCGCATCATTTGTATATATATAGTGTTGTATATATATTATTGAGAAAAAAATGTTCGACGGTACAAAATGCAATTTGCGCAATTATTTCTCGTCATCTGGTCCCATGCAAACGTATGTATGAGTACATTTATGTACATATACGTATGTTTGTACCGTTGAACATTTTTTCTTGATACGAAATATATTACACTATATATACAAATGGTGCGAGAGTGAGAAAGTGAGGTTAAGCTACGCCGCATTGTCTTCGCCCATCAAGTCGTATTTTATATATTATCACTGTTCATGTGTAGATAATCCACAGTATAGTCGCTGTTACCTGAGATTTTGTATGCACTGCACTTTATTGAAGGGCTTGCCTTTCTTCGGGAGAAATTGATGAAACGAACGAGATGTGTCGATGTTGCTACGGCGTGGCTGTTGCGCTTTCTTCTAGGTATATAATATGGGACTGGCTGCCGGTATCAATGTGTTGGCCAATCACATAGAACTCGCACCAAAGTGAAAAAGTGTAGTCGCGTACTGCGTGTGCAGCTGTCAAAATATTTCGTGAGGCTTCGCCGACAGAGGCGCTGTCTAGTCCTAGAGAAGAGAGGATACGGAGTGACGAGCTTCATGCGAGATAAGGCTTCTATCCGGCGCAAATCAGGCGTGCCTGACTAGGGTGCCTTATCGATGCCTGATTAGGCTCCTATCCGGTGCAAATCAGGCGTGCCGAATCAGCGCGCCTTATTAACGCCTGATAAGGCTCCTATCCAGCGCAAATCAGGCGTGCCTGATCAAGGCGCCTTATTGATCCCTGATCCGGCCCTGATGGATCTTCAGGCAACCTGATTAGATTTCTGCTCGGGATATTTTGTTGAATATGAAGTAAAAATTTAATGCGTTTCATTGTTTCCAAATCTCGGATGATTTGTTTACGAGCAGCATTGTATTGAAATATTTTTCAATACAAACATGGTGAAGAATACTTAAAACCAAACTCTTTGATATAAAAAATAATAATTTGAAAACCTGCAAAACTTTTCCCAGAAAAAAAATCACGAAAATTCTTCTTTTTCTCGGTTACGAGTTAGGTCTAACCCGTTAATAAATCAAGATAAAAAAAATTATTTTTTAATCTAAAACATACTTCAATAAACAATATACTAAAATAAAGGAGAGTATATTGTAGATTAAAAAAGAATTCAGTTTATCTTAACTGTGAAAAATAAAAAAAAATATATAAAAATCGCGTTATTTATATACCAACCCAATATTACCCTTCCGAATTGAACCGTTCGATTTTTGTTTTCTCTTTCCCTCTCGCTTCCTCGATTTCTCATTCAACCCTTCGATTCTACACCCGCGGCGACAAGAAGACGATGAAAAAGGCAGACGAAAGCTCTCGGTTCTATCTCGTCCTCCAATGATTCTCGGCCAACGTTTGATTAATCCGAGATTTAATGAAAATCGACGATAGAATCCCAAGGGCTCTAGAGACGGAGGAACAAACGGGTAGAGACAGTTGGACATAGACAACAAATGGGGTACAGAAAAATGCAGGAACAGCGGAGATCGAATTTACTTTACTCGGTATGCGATCATGCATAAAACCTGTTATATAATTGGTGGATTAAAAGATTGCCGCGTTTCGTGGAAAAACATGATGTTGAAGTTTGCATCGTTGAAATGCAACCAAAATTTTTTTTTCATATCGCTCACATTTTTTTTGCCGATTAAGGGTACTAAAATCACTCAAAAGATTTTTCTTATCCTCATAAGAGATCCACGATCTTAATTTATAAAATAAAATGGTATATTGTAATAAAAGTGAGGAAAAATTAAAAACTTGAAAAGATCTTTCGTTGCGTTCCAACGATGCAAACTTCTACGCCATGGAAAAAGTCCTCGGGGTGCCATGAAGAGCTGTTGCAGAAGGGGTAAAAAAACCGACGATGTAAAAACAAAGCTAAGAGCTACTCATATTGCACACAATCAGCGACACGGGAGGTGTGTGTCAGAGAGTGAGAGAGTGAGAGAGAGAGAGGTGGTGTCTCTCGGGTGTCGAAGAACCTCGAGCACCATGGGCAATTTCCAACAAACTATACCAACCACCGGGGGCAGGTGAACGAGGAGGATTGCCCAGTCAGAACTTGAGAGAAACCTCCGGACATGTACGAGAACATACAAAGACAGGTCCCAGCAGAGGGGGGTGAACAAGTTCACAGGAGTCGTGAGACGAAGAAAGTGTCATGAGTGGTCCGAGAAGGAATTAAAGATTCAACGATGGCATACGATCTTTTGGAGGAAAAAACTGACGCTGAAGAAAAAACAAAATAGTAGTAGAGCCGGTGTTCAAGAAGCAGACTGTATACGAGGGAACCTGAGATGAGAAGGGAGACAACAATCGGAAGTGAAACGAGATGTGGGAAGAAAAAAAAAAGGAAATATGTTCAAACGAGTGGGAATAGTGGGCTGCTAAGTGGATCTTCATCCTTGAGATCCCTTCACTTTCCTCTCCTAGCCACTTCGGGAGATCTCTCTATAAATATACTGGTCGGGGAAACCGTTGAAGGAAAAATTTTCCGGAGAGTTGGCAATTCGGATATCGTAAAAGCCCCCGAATTCTTACGACTCTGAACACAAGGATTTTTACAGATTTTTATGGAGCTTGCATCGTTGAAATTCACCGAAAGTTGTGGTTTTAAATTTGTTCTAAGTTTTATTATTATTTTTTAATTTATTTTATTGCTTTTTCAAAAGTTAAGTCTTGTTATCTCTTATTCAATTTGTTATGATCTATTAATTATTTATTTATTTATTATGTCTTGATTATTTATTCATTGATCGTATTATTTCGGATTTCTTTTACTGCTTTATTTTCCTTACAATCGTTTTTTGTTGCAGATTGAGTTAGTAGAAATCCTATGAGGATTAAAAAAAATCGTTGGCGCGTTTTTTGTATCCTAAATCGGTGGCACAAATGTTAGCTTTAAATGAAATGAAATTAATTAAGAAATGTCAATTCTAAAAAATTGAAGCCAAATTACTTTTAGTTGCATTCCAACGATGCAAACTCCTTCATTGTACTATGGACATTGTGACAAATTTACGAATAACGCCCGAAAGCGAAAGAAAAATATCCGATCTATTTCCATCTACATTTTCTGGTATTATAGGTCGGTATACCTGAAAATATATATAAAATCGTACGATACCGGGCCCGAGAACGACGCCATAGACATGACTTATTACAACTGCGAATGGAACGCAGACATATATATGGGTATCATATATAACGTTAAATAAAAGATACATAGGCGAGCACGATGTACGATTTCGAGATATGAAATTTCAAGAGCTGAATACGAACAACGCTGTTAGGGGAGGATGTCCCTGGGGTTTCGTAAAATATATCAATATCTATGATGTAAGCCCGAAAAGGCACTTAACCGTCTGCGAACATCAGGAGTAGAGCTTTCATCGTTGTTGAAATAGTATTGAGTGGCAGCCCGTTTTACTCCCTAATTTATTTTCACGAATCGAAGTGGAATGTGAAAGGGCTCGAGAGCGAGAGAAGGAAACGCAATTGTTGTGGAAAAATGGACAGGGTACTTTTGAATTGAGAAGCAAAAACAAGCGGCTGAACTTGCGTTTACCAAATGGGGGGGAAAAAACTTCCACTTGAACTCATTAAGCAGCTGAGTGCTTACTTTTTTGTACTTCTCATCGATACATTTGCTCTCGGTGCTGAAGTGCCTTCGGTACGGTGCATACGTAAATACGATATGTATATGTGAATATATACAGGGTGACGCGAGACCCGACGTCCAAAAGGAAAATCTACAATGAAAAAAAACCAATTGAATAAAAAAAAATTATTGTTTGATCCAAATAAATGTGCTGCTGCGGAGTGCCACCGATATATGAGATTGTTTCAATACTATAAAATATTGAAAAATGTGAATTGATTTAAATAACATATTATTTTATTTGAAAAAGCTCTTCTGTTCTCTGAATATCTTCATTATCCTTCAAATCAAATTATATTCTATTGCAATCATTCTATATACAATCCGTGAATATATTGGATGAAATAATTAAGCGGTTGCTACAAACATTTTTTATTTCGTACAAAAATCAATAGAATTAATCAATAGAATTAATTATTGATTTATTTATTTAATATTTAATTAATATTTATTTAAGATTTAATTAATATTTCCTTAGATCAATAGAATTAATTATTTCCTTACTACATCGAAACGAATATGCCATGGGACGTAAGTTTTTCAATTTGTTTGAAATCTTAAATAAAAAGTGTGCATTAGAATGATCATCCACGATAATAGTGGAGAGAATATCAGATACTCAACTGATAAGAACAGATACTACACTTTGATCTTAGCCACAGGCCAAGAAGCGATACTCTTTAGAGTTTATCCAGCGTTTAAGTAGATTTTCGGTTCGCGCTGCGCTTACGAGAAACGAGCGCGCGTGCAGCCTCTAGCGGTTACTCCGAGAACTACGAGTTTCCTCGCACCTATAATTTCGGTGGCGCTCGGCCATGATTTTGTTGAATTTTTTCAACCACATATGCAAGAAACAAATTTTACTTTCGCATAATTTTTTAACCAATTCAGACGTTTGCTTAATATTTTTCAATCAAAATAAAATATTAATATCTTAACGAATAATGTACTTAAAAATAATATCGAATATGGTGAAAACAATAAAATAACATATTTCCTCAATAGAAATTTTATTTGAATCAAACGAGCGAAATTAAATTTTTCTTGTGTACTTGAATCAACGATATTCATGTTATGAATTGAAACGCTTTTTTCGTTCGTTGCAGAAATTGCATTCAAAACTATATAATTTGTTCGCAATAATTGTTTAGATAGTTTCAATAATATATTGTTCTCGGCTAGCAATATATCTTTTGAACGAAAAAAAACTTTCAATTTTATCATGTTATTGAAGTCAATAGCGTTTTGTTTGGACTAATAAATCCGATTATTTACACCAACAATTTTACAATTGAATCAACGAAATTTCATTTAATAACACCAATGATATTGGATCTAAGTTTTTTTTTCAGTGTAGATGTATCGTATCGGAATCATCCCCATGTACGATGTTTTTTACCTTCCGAAAAAAAGCATTTTACTTTTACGAGTTTTCCTGTAGCATAGGTTTTGATTTTTTTCTCACTTGTGCGTGTAATTTCCTCTTAGAAGTTTTTAGAAGCGTCATTTGGACTAAGTATTTTGGCGTCATTTGGACTAAGTATTTTTTTTATTATTCAAACTTTGGTGACTGACCGTCACAAATCCATTTTTTGAACTTTCGATCAAAGCCCAAGGCTTTGATCGAATCTACGTTAGTGTTCTGTCAGCCATTTATTTATCGCTCAACAGTGCACGCCATAACGACACGACGAGCAAAAAAAATCACAAACAAGGTACATCCACAAAAGGGGGAAAAAAGGCTTTTTTCTCGAGAACCAAAAAATATCATGGGCGTCATCATGATCCGTATATGACACGAAGCATCTAGATTTTCCTTTTGTACGTCACTTTCCAAGCCACCCTGTACATCCATGCACAAGAAGGAAATCGTTCTCAGAGCCCTGCCCACATCTAATTGCCCTTGCCCAATTAAACGCTCAAAAGCCTCATGACTCTCGTCACACCTACATCTACACTGCACGGATTCTTCACATACACATATGTACCCTATCCACTAATCGTGATGCATCAGCAGGCGGAGAAATTAATTGAAACCCTCATCGGCAATATGGCTCGTTATTACTCGAGAGTATAATTGAACCGGAGAGCGAACGAAAAACCGATAATGAAAGAACCGTTGCAACAGCTCAATGAGCAAAGAAAAGTGCAGAGACAAAAAACATGAATTGTTGCCGCTCGACACGTTCAATGAATCCGGCATAAAGCGCATGTACGCATTGAAGGGAAGAAGACACAATTGCATGTAGAAAATATTCGTATGTGCTGCGTATCGCGTAACTTTTTTCCAGACCACATAAATGGACAGCTCACATTGTTCAATCAGCCTCATGGCTCACTCTTTCGCGGTATGTCCATTCAGAGGCAAATTGCGCGGTATCATTCATACAGGCAGAGTGAGCAGAGACAGAGAGAAAGAAAAATGTCATAAAAAGAGTACCAGGGTTTATTGCAGGGTGGTATTTCTAGTCAACAGCAAGTGTCCAAAGGTATTCCGCAGCATCCCCAATAGCATCTCTACCGTCCACATTTCCGAACTATTCTTAGACCGCGTCTTCATACAGTTATTATTAGAAAACAAGAGGTCGTAACTCGGATAATTCAATGTGGGAATGCTCCGCGTGACGAGCTTTTTCGTTTGCCACAACTTTGCACGAACATGAGATCAGTTTGGTCCGACCATAAGCACTCGTGGCGCATAAACATGCCATTCAACGTATTGCATGTTCCGCGTGCAACAAAGCGAGGATTGCCCAACGGCAATATCCGTCGTGTACGTGTATAATACACGTTTTACGATAGCAGAGCTTGCACGCAAATGGGAGTGCATTGGGTGGTAACATGGAGAGCTTTTCGACTGTCCAAATTCCATGTACTCTCACTCGTTCCATCCAGACTCTACGAGATGTGCATGTACTGTATACTGTAGAGCCAATGTGCAACCCGCATACATCGTGTTACGAGGAAACAATGAAAGGGGGGGCAAAAAGTCAAATGGATCCGCGAGGCCGTGGAATCAAAGGAAACGTAGAGGGAAACTCGGAGGCTCTAGGGGTGCAATGAGTTGAATGAAATGGCCGGATGCGATTAATAGAAAAAGTGGAGAGGCGCAATATGGACGAAGGGAAAAAATTATGAAGAGGGCTGGAGGAAAATAGAATAAAGGCCCGCGTAGGGATTTTGGTAGGGCTCGATTCAGGGCGCGTTAAGGCTGCCTGACTGCCCTGGTAGGGCACTTATAAGGCAGCCTGCAAGGGCCCTGCTAGAAAATGTAACGTTGTGTCACCTATGGGCTTGAACTGGTTGCCTGATCGGGCCCTTATCGGGTTTTTTGGTGCAGCCGCTTCGGGATTTTCCTTGTCTCACGGCCTACTACGATCTCATTTGTTTAAGCTATTCTTTTTGAATATTACATATATTCAAATTGAATAAATGAAGATTCGATACCAATTAATGTTTACCCAGATAGACGGATGTACCTCATATTGGCATCATATGTACATCTTCTCTTGCAGCATAGAAAGTCTCACAGCTGTGATCCCTTATGAATGCTCGCCTTGAAATCATATTGCTATCACATGATGATTCACAATAACACATCCAAATGAAGCAAAGTTTTTCTCGCGCGAATATGCATGCAGTGAATTCATCAGACTAGCAAAATCGGCTCACGAATATCTAACAATAAGTAAGTGCATATGGGGCTCACATAGGTGTCACGCACTGAAAAAAAATCGTTCATCCATCCAAATTTCAGTTGGTTTAACAAAATTGTGTTTTTAAATCCGTTACCTTGATTTTTGATTGACATAACAAAACAGTATAGTTGGGCAGTAACCAAAGATACATTTGAACTATCTGCTTATTTAGCATGTCTGAGCAACTGTTAAAACACCAAAATTTCGAGACAACAAAATGCATTTTGCACATTTAACGATTCTTTTTTCTCAGTGCGACGTGAAGAAATTGTAGTGCTCCTACGGAGCTCATATTGGCGGCATGGCGTGACATAACTATGTTGCGCTCATATGAAGCTCATATGGGTGTCACGGGGTGAGAAATAAATAATCCAAAAATGATGATTAAAAATATCTGGTAGTATTTTTATTTCCATTTGCTGTATTTATGTTCCTGCCTATATGATAAATGGATTGAAACGTATCCTGCCTACTTGAAGTTTTTACCTACCTACGGTTTGAACCTACGTCTTCTAATTCTAGAGCTGAGCGCGCTACCTACCTAGCCATTCTAACACTTGTGTAAACTTGTTTGTTTTTTTGCCTATTTATATCATTCTTGATTTTCATGCATATCACCGTCATATTGCGCTCCTGGGATGTATCACTGAGAAATATGCATATCGCCGTCGTATTGCGCTCATCGAATGTATCACTGAAAACATGCATATCGCCGTCATGGAATGTATCACTGAGAAACATGCATATCGCCATCATATTGTGCTTGTGGGATGTATCATTGACAAATATAAATATCGCCGTCATATTGCGCTCATCGAATGTATTACTTAGAAACGTGCATATCGCCGTCATAGGATGTATCACTGAGAAACACGCATATCGCCGTCCCATTGCGCTCATGGGATGTATCACTGAAAAATATGCATATCGCCGCCATGGAATGTATCACTTAGAAACGTGCATATCGCCGTCATAGGATGTATCACTGAGAAACACGCATATCGCCGTCCCATTGCGCTCATGGGATGTATCACTGAAAAATATGCATATCGCGGCCATGGAATGTATCACTGAGAAACATGCATATCACCATCATGTTGTGCTCGTGGGATGTATCACTGACAAATATACATATCGCCGTCATATTGCGCTCATCGAATGTATCACTTAGAAACATGCACATCACCGTCATAGGATGTATCACTGAGAAACGCGCATATCGCCGTCATGTTGCGCCCATCGAATGTATCACTGACAAACATGCATATCGCCGTCATATTGCTTGCATGGCATGTCTATTACCAGTGCTAACCCAGTGAATTCATCAACACAAGGCATTGGATGACTTCCATATGACGTAAAATTTGCAGATATTAATTGCGGACACTTGAGCACAGCGATATGAGTTCCACGTGCTCCAAACGTACGATGCATTTGCAAACGACATATTGAAATCAAAATGTTTTGTGCATTCACGATACTAATTGAGTTCCCAGCTTTGCATCACGACATGTAGTCAATGTGCTGTAAAATTTCCTTCATCAATTGTATGCACGGTGTGATCATCATGACTGACTATCTGGGTATTTGCTTACAATACACACTGTAAATCCAAGTATACTATATGCATAAAATGTTTTAAAAATTCAAAATTAAAGGAACAACTTAACTTAGAGTTCTACTATAATGATTTTGTATCATAATTCGTCATTCCCTGGTCTTCTGAAATGATTTTTTTCGAAGAAAATATTTCGCGTATATGGAATCGAACCTAGTACCTACCTACCTATAGCTAGCACGGTGCCCCTATGCTGGCGAGTGCTTGTAACCTCTTACAAGGAACATCCCTCAGGTGACACCCTTCGATTTTGTTGAAATTTAGATATGTTATAAAGCACCGAAAAGTAAGCGATACGTTTTTTTTATCGGCGGAAAAACGGTTTTAAGGGCTGAAACGCCCTCTCAATAATGGGCATGTTTTTCGTTTTTTCGTCGATAACGTTTTAACCGTACGAGATATTTAAAAAATTCAAATTGCAACAATGTTTATTTTTTAGTGCACTATACATTAGAGATGAGAACGATAACGTTATCGACGAAAAACGAAAATCACCCCTATTTTCGAGGGTTCGTTTTACCCCTTAAAACCGTTTTTCCGCCGATAAAAAAATACGTATCGCTTACTTTTCGGTGCTTTACAACATATCCAAATTTCAACAAAATCAAAGGGTGTCACCTGAGGGATGTTCCTTGTTAGTCGCAGATATGGCATAAGAGACCAAATGAATTCCTATAATTATTTGTTGTATCACATAAAGTATATCAATTAGTTAATATCATTGTGATAATTAGAGTTTCATCGAACAACATCCTATAGATTTTTCAAACATAACCATATATATATATATATATATCCGCCTTACAAAGCTGCCGAAATCTTCTAACACGCATCCGAGTTGTATCACGTTTTTTGTCGTGACAGTCTATAACACCTTTTTTATGGAATTCAGGAATGCATCATAACTCCGAAGCTACGATGCTGTCGAATCGAAGTTTCCACGTGGAAAATAAGAGGTTATGTGCATCTATCGACTACTGAGGCAGTTATAGAGCAAGCTTATTTATGGCCTTTCGGGGGAAGTCTGCATAGGGTCTTCTCGGGGGAAGCCTCAGTAGGACCTTATCAGGGAAAGCCTCAGTAAGGTCCTATCATGGAAAGCCTTAGGGGGCTTATCAGGGACGGCCTCAGTACGGCCATTTTAGTATTGTCTGATTTCAGGCCTAAATACTTCTGGCCCGAAGTATTTGGGCCCTTCCGTAATAGGTGTTACCCGTATCACACCCCGGTCGGGGCCTGATCCTGGTCAGGCTGACCCTAAGAAACTTCTACGCGGGATTTTCAAAAGTCTATTTTCAATTACAAATTTTGTAAAAACGGTGTGGATGATCGATTAAAAATCTGGAGGGTACATTCAGTAAATGACAGAGAATTTACTGTATAAATTAAAATGAAATGGTAATATTCTGTCAACTGTCCCGAAACTCCTTAAACTTTACAATCTAATTGTTCGCAGGATTTTATAATTTTATTATAGTAATAATATAACTATTTTACTGTAATAATTATATTGTTTATTCTAGACTCCACTGTACGCGGTCTTCCACCTTATTACATTTCCGACCATATTCCACTTCCCCATCCCCCAAAAATTCCATTATACATTATATAGTTATAGTTATAATTAGATTACACTTCTTTTATTGTTATCATTATATTATAGATATTATATAGTTATAATTATAACCCAATAACGTGATCATTATAAAGTCCAATTTTTAGCTACCAATGCAAACATTTTTCGCTGATTTTTTTGCCGTGTCCGCGACGTTCAGGCGCTCTCAATGACGGTTTTACTATTTGCGTTAGAGATTCTTCGTGGCGAAACAAAAAATTACTCACGCTTGATGCGAATGACCGGATTGCGGCTGGCGGTTGCGAGGCAACATATATTTGATTGGACGCTCCATGGCTTAGGTTGGCTTGCCATAATATCCAGGAAGCAAAAGGCTCGACGAGAGTGAACGTCGACTATATGACGACAGGGGAAACAACCGCACACTCGTTAATCACTCTCGGGGCCCAAGTGGCGCACAAAACCCTCGTACTAATGGTAACCTCGATGTACTCGCGATGCTCTCTCGAATTTGCAAACTCTGCATTTCCTGGCTGACGACAACGCGGAGTTTGGAGAGATGGCGCAAGTGCATGAAGAAACTTGATGCTAGGTGTACCTTCGAGTGAGGCGGTTGCCATAACGATGACACCGCGTAACGCGTCCAGAATTCTCGCTTCATAAAATGGTATTTTAATAATCGGAATAAAATCGACGGGACCTCGACAGGAATAAAATGGCTGTAGCATCTGTCTGGGCAAAGATTCTATGACTTCCGTGAGGCGTGGGGCCTAAAGGAAGACAGTGGAGACGAACAGAACGCTATTAATTGAGGTTCTTGCTTAAAAAGATTGGGGCTAATAGATATTAATGAAAGTTTTACTAATCGTTATGGTATATTTTCTGAATATTTTGGCAAAAGGAGACCTGAGGTTTCCGCACTCGTTTATTAAATATTACATTTTAAAGTTTACATCAAATTGCACTTGATCGCATTGGTTGTGCGGGTCACCGTCGTTACCATTTCAGTTTCTCGCATATACCTTCCGCATTTATGAAGAAAGCGGCCCAAAAAAATGAATATCGTGTGCAGGATAGTGTACAGAATAATATTACCGAAAAAAATTGACAGTTTACCGATCTAATTAAGGGGGGGGGGGTAAGGTATTAATTTTTTTTGCATTTTTGAATTTTTTAAAATGAATGCATAATATCTCAAGAATATTGTGTCAAAATTTCAAGTCGATCGGAGCAAAATTGACGAAGTTATGAGTATTTGAGCGTCCGTTGCTCCAGGCCGGGTTTTTATAGCTTTTATAGAGCAGAGGAGCAAGCGGCGCACGACAGTAAAGAAGGAAGAGTTTTGCGTAGACAAATGCAAAAAGATGCTCTAGATCATGTTGATGGAAGCTTTTTGCTCTACGGACCTGGCATCGACGACTCTGTGTGAGTATAAGCAAATTATCGAGTTTTATTTTGAATTTTTCAGTGTGCCAAACTTTAAGGTAGTTCCTCTGCGAAAATCTCAACCAAAAGTTTACATACCATGTTCATGTTACAAGATTGATAATTGGTTTAATTAGTAATAAATAAAATTAAAAACTACGCAAT
The DNA here is from genome assembly GCA_944452715.1 of Ophion slaviceki. Taxonomy (NCBI): domain Eukaryota; kingdom Metazoa; phylum Arthropoda; class Insecta; order Hymenoptera; family Ichneumonidae; genus Ophion; species Ophion slaviceki. The sequence goes on along the minus strand of OX101794.1, from coordinate 10,964,405 downwards.
ATTGACTCGGTACTAGTAGATAATACGATGGGTATCATTTATTGCCGTAAAATATATTTTATATTGTGTTTTTGATGTACCATTGCCAGTAAACTTTTTGCCGGAACTGTCCAGGCTTTGCCCCAATTGTTTCTTTTCCAGGCTTTGCCAGGCTTTACACCAAAATTGTGAGGGCTTTTCATGGTTATATCTTGGAAACTAGATGGTGAATCATTCTCATTTTTTTTCACATTATTCGTGATATCTTACTCTAGCTTATCCTCGTTTTTTATCAATTTCTTAATTTTAGTTTTGACGGTAAAATTAATGATGCTCTGTTTGCCAATCATAACGCATTTGTTGCGTGTAAACCAAACCAACTTTAAGTGTAAATATCTCAGGTTTGGGGTGGTCAAACTTATTCAAATTGCACAGATGTTTGGATAATGTATTGAATAACATATATGTGACATTTCAACCATTTCTTAATTCAACTCTTCTGTGGAGGTACTACCTTAAAGCGTTTTTCTGAAACTTGTCATGTTTGAAATCCGTGTACGCCATAACTCAAAATCTACTGGATCAATCGTTTTGAAATGTTGCACAGTACTTCTTCACACAATGCACCAGGTATTGCCGGGAGCTTTTTTTAAAATAATTATTAATTTTACAACAACAAATTAGCCGTTTTTTAAAGCGAAAATCGGTTTTTTGGCTCCCAAGTGCTACTTGAAATTGAAAAATCGAGAAAAAAAAAATCCTCCCGTGGTTACCTCGAGGGACATCTCCTTTAACAAATGCATTTTGATTTTTTTGTTTCAGATGATTCTGTTGGGAGTTATGATGTACACAGCAAAACAACTTTTTTCGAGGCGCCTCCGGAGATTCACTGTCACTCGCTCAATTTTCAATATTTCGCAATGAAAATTTAGGAAAGTATTGTTCAAATGTTGCATTATTATATGGAAATTGACTGAATAAACTAACACTATCTGTATCGCCAAAAAATCTTACAAACATGCCTTTTTCACCGAATTAGCCTTACCCCGCCCTTAATGAAAATGCATGAAAAATAAGCAGTTTACGAAAAAGTGAGGCTTGTTGAGGAGTGTGTATTAAAATGTGGCAACGCCGGAACCATGGGAATAGCAGTACCAATCGAAAACCTAGCGCGCCAATTTCAAATACGTTAAAGTCAAATGCGACTAAGGGGAACTTATTCATTTATTTATTACGATGTATGCCCTTTTTTGTAGCTTCGGTGAGCATAGTACGATACTTGTGGGCACGAGCACTGACATATCGTCTTTTCCACCGGAAACTTTGCGGCGCACTAATATTTTTTTCTGAATCATTTGTTGCCTCCTTTTGCTCTGACATAACCTCTGAAAACGCTGACCGGCGCGAAACGCGCGTAACACAGTTGCGACCTGTGACAGTCACTGCAGTCACCCTAACAGCTTCGAATTACGACAGAACCGTGGGCCGTTGCCAAACCTCGTTTCAATAGGATTTTTAAACATCAACATTTAATTTTCTGACAATGCTAACTCCTTCAAATGACCATATATGTAAATAATAAGTACGATTATCTACCGTACAATTGAACATTTTCGCGACATTCAGTCGTACACGTCATTAAGGGGCTACACGTACAGTGTGAACGCTGGAAATTTGGGTGATTTTCGGGATTTTTTTGGAAGAAAAGTACTCAATTAAATGTTTCGGAAAATTAAGAATATATTTGGCTATATTTGACCTATATTACGTAATTTTTTCATAGACGAATATTGAGATCCAAGCGACTTATGCGCTGCCTTCGGAGGCGCCAAAAAAAAAGTTCCTCCACTGCTGACATGATTCCGGCCGATTGAGTAGCTGAAACCGAAAAAGGGAAAAATGTCATTAAACTGGAAGGTATTTCCTGTACAATGACGTAGGATTTTCGAAAAATATCAAAATCTAACAAAATGGCGTAGCTATGAAAAAAAAGTCTGTTTACTTGCCCATAAAATGGTCGTTTTTTTCAATGCCAAATCGTCAGTTTTCATCCAATCAAAAATAACCTACGTCATTGTAGAGTCAATATATTCAAGAGTACTCAGTTCAAATTTCAAGTCAATCGGATAATTGCTCTTTGAGTTACAATGTCAGCAAATTTGAGAAATCTCATTTCGAGAAAAACGCGTTTAAAGATTTAAGCATCGATTTTTGCAAGATAAAATGATATTGATATAAATGATATAAATGATAATTATGTTCTTGAAAGTAAAAACGGTCGTAAAAGGCAAAAAAAAATCGATTTTTTGAAAGTGTCACACTGGTATAGCCCCTTAATATTTTGCTACAATAAATTCTCACTGGTGACGTCACACAATGTATCAGCATAGGAATTTCGTTTCTCCCCCTGCCCTTCAAAAAATGATTTAGCTACAACTTTAATAAACGCGCTACTTTCATCACAAAGCAGCGTCATCCTAGCGGAAGGGAAACTGCAGCCGGGCATTCCTTATTCCAACGCCCCGAATGCTGAAAAACTTTTCTCATAAATTCGGTTCATCGATTGGTAGCGCCTTTGGGCTCGACCAGCCTCGCTCAGCAGACTGGAATTTCTCTCGTTCGACGTACGCCCAACCTGTTGTGCAATTTCTTCTCCCATACGTCTTTATACGTGTGTACAAGGGGTTGTGCGCGCGCGGAAAGAAAAAGGGAGAGGATGTCCCTCGTAGTGATTTTCCGAGCGTAAGATACATATTTTGTTCGGCACACGGTACAGTTGGGCAAGGCGACCGTTCTTATAGATCCAATATCGCGAAATATTGCTCGCCAATTTCATCCCCTTCGAAATTTCCTCCCTTCTTTCTCGTTTGTTCGCGGCGTAGGCAATTTCTGTATCGATATGTATTGGCTGAAATGGGGGCACGAAACGACGAGGAAATAAATCGACGACGGTCGGATTTGAAAAAAAAGAAGATCCTGTGCAGAAATTGTCGTAGAGATCCAATTGGATTTGGATATTTGTCCCTAATTCCTATAATACTATTGGACTCATTGGATAAGGATCCAATGAGTCATCGCTTTGGATGCCTATATGGTGCTGAAGTTTGCATCGTTGGAATACAACGAAAATCCTTTTTGATTTTCTTCATTTCTTTGTTTTTATGGTTGTCGATTTTTAGGTTATGGTTGGCAAATTCTGGTTGTAGATTTTCAATAAGTATCCTTGAGAATGTTTCACTTATTATTGTAGTCTAAATGTACGAAAAAAAAAATCGTCAATACGAAATAAATATATTTTTGTTGCAGTCCAACAATACAAACTTCAATACCATATTCCCATACTGAAACGCTCGTACATTGGATTCTTATTGGCATTCATGATATTGATGTTTGCATCGTTGGAACGCAACGAAAATTATTTTTCTCTAATTACCATTTTTTTTTGACGGAACAAAGCCACGGAAAACTTCGTTCAAGGGGGGAGATGCCTTTGGGCAAGGAAAAATGTGCTAATTTTCATGATTTTTTTTTTGCAGAAAAGATTTCTTCAACATTTTTTAGACTTAGGGTATGTTTTATTACGACTTTTGGTTGCCATATGGGTTTTTTTACTAATCTTTAAAAGTGGCGGAGGTATGGCACGGTCTCCTAAACTTCATTTTCAGAACTGTCGTAACGTATAGCTGAAAAACTAATCGACCGATTGTGATGAAAGTTGGTATAAATCTTTCTAACCTTATTGTCTAAATGTTTGACTCTAAATGTTAAAAAACAATTTTTTAAGTATTTTTGTATTGCAAAATGTAGCCATTTTTTTTTCAGAAAATTCAATGTTTTTGTTTCAAAGCGTACCATTTCATCGATTTTCAACAATTCTCAATTTTTCTTTGTTCATATTCTGCGTATGACTGTTAATAAAAGAAAAATCTTCGTTGGTTTTTTTCCGATTAATCCCGCCAACGCTGCGTGTCACCCCATCCGACAACATCCACCGCAACCCGTTTAGAAGACCATACCTTCGCCATTTTGGAACATTAATAAAAAAAAATACCATGTAACTGCCAAAAGTAGTAATAAAACATACCCTAACATCCGTATTCATGGATATACCTTGAGGAATCCTTATTCCTTATTCTTTGTTCAGAACAAAGAACAAGGAGGCTTTATTTTTTAAGGAATGACTATGAATACGGGTGTGAGTCTCAAAAATGGGAAAGAAATCTTTCCTTTAAAACAAAAAAAAGTAATGAAAATCAGCAATTTTTTCCTCGCCTAAAGGTATCTTCCCTCTTAAGGTCGTCATTGGAGACCTACAACCTAAATCCATCGAGAATGATTTTGGATAACAATAAAAATAGGACGAAAAGGAAAACAAAGAAAAATCGTTGCATTCTAACGATGCAAATTTCAACATCGGGATTCCCTATTGGAATGTACGAATCCAATTTGAATTCTTAAGGACTGTCACATTATCGAACGGAATCCGATACGACTCTTGATGGATACCATCGCATTCTGTACGTTGAATTTTCCAAACAAAATATATAGTTGTACGAAGTGAGCGGATCATAAAAAAGTATAAATCTTATATAGAAAAAGTATAAATTGTTTGAAAAAGTATATCTTAAAGCCGATTTGATTATTATGCATCACATCACTGAAAATGTACCGGAATTATCGTCTGTTGTTTATTTTACTGCACTTTGACATAATATCAGCACACACGTACACGCTCACGAGGCGTGCAGGTTATGTTCCAACACGCCGAGTTTTTTCTCGTGACTTTTCTCATATTTTCAATTCGAACGTGGTAAGAGTTCTCAAAAGGCGGTTATCGAGGAACAGTGCAGAGTCCAATTGGATTCCTTGGATGCACATAGGAAGTCCTCATTGGACTTCCCATGTGCAGTGGCTCCAACAAATCCCTATAGAGATGACGTCGTTGAAGTTTGCATCGTTGGGATGCAACGATTTATGGTACATTTTTCATTTCGTTATTTTTATGCTGTTCCGAAGCTTTTGTTGTTTTGCAATTTGAGCTCGTAAAGCTACAATAAGAATACGTAAAAACGTTTGAGTGATCTTCACAGCCAAACAAAATTCGAATGACTGAAAATAATTAATATTCCTTGCGTTCCAACGATGCAAACTTCAACATCATAAATCCGAGGAGTTGAAGTTTGCATCGTTTGAATGCAACGATGCTTTTCTTATTTCTTCATTTTTATTATTATTCGAAACCTTTCTTTTGCAACTTGAGGTCGTAAATCTGTAACGAAAATACGTAAAAACGGTCGAAGAATTTTCATAGCCTAAATCGCCCAAAAAGGAATATTTCCAATGAAAAACAATTAATTATGGTTTCCTTCCAACGTTGCAAACTTCAAGATCATTGAATTTCATATAGGGATGTGGTAGGAACAGGGGACTCCCCCAACAAATTTCAGCACGGAATACTCCGAGGGATCGGAGTTCGTTGTACCAATGCATCAACGGAATGCACCAAGTAACCATGCGGATCCTTCAACCCCTCTAGGATTCGCCGCCATTTAGCGTTGCCCACATTGGTGGTACATTTGCAGAAAGCTTTAATGTACTTCGAAACTATTGCGAGTGTTAACGCTCCGATTTCCCAATCCTCTTATCGGTCAGCCATCCAATTTCCTCAGAGTGCTGTTACCGAACGTCCGTGCATCGAAATGGACTGCATCAGAAAAATGCATGTAGCTTACGCGCGTTTGTAGACACGATGGAGTTATAATCCCACAATTCAAGAGCCGTCGACCACGCGATGAAATTCTCCTGGAATACGGAGAAGTCCAGAGAGATTTCCGATTATAGGAATGATGATGCTGTTCCCATATAGCATTTCGGGGTATTCAGGTGTATTGAAACCGGACGAGATTCGATGCGATGTACACTACCGTCCAAAAGTTTGGAAACACTCGCCCCGGTTCCGAGCCACACAAGAAGTTCCATCGCTCTTTTAAAAATGACGATATCTCAATTTACCAAGCGGCGTTTCAAAAGGGACATATTCAGCTTCATTGAGCTTTAAAAAAAAATTACGATTTTTTTTAACCCGGTACACACTTTGAAAGATGGTCGCTTTTTGGTTTTTTTCGGGGGGTTGAAATTTTAGCGCACGACTCGTGAAAAAAAATTCAACCGTTTTCCCCATGAAAAACGTAAAACGGGGAGTACAAGCTTCAATTTCGTTTTTTTTTTAAGTTGCGTACGATTTTTTTCGCATAAATATTCAACTTTTTGCAAAAAACGACCATATTTTTCAAATGTAGGCTAACTCTGAAACTACTGGGTTTTCGTAAAACTACTAAGACGGTTAAAAGTTACATACAATAATTTTGGATTTACCAATTTTTTTCAGAATAACATTTTTTTTAATTTGAAGAAAAAAAGTTTTCATTTTTAAAAAAGCGGTATCAGTGAGCTCTCGAACATTTTTTAAGATAACAAAAATATTTCGGTTACTTAAGAAAAAATGTTAAAATTTTTTTTTTCAAATTAAATATTTTTTTCTTCAAATTTTTGAATTTTTTTTTATGTTGAAATTTTTTTGGTAAATCGAAAATGATTGTATGTAACTCTTTACCTCCTAGTAGTTTTACGAAAACCTAGCAGTTTCAGAGTTAGGCTACATTTTATAAATATGGCCGTTTTTTGCAAAAAGTTGAATATTTATGCGAAAAAAAATCGTACGAAACTTAAAAAAAAAACGAAATTGAAGCTTGTACTCCCCGCTTCAAGTTTTTCATAGGAAAAACGGTTAACCTTTTTTTTCACGAGTCGTGCGTTAAAATTTCAACCCCCAAAAAAGCCAAAAAACGACCATCTTTCAAAGTGTGTACATGGTTAAAAAAAATCGCCATTTAAAAAAAATGCTAAATGCAGCTAAATATGTCCCTTTCGAAACGCAGCTTGATAAATTAAGATATCGTCATTTTCAAAAGAGCGATGAAACTTCTTGTGTGGCTCGGAACCGAGGCGAATGTTTCCAAACTTTTGGACGGTTGTGTATATATTACATAGAGAATTATCAATGGAGTTCAGAGTAGTCTATCAGGAAAGAGTGGCTGCGGGTAACACTCTGAGGGTGTCCAAAGAACTGGAAATAGCGTCCAGTGAAATGTCCATGAAAAGGGTATGGAAAATTTCGCGAAAATCGATGGCCCGAGTTTGGTATTCTGCCAAAAATCGAACAGTCATCGGAATTCCATAAATCCAATGGCATTTTAACGACAAAACGATAACGAAAAGAATAAGGACAGAGTGGAGTTCCAAATCGAAACGGAAAAAGAAATTCTCGATGATTCGGTGAAGCTACTTATTTTTGGCCGAAATGGCGAAAAAATCAATTTTTAACATTTATTGCGAGTCCCTATCGACGTATCTTTACCTCCTGAATACTAATTAATTATTAATTTTCCCCCAAACCCTCAATTTTGATCGAAAATCATCAAAAATGTGAAAACGGACGTTTTTCGCGTTTAGCTGGCGTAGTTTTGAGCTTTCGATAAAAACTCTGTGATATCCGTAATCAGTGGCAAATTTCTCATCGTTTCATTTTTCAATCCTTGAAATGGTTTGAAAAACGAAAATATTATTTTGCGACCTTTTGGCCACTTTTCCCGAATGGCTAAAAATTGCGAAATTTCGAACAGCCGTTGCGGTGGTCCAATTCGAGTTGCGGAGACTTATTAGGTGGGTTTTGAAAAGGATTTTGATAGACTTAAAGAATGCGGTTGGGTTAATCCCGATATCGGAATTAGTTTTCCCGGAAAGCGCACGTGAAGAATGACCGAAAAAGAGGCAAAGGGGAATGGAAAAATTCGCGAAAATCGATCGTCCGAATTTGAAATTCTGCCAAAAATCGAAAAATCATCATAAGTCCATAAACCCAACGTCATTTAATGGATAAAACGATAACGAAAAGAATAAGCGCAGAGTAGAGTCCTAAATCGACAAGGAAAAAAAATCCTCGACAATTCACGAAATCTACTTATTTTAGACCAAGATGAGGAAAAAAACAATTTTAAATATTTTTTAAGGGTCTCTATCGATGTATTTTTAACCCCTGAATACAAATTCGCCATTAATTTTCGCGCAAACCCTTAATTTTTATTTAAAAAATCGTCAAAAGTGTGGAAAAACACGTTTTTCGTGTTTAGTCGGCGTAGCTTCAGGCTTGCTACAAAACTCTATGATCTTCGTAATCAGCAGCAATTTTTCCACCAAATAGACCTTTGAAATGGTTTCAGGGTTCATCACACTATAACGGGTCGAAAAGTAGTTGATTTTCGCGATTTTTTTCCATGCTTAAAATACGCTCATTAGTCTGATTTTTTTATGTCGAATCAAAGCACTCATGAAGAACAGAAAATAAATGTTTAAACGTTGAGTTTTATTTTTTAAACATTTACCATTGACAAAATGGCGGCGGTTTAAAAAATAGTATGGAATTAATCCCATTTTTTTCGACAGTTTTTCGTTGAAAAAAATATGAAGACTAAAATAAAATAAAAAGCTTCCATAGCAAAATAAAGAATAACGTGAAGAATGTTGTCTCAAAATTTTGGACGGATAGCTTGAAAACTCTTTCTTTGAGAGTGTACACCGTTTTGAAAAACGACATTTCGAGAAAAACGCGTTCAAAGTTTCGAGTGCGGAAATTTCATATAAATGATCTACTTCCTTTATGTAAGGATATGAACAGCATGTTTATAAGTGTCTACACTATCGGATAAGGCAAAAAAAATCGATTTTTTTGAAACTTTTACACTGTGATGATCCTTTGAAAGACGAAGAGAAAAATAATTTCATCCCAGATCAGATTTTCGAAAGCGTTACCTCACAAACGTTGCAGTAACATCAATGAACACTTCAGCGTAGGATACTACGATATGAAACTCGATGTCCCGTAGCGATAAGACACCCACGAAAGAAGTCGATATCGCGTCCACTAATATCAAATTCCCGTTTTGTATACGTAGCCGGCTGTAGCGGCTACCGAGTATCGAAGTGCGCGATCTATCGCTCTTCGTGAATTTCGATCGGTGGATATTTATCGGTCCGATAACTTCGTACGATATGGTAAGCCTGCATATATCGATAGTCATCGGGCCTGGAAGGCCGTGAACTGGGCGATTTGGCGTATCAACGTGCCTCGGGTTTCGCGCCCTTTTGTCCGGAAATATATGGACGCATGAATAGGAGATACCGGTAGTATTACTGGACCGCGGTGGACCGGTGCAGCTAACAAAACGAGGTAGGCGAGGTGGATATACCTATGTATGAAGAGAGAAGAAAGCGAGATTGGCCTCTGGTGTATAATCTCCGTGGACAAAACGTGAGAGAGCGAGATATTTTCATTCAGCCGGAAATCGGTTGGTCCGTTTGGCGATGAAAAGCCGCAAATATCTATGAAGGTGCAATATGTATACGTATACGAAAGTTAAAAGTACATGCGGCTTTCCAGGGCCGGATTTGGGGGGGGGGGACAGATTTTTTAAAAAATCTGTTAAAATTAATTTGGGAAAATGAAACAAACTCATTTTTATCGCACTCCAACTATTCAAAATTCAACCCCATAAATTTGTTTACATGGGGGAAAAATGGAAAAACATGACAATTGTAATCAAATACCTGACGTCTTGAAACGTCTCTTTCCTTAACCTCAAATTCGCGAATATCGATGACTTAGAAAATCTGCCAAAAATCGAAAAATCATTGAAACTCGATTAATCGAACGGCATATTTTAAGAAGAAGCCGACAACAAAAAGAATAAGCACGGAGTGTAGTTCCCGATGGAAACAGAAAAAACCGTCGATTGTACTATTTTTCGGCTTGCATTTTGCAAAAATCGAAAAATCATCGTACCTCGATAAATCAAACGGCATTTTAAAGAGAAAACAATAACGAAAAAAAATAAGCACAAAGTGAAGTTCCAAATGGAAACAACAAAAAATTACCGATAACTCAGTGCAGCTACTTATTTTTGACCGCAATGCGATAAAAATGTCAATTTTTAATATTTTTTGCGACTCCCTAGTATTTTTACCTCCTGAATAAGAATTCAGCATTTGTTTTCCCTTCAACCCTCAATTTTGATTAAAAATCACTATACGTGTGAAAACGGATGTTTTCCGCGTTTAGCAACTTCTTCCTCCTCAACGTCAAAAAACGCACGTTCGTCAAAACGATCTTGTTTGTTCGCAATAAATTATTCAAACTCCATAAAAAGGATGTTCCTCTTATTTGTGATGATCGAAGGTCTTCCATGTCTTCGTTGCCCCGGGGCCTCCAAACCTTCATATTCGGCCCTGTAGCTATACGTGCCCGTTCGTACGACCAGGAAATCCTCTCGTGCACACACGTATAACCCTCGTTAGAGTTAATCCCTAAGAACGTGTGCACCCTCGCCATCTGACGCTCCTATGATTTACTGGTTGTACAAACTCGCTGTATATCTACCTTTCGTTGCTCTGTCTCCTTTCCTACCTAGTAGACTCTCTACTTGGTAGGTGGCAAAATGCGCAAGCAGCACGCTTATGACATAAGTGTACGTGAAGCAAGATGGAACGAAGCACTCCCTGGTCCTTTCTCGCTCTCTCTCCATGGACGCGGTGTGTGGCCACAAACCCTCTACGTACCCTCTCCCGTTGCAATTACTCGGTGTGCTCTGCAGATCCGGAGAGTACACTCTCCAGACGCCTCGTCCATTTGTTTCCCGAATGAGAGATACGCTCATTCCGCTGAACGTGGCTTACCGCATGGTGGAGGAATAAACCCTCGCGCCAGGCTAGACTCGGTATACGTTGGGTCGGTTTGGGTTATGATTGGACGAAGAATGCCGCCACTACGTGCACGACAAAACGACCGATCTGTCTGCCTAATTTCTTGAGGAGGGTATATTGGGATGTTGAATAAGTTCTCGCTGTTTTTTCGTGAAAGTTATTGCTCTATTTTAAAAATTCATCCCTAATGCTTTCAAACGTTTCGAAACTGTTGTGGAATCAGCACCTAATGATTCTGCAAGTTCAGCTAGCGTCTGACATGAGTCTTCACGAAGTAATGCTTCCAATTCAACACATCGAAATCTTATTTTTGAAGCGACTAAACCAATCTCCGCATGTTCCCGTGAAAATTTTTCCGACGCTTGGTACGATATTCAGCACCAACCACTAATACCCAATGTTGGACCTTTATAGGGGCCAATGATTTGGCCATGATTCTGCCAGTGCTCATTTGAAGCATGGCAAATCAACGAACACCCAACCCTGGCCCAAATGTCGATTACCAACTGTCAGCCAACAATCGGGTCCCAGTGTTGGCCCCGAACATGGGCCAATCGGTTGATCATGGGTTTACCAGTCTCGAATTGAAGCTCGGCACACCATCGAAGAGCCAACGCTGGGCCAGTACTAATTAATGACCGTCGGCCAATTGTCGGGGCGAGCGCAGGCCCTGAGTCTGGCCAATCGTTTGACCGTGGTTTTGCCAATGCTTATTTTTAGCATGGCAAACTGACGAATCCTGGCCCAACACTGGCTTTGAACGGTATACTCCATACATATATACAAGAATGCTTTTTTACGTATATTATTATTATATATTTTTTATTATCTCTGCGTGCAATTTTCTACGTCCTGTGATATTAAAAACTCATAATTACTGTGATCTGAAATTCACTTTATTAAAAATAAAATTGATTTATACTAAAGTTTTGTGGTGTATTAAAAAATGCCGAGTTATTACGATAGTATTAAGAAACGTCGAGTGTTAAAACGACGACAACAATTAGAAGACTCTAAACAGCAGGTTAGGATCAGAGGCAACGAAACAAAAAGACAAGTAGATAGTCAAACAAATTTGGAAACATTCCACGAACAAGTGATTGTGCATGACGATGTTAGTGAATCTAATAATTCTTACGATGAGCAATCATCGAGCACAGAAACCTGTGAATCTGATCGATTGTTGGCTTAGCATTGGGTTGTTTTGACAGCCCTACACAGGGCCAACACTAGGGCGAATATTGCGCCAACAATATGAAGCCGACCTTAGCCCTACTACGGGCCTGTGATCACGCCAACCGTCAGCCAATGATCGTGATCTCTTTAGCCCAATGTTGGGCCAATACCCGGCTAACTGTTAGGATTTCCGGTAAGCCTACTATTGGCCAACCGTACATCCCAGCGTTGGGCCGAAGAGATCACTCCCACCGTGGCGCAACACTAAACCCGTAGTGCTGCCGTTCATCGGCCGATGGTAGAATGTGATTGGCGTGACGCTGGCTCGAGGTTGGGTCGGTTGCGTCGTTTTTCACGGGCCCAATGTTGGGCCAATACCCGGCCAACTGCTAGGATTCCCGGTAAGCCTACTATTGGCCAACCGTACATGCCAGCGTTGGGCCGAAGAGTTCACTCCTACCGTAGCGCAACACTAAGCCGGTAGTGCCGCCGTTCATCGGCCAATGGTAGAATGTGATTGGCGTGACGCTGACTCGAGGTTAGGTCGGTTGCGTCGTTTTTCACGGGTTGTTTCTTACAGAACATGGTCGCCGTAAGTCCCAACAAGAATTCTGTGTGCTTCAGACGCAGATTTTTTTAAAAATAAAGTAGTGCAGTAAAATTCCTGGCAAATACGCTTTTTTTGGCAGGAAATTTGAAATGCTTAACACTATAAAAAAAGTTGTTTACACTTCGGGGAAATGACATGACGCTGAAGTTTGCATCGTTGAAATCCAACGATTCTCTTGTTAAGGTAGTTCCTCTGCGCAAATCTCAACCAAAAGTTTACATACCATGTTCATGTTTAAGAGATTGATAATTGGTTTAAATAGTAATAAATAAAATTAAAAACTACGCAATATTGACTCGGTACTATTAGATAATACGATGGATATCATTTATTGCCGTAAAATATATTTTATATTGTGTTTTTGATCTACCATTGCCAGTAAATTTTTTGCTGGGACTGTCCAGACTTTGCCCCAATTGTTTTTTTTCCAGGCTTTGCCAGGCTTTGCACCAAAATTGTGAGGGCTTTTCATGGTTATATCTTGGAAACAAGATGGTGAATCATTCTCATTTTTTTTCACATTATTCGTGATATCTTACTCTAGCTTATCCTCGTTTTTTATCAATTTATTAATTTTAGTTTTGACGGTAAAATTAATGATGTTCTGTTTGCCAATCATAACGCATTTGTTGCGTGTAAACCAAGCCAACTTTAAGTGTAAATATCTCAGGTTTGGGGTGGTCAAACTTATTCAAAATGCACAGATGTTTGGATAATATATTGAATAACATATATGTCAAATTTCAACCATTTCTTAATTCAACTCTTCTGTGGAGGTACTACCTTAATTTTCCATTTCTGTACTTTTATGCTTATCTAAAGCCTTCTTCTTTTGTGCATTGAGGTCGTAAATCTCTAATCAGAATACGTAAACACGTTTAAGTGATTTTGACAGCCGTAAAAAATTCGAACAATTAAAAAGAATTGATTTTCGTTGCGTTCCAACGATGCAAACTTTATCATGGAAATGACATACACTGCATTTCAAGCTTGCATACTTCATAGATGCATTACCATCTTAACGGGGTATCCCTCCCTGGAAACCCAATTTGAAGGGTCAGAATGATACTTTTTTTTCTAGTAACACATTGGTTGCAATACATTTATTTTTCCCAGCATGTTGCACACATGTTTGTCGTTACAATGTAATTTTTTCGGAAGAAAATCTTCCAGTGTTCGTGGTGCTGCAGTTGGCGTTGCAAACCTCCTCCGGCGAGGCCTGAAACGGAGGGATCTTTACCAGGCTCAAATCTAATCTGAAACGAAAACAAAAAATGTTTTCTTCAAATATATCCAACTAGCTATGGGTTCACGATCCACTTATCGAAATTCCGAAAAATACGAAAAACGACAGCATCTCCAAAGAACACCTAATTTTTCTCTTGAAAATCAGCATGCTGAAGCCACTGTTATTAACTCAAAGTCAATAGTGTAAAAGTTACTCAAGATATCCCGTCGTGTCGAAATAAGTAGTTTCGAGATAATCGCGTTCAAAGTTTTGGTACATATTTGTGCCAGTGTTGAAAGTGTCTTTCCTCATCATCGAGATCGTTTTGCACACATAATCTATGCAATCTGCGCGCAGTTCGGGCCTCTTTTGAGTGTTCTTCTGCTTTGATGTCCGCTTTCGTTACACGCGAATCATCCTTGACTTAACACTGTTCCACTAAAATAGGTGTAACTTCGTCAATTTTTATAATATCAGGGTCCGGTTGGTCTTAAAATATTCTTGAAAATTCACATTATAACAATATGCAAAAAAAAACGATTTTTCGAAGTTTCCAGAGAGGGCTACCCCCTTAAACTACACGCACACAGTTCTGGTAACGCCATGTGTTGGAAAACAGCGAGAACTTATTCAACGTCCTAATAGGGAACCCGAAATGGTGACCCGAGTCCCTTCATCGATATCAATGTCCACATGGATGGATGAATTAGTAACCGCTGGGGCAACAAGAGCTTCGGAAAGGCAGCAAGGACCCCTGACCGCTTTCTCTTCCCTCGACTGCCATATACTTTTTCAAGCACTCGGTAAGCGAATCCGTAGCCAGACGTCAGGAACATCAGGGAGATCCTCGAGTTGAGAGTATGTGGCTTGTAGTACGTTTGTGTGTATACAGAGCAGAGGCTGTACGGTGGAGTAACGCCAACAGGCAAGAAAACTCCGCAAGGGAGAGATCGCTCACGTCAGCTCTCGGTGCTTTTCTCCTAGCTCGACTTCCCCACCGGTTGGTTGGTGGGTCGACCATCTGGTACTTCTGCTGCTGAACTGACACTGACACGGCACGGCGCGTTTTCCCTGCCCCCCTCCCCCAAATGCCAACTCACTCAGCCCTTATGAAGTCTCTCGGTGTACTCTATGTGCGCTGTAAAACGATACAGTCACTGCCGTGCTGTGAGGACTGTGACAAATATTAAGTGGCTTTTTATTAAATCTTCCTGCGATCTACCGATAACTCAAACACAATACGGTCTAATTGGAGGTTTATGCGGATGGATAAATGTCGTTGATGTATCTGAGGCAACCAACCATGGTTGCTTCCTAATGAATCTTCTTTCACGGAATACATTGGTCAAGCAATGGGCCTTATTGGAGGCCTCATATGATGAAATTTGCATCGTTGGAATGCAGCGAACATTTTTCGACTGAGTTTCCCAAATTTTCTTTGACAGACTTAACTTGTAAAAATTCCGCAATCATTTTTTGGGCTCCTTATTTAGCGATCTGCAACCCAAATCTATACAATATGATTTTCGATACTAATCAAAATGAGGAAGTAAAAAAAAATCGGTGCATTCCAACGATGCAAACTTCAAACCAATGGCCTCATATCAAATACACTTTTTTCTAGTTTGACGATACGACAGGCTTTCCTTGAATTCACTTATTTTTTTATTTTTTTTTAACGAAGTCTTAATTAATTCCTGAGTTCCAACGTATACCCTTGCGGGTTTTTACGTATAACCCTTCCCATTTGAACCCTTTCCATTCACTCCCCACCCGTATTTGGCTAATCCAATCTAAAGTTCCGTTGCGGCCACAGTCGTCTTAAGCTACACTATACCGCATTTACCGAGAGTACGGGGAAACTGTGGAAAAACTGCGCCGGTATAGACGAGCCCATATTTTTCTGATTCTCTGGCGCACAGACTCTAACTCAAGTATCTACGTCAAGGCAACGGAAGTATGGACCTTCCGCTCACTGGTTGATGCGCCAGCCGGTGCACGGCTAAGCGGTCACCACTCCGAGTATTGGCTATGCATAGCACTGCTCGATGTACCGCCAGAGCAGAACCCTGATCGCCCATCCACCAGTGTAGGTATATTTCATTATTATTTTTCATTAATATTAATGTTTGTTATTTTTTAATTTTTTAGTGGAAGTTTTTTTATTTTTCATTTTATTTCAGTTTTATCCTTTTAAATGTATTGCTACTTAGGAGAGAATTATTATTACCCTTATTTTTATTTGCATTTCTTTTTCTATTTGTCGTTATTATGTTTTTGAGAATTAATTATTATTTCGGATTTGTATTATTATCTTCGTATGATTATTATTATTATTATTATTATGGTACTTTATTATGGTAGCAGTATTTCATTCCTTGTATACCTTTTTAACGGTGTTTATGCAAATGCCCTTCCCTTCTCATTTATGTAAATTATTTTACATCGTTTTTCTTATATGTGTCCTAGTTGCTAATTTTACAAATTCTCCTTTGCAATCGCATAGTTGCTCTCTCGGTTGCATTTTCAGTTGCGCTTCTATTTTCCGCTCAATTTCTAACCACCTGCTATTTTCCATCCATTGCTCCAGTTTATTTACAATTTTTTTGGTTTAGGTTTCCCTTAACTTCCGTACACTGGCAAATATGTCTCAATTTTTTTATTGACTGCTTCCAAATTCTTTATTTGTCGTCTACATACCCTTTCCCCGTCTTTCTCAACATTACCACATATTATCCTCGTCCTCGTTTCTTTTACTTCTCCGCTAATCATCTTGTCCTCCCAATATTTTTGCATGTGCATACCTGTTTTCCTATATTTATATTCCTTTCAGTGTGTTGACCCACATCGATTTGGTTCCAATCGTATCGGTTTTCGTGTTCAATATCAATTTTTATGCCTCTTTCTATGTTTCTTTCCAGCTCCCTTACATTTCCATTTCATACAGCTCGCCAGATTGTCCCCTAACCTACGCTTTCCACTGTTTCTTTTTGGTCTTTTCCCCATTTTGATGGGTTACCGATGATAACTGCTTTTACTTCTTCCCTTAGGTTCTTATATTTTGTTATATTTATTCTTCAGACTTTATTCATTAAATAAATTCTTCCTTTGCTCTCTGAGTCTAATGGAACATTTCGGTACCTTCGAATGAATTCAATAAATCAATACACCAAATAATACAACTTTATTCCACGCAGACACACCAATTTGCTTACACTCCAATTAAATTCTGCAGTTCGAGCAAGGATCTGGTTTGATTGGAAATCAAATAAAGAATTGGTAGGTTGAAATTGAAAGAGCTGTTGTTAATAAACTTTCGTCCCCGAATTCGACTGTACTGTCACTCGCCCCGACCCCATCTCGATTGCCAGAAGTTATATTTTATATCGTCATCGCGCTTCATCAATTTTCCATAAGATTCGTTGCACATGCTGTGACGGTTGGCCAAAGCAACTGTTGAAACGCTTGGGACGTATTTCGGTGTCTCTCTCGGTGGGAAAAAAAAATCTGCGCTCCTCTTTCGTGGCGCCTGCACAATGGCACTCGTTTCGTTTCGACGACACAAAGGCCATGTGGATGCGACGAAGGGTCATCGCCTATAGGGTGAGAGAGGGGGGGGGGGGAGAGAGAGAGAGAGAGAGAGAGAGAGAGAGAGAGAGAGAGAGAGAGAGAGAGAGAGAGAGAGAGAGAGAAGGAACGAAATGTGCTGGGAAAGAGAAAAGCACGACGGTAAGTGCAACAGCAATATATACCTAACGGGAAATAAAGGAAGCAAAGAAGTATAAAGGGAAATAAAAATAAATAAAAAAGTAACGACCCAGAAGGGCTGCGAGGCTTTTTTTCTTTTTTGTCCTGGCGTGTGCATGACTAGCATCCCGGATCAATGACACACGCGTGCGGGGCGAGAGACGCAGCAGGGGAGAGTAAAAAACGGATGAAGACAAAAGTTTCTCTAGGCCGAAGAGATCTCTCGTTGCGCCGCAATCTTTACAAGAGGCAATCTCTCGTTGAGATAAGATTACGCTCTTTGCGGTCACACAGAAATTATCTTTACATGTACATGTGTGTGCGTGCCCGGATCCCCGTAGCTTTTTTTCCGTGATTATGTTGCGGAGCCCGCATCCCTCTCATTTTCATTATTTCCACGTCTTCTTCTCTCATCTGATCGAACGAACTAAATCACTGGAGTATCCACCCAGGCATGAAGGACAGAGAATTAATGATTTATAGATTGACTGCCTTTTGGATTCCACGGACGCTTCTCCCTGGCCGCATTTTCTCTCATTTCTGGCCATTCGAAGTGCACACGGAGCGTGCGTGTGAAGGTTTTTCGACCGCTGCACCATTTGTGGTCATTTTCGCTATTGTATTTACTTTCTCGTTACCCTCTCGTACTGCGGCTTTCGTGCAGTGTACGCGAATTTGCGAAATGATCCAATTCACTCGAACCTGGTCATACATGGGAGTTGATGTTTGCATCGTTGGAATGCAACGAAAATTCCTCTTGATTTTTTCAGTTCTTTATTTTTATTGTATCGTTGAATCTTTTTTTTTGCTGTTGGTTACAATTTTCTAATATGGATTCTTCAAAATGTTTCGAAAAAAATATTGGGATGTTAAATAAGTTCTCGCTATTTTTTCGTGAAAATTAATACTTGGTTGTGAAAATCTTTCCTAATGCTGTTAAACGTTGCGAAACTGTTGTGTGATCAACTCCTAATGATTCTGCAAGTTCAGCTAGTCAAATTCCTCACCTCCTTTTTGGCACGAAATTGGACATGTTTAACACTATGGAAAAAAAATTATTTGCACTTCGACGAAATGACATACGCTGAATTTCAAACTTGCTTATAGTACTTCTTTATAGATGCGTTACCATCTTAAACTATTTTTTTTTTAATTGAGAAAAGAGGAAGGCTACGGCAGCGCCATCTAGCCTCAGACGAATACATTCATATCCTTAGGGTGGTATTTTCGGCTTAAATTAGATATGTGAAATATAAGAGAATCGTCAAGATTATATTATAGTTGTGATAATTGTCTTATAGTAAATAGTTAATCTTCCTTAACTAGTAGTGTTTCTTGTGGTAGCGAGTGGTCCATGTACTCACGAACGATATGAACTATAGGTCTCTTCTATATATAAGATTAGTTTTTTTTAAATAAAGATTTGAATAGAGGTAATAAACTTTGCTATAGATAATATAAGTTTGTACTTTATAGAGTGTAAGAGGGATTTGATGCAGTACGAGGGATTTTCGTTTACTTTAGCTAATTCTTTCACTAGGAATTTTCGTTGAGCTTCCCATAAAGGGTATGCCAAAATATGCGGTTAGCAGTCTATATAGATTCCCCACAATCACAGATTTCGTATTCTATTATCTTTTATGCTTAAACAGGGTGTCCCTCTTATTTCTGCCAACCGAAATAACTCGGTAATTATCGACGTCCCAAAAAAATGTTCCAGACAAAAGTTGTACGGTGTGAAGGGGGCCAACAAATGCGACCAATTTTTTTTATTTCGTTGGAGGGGTTGACGCACAGTGAAGGTCACCTCCACTTTTTTAAAATGAAACGTCTTTTTTCAATCATCTTATGGAGCATCTCAAGTCGTATATAAAACATTGGAGGGTCAAAGTCGTTAAAGATCATTCAAGGTCAGTATCGAACATCTATTGAATTTGGTTTTGTAAATTTTGGTTTTGGTAAATTTGGTAAAAACACCTATTAAATAATGTTTTTTATGCGGCTTGAGGTGCTCCACAAGATGGTTGAAAAAAATGTACCATTCCATTTAAAAAAGTGGAGGTGACCTTCACTGTGCGTCAGCACCTCCGCCGAAATAAAAAAAAATTGGTCGCATTTGGTGGCTCCCTTCACACCGTACAACTTTTGTCTGGAACATTTTTTTTTTTGTGACGTCGATAATTACCGAGTTATTTCGGGTGGCAGAGATAAGAGGGACACCCTGCATAGGCTTGCCTTGAGTGAGGTGTGACCACTCCGTAGTCTAGTTATGGATACAATTGATCGTCGTTGCATTTCAAACTTATCATACCAGGGGTAGGATTTTTTCTCATAGAATCTCTCAAAATATTATTTTCCTTTCTCCCGACTGGAGGCACTGCGCCATTCTTCAAATCCGTTGTCCATCCTAATGCGCCAAGTAGCTTTCAAGTCTGATCTTAAGGGGCGAGATGCAGTCAGAATTTTCAAAAAAAACGATTTTTTAAAACATTTTATTGAAGTATGATGTTTCGAAAATATTTCCTGAAAATTTTAAGTCAATCCGATGAATAGCTTCCGGGATATCCCACAATTAGTAAAGGGGCGTCGGGTCCCCATGGCAGGTAGTGGCTGACAAACGCGCGAACGATAATACCCGGGAAGGCAGAATGCTTCGAAGACAACAGCAAATTGATATTTTGGAAGCTTCCACATTGGCAGAAGCCCTATTGTATGGGCCAGGAATTGATGGTTCAATGTAAGTAATTTTTTAATTAGTATTTCTATACATAAATCAAGTGTAAAATTGGAAAACTCTTTCAGACATTTTCAAAGATTTATTACTAAAAAACTATGAACTTTAGCTAAATTTTATAAAGAAGGCTTTCGTTTTAAAATTGCTCAAAATGTTTTTAAAAAATAATTCATCCCGAAAAACTTTAATTTTTTTAAAAATTGTTTCAACAATCGGCTATAAACAATTGAATGCTCGAGTTTTCGGCAAAAAATTGTGATATTCGAATTCAGCGGATCAAAGCACATTTAAAAAGTTTAGCTTCATCCATCAAGCTCAAAATTTTACGAACATATAATACCGTATCCACATCGAAAAACTTTAAATGCGTTTTTCTCGAAACTATGTTTTTCAAGTCGGTGACCACTATAATTAAAAACCACTCGATGGATTTTGATGAAATTGCTTATTGATAGCATTAAAAACTAGTCCTTAATCGAAGGATTTTCATTTTTGTTGAAAATTTATATTTTTTTAAAACAATGAACGAGCGATTTTTTGGTCGAAAATCGAAAGTTATCTGTCGGAAGCCACCATTTTGTTAATTTTTGAAAAAAAAAGCTTCGATTAAGGACTCAATTTAATAATAAACTAATGATTTTTTGTTGGTTTTTTCATTTCAGATGATCAAGTAAAATGTTATGCTGGTTACCGCAAAGCTCTACATGCCGAAGGAGGTCCGACAAAGATGGCGATATTTTTATAAATAACCAATATTTTTCTTTGAAAATTTGTACAAGTGAAGTTGAAATATAACATAAAAAGTCTGTGTAACCACTTTTGTAAAACAAACTTAATTTCTATTATAAAAAAATATTGAAAATGCTCGTTTTTTTCACGCCTCTAACTGCATCTCAGCCCTCAAACTACACGCACGCAGTTCTGGTCACGCCATCTGTTGGAAAACAGCGAAAACTTATTTAACGTCCTAATATATTTTCGTTGCATTCCAATGATGCAAACATCACTACCATTGGGAGTTGGTGCTTCAAAAAGCTCAAAAATGAAACCGCGGATGGTCAAAAATGCCTTCCACGTAACGGAGAGAAGGAAATGCGGGTACACACCAATTGGAAAAGCATAGTAGTAGAAAAATGAGTTACAAATTGATAACATATTCTTCGTACTCTAAGTTCACACGCTTCTCGCTATTTTTTGTTTATTTATTTGTTACTTATGGCGAGCCACTCGACGTTGCGAATAAGCCGCGAAAAAAAATCTCGATGATTGCTGGACTCAGTTGGCACAAAGAGGCCCTCTATGTACGTGCCCAGCGGTGTTGCTTTATCCTGCACGTAGTCGCGTATACACTTGATGTAAGTGGCGCATCACCAGCCACTTTGAAATGCGCGTAAGGGATTTCTGAGTCATGGGAGCTGGAAAATGAGAGACACTAAGATAAAGCTGCGTCGGTGCTTACGGAACATCATCACCGCGCTCGCGCGGCTACTTTTTTCGTATGCGAGTACCTCCTGCACTCGTACGAGCTACGACTGCATTGCGCTTGTAACACGCGTTCATTCGATAAGGGAGCACGTTGCATTGTATACCATATATATTTTTTATTTGAGTTTCAACGTATAGCCGTGCGGGTTTTTACGTATTGCCCTTACCTATCACTCCCTATCCACTCTTTGCTAATCTAGCCTCACTTCCGTTGAGTCCACAGTCATCTTGAAGGGTTACAAAAAGAAGAATTTTATGCAGGTTTTTAAGTGTTTTATTTTTTACATTAATGAGTATGGTTTCAAGTATTAGGTCTGCAAATTAATTCTCGGCCTTTTTCGTTGTGATTAGTGGCTAGTTGAGGCGGTTTTCGACGGACCATGTTGTAAAAAAATAAAAAACTACATGAAAATATTAAAAATAAATTTTTTTAAATGTAGATACATTCTCAAAGGAACAATAAATACATATGCAAAATTTCAACAAGACAACTTCAACGGTTTTAAAGTTATTCCAACCCAAAAATGACGTAAAAAATTTCGCTCTAGACCAGACTACTGCCTTAATAAAAAAAAAACAAATACAAACTCATACAACAAAGTAATCTTCTTCACTTTCTACACATTTTGTCACATTTTCTACACATGGCAACTGTCGAATTTCTGGTTGAAAAAACTCTGCCGGTTTCGACTCGATGCATTTATCTATGCTTTTTCAAACATCGTCGACCGTTTTGAATCGGGAATCCGCCAGGTCCTGGGTTCCGAACCTAGAGGTAATTACCCCCGCGGGGGTAATAAGGCTGGTTTAAGGTAATAAGGCTGGTCATCTTGAGGACTGTATATAGGTGATAAAATTACCGATCAGCACCACGTGGCTTGCGCTCTCTCCCGCTGCATGTACACTATTTAAGGCGTTACCCCCACTTGCAGCGCAAAAAAGGCCTTTTTCATGAATTTTTTTAAAGAAAACTACAAAACTTTTTTAATCGATCAATATACCATCTTAAAGAACACATCTTGAAGAACTTTCAGTAATTTTTTATTGAAAAATATTACATTGTTTTGTGGCAAATGGCCGTCAATGAAATAATGTTTTTATATACACGGTTTGCGGTGACCAACATTGCGGCGAAGTGGATCATCTGAAAAATAAATGCGGATGGATTTAGTCAAATATAAGTATAAACTAGTCTTTAATCGAAGGATTTTAAAAAATATTCATTTTTCACAAAATGGCGGACAGTCAAAGTTAATGGTTCGATTTTAACGAAAAAAAACGGCCTTTTTTTGGCTATAAAAGGGCCATTTTTTTCGAAAAAAAAAAAACATCGAACGATTAAAGACTACATTTTTATGTATTAAATAAGCCTGCAAAATTTCAAGAAGATCGGTTCATTAGTGTTCGAGTAATCTTGGTCACCGACTTCAGAAATGCCATTTTGAGAAAAACGCGTTTAAAGTTTCAATTTCAGTTTACACGAAGAAAATATTTTCTTTGTAAACTTACATAGTCATCTATTCCGGGCATCAAAAAAAACTGCACTTCAAATTGTACTTAAAAAAAATGCAATAAAAAAAATCGATTTTTTCAAAATCGCAAGTGGGGGTAACCCCTTAAAAGCCTAGCGATGTTTGTGTGTAGGTAGGGGGAGTAAAATAACTTTCCCTGATAGGCCGTAGGGGTAACAAGACTGAAAAGGTTAGGAACCGCTGCGCTAGACGATGTTGGAGAGATCGAATCAGATGAAAATCCGAAGGGGCTAAGTCTGGTGAATACGCCACGTGCGGGAGAATTTCCCAGCCCAACTCAGAAATGGTATGTAGGATCTCCTTTGCGGTATGGAGCCGGGCGTCTAATTTTGTTATCGGCGCAGACTTCATAGGGACCCACCAAACTCCTTTTGAATCATTCCTAGATTCTGTAAACGATGGGAAATGGCTCGATGCGTAACTAAGAGTGTATGAGCGAGTTCCTCTTGAGTTTGGCAAGGAGTTTCGTTCAATAACTGCTCCGACACCTCACCGTCGATTTTTTTGTTGTACAGGGCGTTCTCCATCTTTGAGGTAAAAATTTCCCGCTCGAAACTCTTGGAACCACTTTTTGCATATATGGTAGAGGGTTTTCACCAACAACCGAACAAATTATGTCTTTCGCTTCAACCGCGTTTTTTTTTAGTCAATTGGCATGCGAAAAGACTGCATGCCACAAATGTTGCTTTTCGAAAGACATGGCGTCAAACACTAAAATTTTAGATTGTGTGCGCAGTAGGATACAGTTTGATAGCTCGATTTAAAGTTTAGAGATGGCGCTAGTAAAAGCGTGTGTCCTGGGAAAGTTATTCAGATTTGAATTGCATTTATGATCAATAGAAGTTAGAGGCCGATAATTAATTGAATTAATATCTTTTACAATTCTTGTATTGAAAAATATTCATAAATGTGGTAGACCATGATTTGTGGAGTGCGCTGTTTGGAAAATGTCCTTCATTCTGCTGCTCGATACCAAATCAGTCGAAATAAAAAAAATCAAACGCATTTAGTTTTTGCATAAAATTATCCAGCGCTTGAACGAAGAATTTAATGAAATGTTTATTTGTAAAAAAATGTCCGCAGTCCAAAGTGAAGGTTTCGATTTTCGGTAAGACGCCTTATTTTCGTGGATAAAAAACCTGTGCATCAATAAAAAAATATTCTATCGTTCAATTGCTAATTTTTTATATGTAAAAGAAGCTTGTGAAATTTTAAGTCGACCGGTGCAGTGTTTTTTGAGGTATCGTAGCAACCGATTTCGAGAAAGGCATTTTGAGAAATGCTTTTAAGGGGTTAACTAAGCTACTGCTAAAATGACGAACGTTCGTTCGTCGCTTGAGGCAATTCAAATTAAAGAACATATGGTGCAGGATATGGTGCAGGAATCACAGATTGAAGGTAACTTTATGATTGCAACGATATAACTACTACTTAATCTTTAAACGCGTTTTTCTCGAAACTATGTTTTTCAAAACGGTGTACACGATTTCTCGACATCTAACGAACTGATTGATTTGAAATTTTATCCACTTATTCGGTGTAATAGTAGTTTAGTCTTGAACGACGTTTTTCTTCTTAACATTTTTTTTATCAGTTATTAACAATAATGATATCACTTTTTCTCAAACAATCGAGAAAAAAATTCGATAATGTTTTTTTCGACGATAGAAATATGATAGCCCAAAAAATCTCGGTCAAGTCTTAGCCAATATTACGTATTTTAAGAAACTCGTTTTTTGTTCGTTTCAGATCAACCGGATGGCCAAAATCAAGTACACCATTGAGCCCCTTACGTCTAAAGGTCCTTCACGAGATTATTTATACCTTTTTTAATTATTCACTCTTACATACATACTCTTCAATGAAATTTTGATACACAACTTTGTCAATGTAGCTGGTGTCATACTGAATCTAATGGACTTTATTTTTTTTGTTTTAGACAAGCCGTCGTCGAGTTGACCACCTATTTTTGAGGCGTTACGTTAAACTATAGTTTCTGTACTAAAAAATGAATAAAAATGAATTAAAATGTTTAAAAAATGTATTTCAAGACTTTATTTATCGAGCCCAACAACTTTTATATTCAAATCTTTTATAAAATCGTCAAAAAAAGATCGCGAAAATAGCCTTTTTTCGTGGCTCCAAAGTGTACTGGCCGCTTAATTATTTTTAATAACTAACCCCCTAAAGTTCGTCGGTTCGCGGAAGCCACCTATAAACGCCCATACCTCCCTCAATTTTGACCGAATCGACTTGAACTTGTCTTTCAAAGGTTATATATTGAGAAACCCCCGAAAACCAAAAACGGATATTTTCAATAATTCCAACTAGCCGTAAGCCCTTGATCCCACACCATAGCGCGCGTATAAAATCTTTCCTACCGGCATGCCTTTGACACTCCATCCTATCCACGGTATCGGATAAACACCAATCCGATTTTTAAAAAAACCAGTGCATAAAAAATACAACTGAAAATGTTCCATTTGGTATTACGTATTCATGCCGTATCAGGGGAGTAATAATACCCGCGGCGTGTAAATTCGTGACGTATTCGTACGAGGTGCATCGATGGCTGATGCATTACGTGTGTGGCGCGTATGCGCGTGTTCCCCAAGTGCACGTATAACGCATACGTACCTATATGTATACCCGGAAAAATGGATCCGAAAAAAAAACGAGGCAACTGATTTTCCTAGCTACGCCCACGCGCGCTGATGACGATATGGAATAGCGATATGCTATTTGCAGCTACCCGGATCGAACAGAGTTATTCCAGGATGATACGAGCAAACGCTGAGAGCCCCCGAGACTATAGAGGGTGTCCTGTTATGAATGGATAATCCTGGAACTGTCCATAGGTCAGATCATGCCCTAATATATGCTGGAATTTAAGTTTACTAGAAGACCCACGGTTTTCGAGGTTGTGGGCTTTGTGTTATTCTTTTGAAAAAAAATCATCTGCTTTTTCGCATGCCATCTACAAATGATATGAATCGACAATAACTAAGCAACTTTTTAAAGTAATGGGCGCGATATGCATAGTACATTTTTTTCGCACCGCAGGCTACCAAAGTCTGATGTTCGAATTGGTTTGTATGAAAATTCTGCATAAGATCTTTTTTTCATGAAGTTTCTTTAACATTTAAGGTTAGAAAGAAGACTTTTCTGGATAAAACAAATAACCAAGAGTATTTTTTAAAAAGCCGGGTGAAAAAAGTTACGCTGCGGCTAGCCATCCGGTTATCGGACGAATAAACGTATGCTAGTCGTCCGGATAGCGGCTCAGTTCACGCAGTTCACGCCGTACAACGCCCCAAACAAAATTATAAAGATTTTATTCAGACGCATACCCATGAAATTTTTTATAAAAGGCCCAGCACTCGGCCAGTACAGTGCCAACTATACTCGACGACTGGCCAATGATCATTACCAGTACTGGGCGACGGTTGGAGAAAATCCGAAACGTTACATGGGTCCTACAGTTGCCAAACAGCGTCAGCCTAGCGAACCCGATACTGGACCAGCGCTGGTAGCTTTCTACTGCCAGTAATCGCTGCAAACGTAGGCTGAGAATAGGTCAATATAGATGGCCAGAGTTGGGATCTAGTGCGGCGTACCAAAGGTTGAGTGCAGTTCAAGATTGGCCCAATGTTCGTTGTCGGTGATGCGCCAATGTTCAATTTAACCATGGGTAACTCATCGGTCAACAAAACCGGCCGAACGTTGGCCTTATGGTTGGGTAACATCGGTTGGGCCTCGATTGCCATCCCGAGCATTGGTTTTATTGTAAGCGTCGGCAATTTTTTCACGGGTACGTGTAAATTATTCGTGCGGATAGTTTGACAAGTTTAAAACAAACCCAAACAAAATTATAAAGATTTTATTCGGACCAATACGTGTAAATTATTCGTCCGGATAGTTTGTTTAACAATTTAACACATTCTATGCGGACGATTATGTATAGGTTATTCGTCCGGATGCTAGCTGACACAAATCCCAATACGTACGCCTACTGGAAATACGGCGTGAACTGAGCCGCTGTTTGGACGAATAACATACGCTTATTCGTCCGATAACCGGACGGGGAGTCACTCCGAAAAAGTTATCATTTGTAGCAATGGTATGCGAAAAAGCAAAAGCAGATGGTTTGATCTCGAAAACCATGAGACTTTTACTAAACTGAAATTCCAGCATATAGTGGAACATGATGTGACCTATCGACAGTCGCAGGATTATCCATTCATAGCAGGACACCCTGTATATACGCGATCAAACACACGCGCGCGCGTATACACGAGAGAAGATTACTTTGAGCAGCGTGTGTAGTTCGTGTAAACGAAAATAGGAGAAAATATCTGTGGGAAGTCGAGAGCGAGCTCCCGCACCGAATTCACGGTGAGGGGATCAAATGCGGGGATACCGAAAACACGTAGCAGAGACGAATGCTGTGAAAACATTTTTCCGAAACCTCGTGACTCTGGAGGGGAAAAAAATGATTTTTTTTTTTTCGTTCACGCTCATTCGAATGGGGTATCCTACGCTGGCGTTCCACTTCAATAGCGGCATGAGTCTCGGCTCCGAAATGCGAGAAGGTGCAAGTGGAAGAGACTGATAAAGGGATGATAAAAAAAACGGCATTTTTTCCACTTCGACTCGAGTTCACGAGTGTGGGTGTACGCGTGTACGGGAGTCGGCAGAGCGGATTGTTCGCGAACTTGTGTGTGTGTGCGATGGTGCAACCGAAGCTCGGGGATTGGACAGTTTGCATGAGC
Source organism: Ophion slaviceki (assembly GCA_944452715.1). Taxonomy (NCBI): domain Eukaryota; kingdom Metazoa; phylum Arthropoda; class Insecta; order Hymenoptera; family Ichneumonidae; genus Ophion; species Ophion slaviceki. The sequence goes on along the minus strand of OX101794.1, from coordinate 10,936,327 downwards.
ACTGTGCTGCAACTGGCGTCTATTTGCGGATGTTTCGACGCAAGCGCCGGTTACGCTTTTATTATGCGATTATACACACACGGTGGAGTAAAAATTTTCACTGCTTTTTTGGTGATGAATGTAGGCGGTAGGGATCGCGAACGAATTCCTACCATTTTTGGCAGCACGGGAAAATGACCGCAATCTGGGATGCACGTCCGCACAACCCGAAAAGCAATGGTGCAGAAATTACGGTGTTGAAGTTTGCGTCGTTGGAACGCAACGAAAATTAATCTTTTTTAGATGAAGCAAATCAAATAAGTTAAGCATTTTTTGGATGGTTTTGGGCTACGAAAATCACTGGAACGTTTTTCAGGATCTTTCTTCAAAATCTACGACATCAGTTGGCAAGAAAATATTTTCAATAATAATGAAACATTAAAGAAAAAAGAATTTACGTTGCACTCTGACGATGCAAACTTCAACACCGACACAAATTGTCGAATCCAATTGGATCCGGGAGACGATTATAGAATGAAATCGATCTCCTGGGCTAAATAAGGCCTGGACGGAGTTGGGACTAGAAAATTCGTGACCACCAAACGATTTACATCAAACAAGAGTCTGCTTCATCGATTTTAGCGAGAAATGAAAAATGCCAAAAATGCCAACGAAAGCTTTCGTCCGATCGAGTTCTACCTGGACAATTCGTAATCAGCGGATAATTTTACATCGACCAAGATGTCGGCAACTCAATTGGACGGCTAAAATTGTACGTTTAATTTCCCAAACACAATATATAGATATACAAAATGAGTGGATTTAAAAAAGTATAAATCTTATCTTAAAAAGGTGTAAATCGTTTAAGAAATTGTATCTTAAAAATCGATTTGAATTACACCACTGAAAATACACTGTAATTATCATTTGTTATTTATTTTACTGTAATTTATTTTACTACACTCTCACGAAGCGTGCAGCTTATGTGTCAGCACACCGAGTTTGTTTTCGTAACTTCGTAAACATATTTTCGATTCGCACGAGGTAAGAATTCTCACACGGCGTTGATCGGGGCGCAGTGCAGAATCCAATTGGACCCCAATGAGAACTCCATATGTGCAGTGTCCCAAACAGATGTGGGTGCATCTTGGGGCACCTCTGTGAACTTGGCACCCAAGTATCTCCGATATCAATTAAAAAAAAAATTACTTTCGGATGTTTTGGTTAGTAGTTGATTGTAGTAAACTTAATTTTGTTTGTAGGAGCACAGGAAAAAATGTAGACCACAAAAAAAAACCATATCCCCCGGAACGAAAGTAACGCAATTTTAGTAGTTTTTTTTTCATTGAAAATCGTCTGTAGTTTATTGTAGTAAACTTATTTTCGTTTGTAGTTGCAGTGTTTTTGTTATTTTCCAAAAAGATCAACATTGAAAAACAAAATGGCCGCCAACAATTTTTAGAGTGAGTCATAAACGGTAATTAGCATATGTTCGACATAAAAAACATTAACAAAAACGCCGGCATTACCGAAATGTTACATTTCACCATTTTTATAACCAGATTTTTCTTTACAATGACCGCAAACGCAGAAAAACGATATATCCTATCGTACACTAGGCTCGATCGTTTGTAGTTGTGTGAAGTTCCGTATTTATCGTTTGTAGTTGCGGAGAAATTAGCTACAAACGAGGAAATCACCTGAAAACGATTTTTTTTACCATTTTGAAAGGAAATGTTAATTTGTAGTAGCAAACTAGGTAACTGCAAACGATGTCCGTGCTTCTAAAGCGTTTTAGTTGTTTGTCGTTACGTATTTATCGTTTTTACTTGCAGAGGAATTGACTACAAACGAGGACACCATCGAAAAATGGATTTTCAACAATTTTGAAAGAAAACGTTCGTTTGTAGTAGTAAACTAGCTAAGGGAATTCGGGGCAAGACCAATACGGGGAGGTGAATGAGTGTGAAAGTATGAACTGTGGCGGAAGCACTCCGTGTCGAGTGAGAAAACAATATCGATTTGTTGAAAAACCTTCTCATTTTTGGTCAAGTTTATCATTGTTTCAGTTCATTTGAATTGTTGATATTGATTAGAGACAGGTAGGTAAACACAATGAAAGTACTAATTATTAATATAATAAGAATGGTTTGTCAGAAATGTTTAAGGTCATTCCGTGATTTTTTGTTAATTCGTTAACCGTCTAATGGGGCAAGATCAATACGAAAGTGAATATTCAGAAGTGGAGCTCCTGCTAGAATCAGGCTAATTTTTGTATAAATGGTTTAATATGGTTAACAAACATCATCCCTATCATTATTGTAACGGCGCATGATGTTTTCGGAAAAAAATAACCATATGCTTTTCGGTGGGTACTTTACCATATGCAGTAAAGTACCCACCCCAGTGTTCTACGCACCCCACGATTCCACGCACCCATGGTGTACGGTGGCGTAGAACACTGGGGTGGGTGTGTTGGGCACCTTGGATGGGTGCATGGAATCGTGGGGTGCGCAGAACACTGGGGTGGGCGGCTCCGTGGGCCGCCCACCCCAGTGGGGGGCCACCCCAGTGTTCTACGCACCCCACGATTCCACGCACCCATGGAATAGTACGCCATTCATTTTCAATGAGGATCCCTGCTTGCCTCTGCGCTGCAAGCAGGGATCCACGTCCCAATTCTTAAATAATTTTTTTGAAGAAAAAAATTTCGTGCGCCGTCATAACATTACTTCGTATGATCTGCTATAATCATTAAAAGAAATAAGAAAAAAAATTAGCCTGATTCTAGCAGGAGCCCCACTACCGAATATTTACCGGAAGCAAGATTATTCGGACTAAATACTACAGAACTTAGACGATTGGCTTATCAGATTGCTGGTATTGACGATGAAACCACTTTTACATGCGAAAGAACCCAATAGATGTGTACCATCATTCTCCCAGCGGTGTTTCATCTTGCCCCGCATACGGGGTAAGATGGGAAAAATAAAAGTTTAATTAGAAATATACAGGTTGGATCAATAACTATTAGCACCTTGGATATCTTCGAAACTATAAGGTTCACAGAAATATTTGCTGAAATGAAATTTCACAGTACGAAAGGGGCCATCCGATAGCGATAATGGTTTTTTTGCAGGTGGAGGTACTTCGGACATTAGAAGGTCAACTCCATTTTTTTAAATGGATCGGTATGTTTTGTTTTCTGTGTCATAAAGAAGGAGCTTGAAACGAGTTCAACGACCTATAACATAAGGTCATTGAAGGTCATCGAAAGTACAGAAAGGCGACACTACTTACAGTTTCGGTAGTTTCGGTACAGTTTCTCAACATGACGGATGTCCAGCGCATTATTCATTGATTGCACGAAGGCAACTCGACGAAAAATTTCGAAATCGTTGGACTGGATGCGGCGGTCCAATATCGTGGCCAGCTCGTTCCCCTGACCTAACACCTTTAGACTTCTTTCTATGGGGAACATTGAAAGATAAAGTGTACAAAGACGTACCAACACTTGACGACATGCAACAAAGAATTATTACGGCCTGTGCATCAATAAGTCCTGACGCTGTAAAACTTGCAAGTCAATCAATCGGAAAAAGAATCCAATGTTGCATTGATACTGATGGTCGTCATTTTGAACATTTACTATAAACGTAGTAATTTTATTTACTACCGAAACTGTAAGTATTATCGTCTTTCTGTACTTTCTATAACCTTCAATGACCTTATGTTATAGGTCGTTGAACTCGTTTTAAGCTCCTCTTTCACGAGACGGAAAAAAAACATACCGATGCATTTAAAAAAATGGAGTTGACCTTAAAATGTTCGAAGTACCTCCACCGGCAAAAAAAAACTATTATAGCTATCGGATGGCCCCTTTCGTACTGTGCAATTTCATTGCAGCAAATATTTCTGTGAACCTTATAGTTTCGAAGATATCCAAGGTGCTAATAGTTATTGATCCACCCTGTATATTGTATCAGAAAGACTGATATTTTGCTTCCGAAATTAAAAGATTAATAAATGTTGATTAGTTTAAAGGAATAATTCAAGTTGACTGACTCATATATGTATGGTTTTATTTGAACATTACCTCAGCGTTATCATCTTGCCCCTACTCCCCTTAATGACAAACGATGCCCGGGCTTCTAAAAAACTTGTAGTTGTTGGTAGTTCCTTATTTATCGTTTGTAGTTGCAGAGGAATGAAGGGAGGCTTTGTCCTTGGAATTTTCAAAAAATCAATTTGAGCTCAACATGAGCAGCCTGAAGAAGAGGAGGGATGCCTCTATGGACCAGGCATTGCCGATTAGCGGTAATTATAAACACATTTGTGTAAACACATTACAAAACTTTAAACGCGTTTTTCTCAAAAACACGTTTTTAAAAATGGCTGACATTCTCCTGACTGCTGTAATTAACATATCGACCTGAAATTTGGAGAGCATACTCAGAAAATATGTCTTCACGGAATGACGGATCGTTTTTTCGATAGATACATTTTTGCATTTATTATTTATCTTTTTATGCGAAAAAAAACGCGAAAATTCGATTTTTTTTAAATTGCCGCCATTTTCCGAAATTTGTATTAAACGAAAAACCCATCCGTCATTCCATGACCAAAGGGTCACAGATTGATAATATGCTTTGAATTTGTGTTTCAGATCAACAAAGAGGGGGCAGTGATGTCAGCCGTTTACCTCCCGCGATTTGAGGACCTGTTTTCGCGGAGCTGCAACGGCCGCCATTTTGGTTTTTTTTTTTCAAAAAAATTTTTTTAACGTTCTGTATATCATGAATAAAAGTAAGAAAAAAACCGCACTCAAAAAGATTTACTCGTTCCCTTTAAAAAAAAATAAAATGTAAACACCTGAAATATGGCACTCCAAGGACGAAGTCTCCGTTAACTACAAACGAGGAAATCACCTGAAAATTATTTTTGGGGCTCCCAAACAAATTTGTGCACAGGATCACGAAAGGATCTTTTTTTGCAGATCCAACAAATTCCGGTTGAGAAATGCAAATAAAAATTCTCAAACGACGTCGATCGGGAAATAGGGCGGAATCCACTTGGATTCCAATGTGGACTCCCCAACAAATATCTGCACAATTGTGCATTTAAAGAAAATCCCTCCTCAAAATCGTCGCCCAGTGAGTCTCGGTAGAGTCGCAGCGAGAAACAGCCGCGCCTGGTTGCGTTGTTGTCCCCGTTGTTACCGTAAACGCTGCATTGCCGCCGCGAGCGCAGGACATGCACCGCAATGCAACCTTCGATGATGCGAGGAGAAGGCCGAAGCACGTACAAGAAAATGCACATAACTGCACGATCGCTTCTCAATTCCCTCAGCGAGCCTCTCTTCCAAGATAGAAGACGCGCCCGTATAAGAGCCGCGCGCGTGAGCGGCTGATCTGGAGCAAAGTAAAACTGGCTTTGCAGGAATAACTTTCCTCCCCGTTTAAAAACTGTCAGCAATGTTGACACCCGAACGCATTGGCCTCATCATAAATTGACAGGTATTAAGAAAGTGTCTCTACACTCCAATCGTTTCGCCATCGTACCCGGGGCAATTAAGAGTCCACTTTGAAAATTTCAAAAAATCGAAACCAAGCAAGACTTGAAGAAATCGACGATGATAAGCAATCAGATGGGATTTTGTACGGTGCAGGAATTGCAGATTGAGTTTAGGTGAGAGTTTTTCATAGTATAAACTTGAAACGCGTTTTTTCTCGAAACAACGTTTTCAAAATCTAGCTCCATCGTATCTCTAAAACCAATAAACCGATTCTCTTGAAATTTGAACCACATATTGTAAACATGATTCGCAACAAGATGACCCTCGATGGTTTAAAATTTTTGATTTTTACCCTTTTTTTGCGAAAAACTGCGAAAAAACGCGTTTTTTTTTACTTTTTTTCGTTTTCCATCTGCAATTTTTTTATTTTTTGATAAAAATGTATATCCTAGGGTCATTTTGTAGCTGGTGTCATACTGAATCTAATGGACTTTGATTTTTTTTATTTCAGACAAGCCGTTGCCGAGTTGTGATGGAGCTACCTAGCCCACCTATTTTTGAGGCGTTACGTTAAACTATAGTTTTTGTGCTTAAAAGTGAATAAAAATTAATACATTTTTTTAAATGTATTTCGAGACTTTATTTATCAAGCCCAACAACTTTTATATTCATATCTTTTATAAAATCCTCAAAGAAAAATGGCGAAGACACCATTTTTTCGTGGCACCTTAAAAAAAAATTATCCGATCTCGTAAAGTATAGCGATCTATGCAGTAGCTCGATAGGCAGCAAAAAAAATTATATCACTTAAATAGATCGCAGTCGAATCGAATAAACTTTTCCGCTAGTGTACCGATTTAAAAAAAAAACGACACGTTTTCGATACCGTATCGGAAATCGATACCTGTGTAGAAATTTGAGTCGGAAAAAAGTACTGCCCCTGATGTGCCTTCCCTAGATAATATCAGGCTCTGGTCAGGCCTTCCCCCCTGGAATAGGTTCGCAATGTAACGGGTCTACGGCTAGGTCCCGGGCCGCCGTTCCCTTTTTGGGGAACTGATCAGGAACGGGCCGGAGAACAAGCGGTAAATGAGGAGGAAAGTAGTGGGGCATAGATCGAGAAATAATCGGGAACAAACGAGGAAATTAAAAATGACGTTTCAACGATTTTGGAATCATCGAGGAGGTAAAATCAGGAGTGTCTTCAATTTAGTATTTCGACAACATATTGTTTGTTGGTTATCTACTTGCTAAGGTAGTATATGCGTGTATACATAAGCTTGCTCGCATTTCCTGATAGGTAAAGAGATAGAAAAACGTAGACAGATCACTATCTGAGCGAAAAAGGTCTAGAGTGCAAAGGGTTATTTCACAAGTATCGCAAAATCAAAAGTGTAAGTGCACGCCGTAAGCATATCACTTCTGTACGTGGTACAACTCACAAGACGAACATTTATCCTCGTACGATGGTACCTTGCTTACGCGAAGCGCTTCGCTTGTAGCCACCTGGCGGATTGTTGGCGAAATACATTGAGGTAATGTCTTCCCAGCCAAAACATTGATATTTCCTATCATGACGACAAGGCGTTCAAAAACCACGAATGACTTGCTCTATTCTTTTGCGTCATAAAATAATTTGGCTATTCTTTATGCTCAGATCATTAGTTGTTGTACTAGGTGCGCAACTAAGTTTCCGGGTTTTGTTTACCAATAAAGAATCGAAAATTTCAAGACAAATACAAAAAATGGTTCATTCGAAGTATTGTCCCTCGCTATTTACCCATTTTTGCCATCTCTCTGGCAATACATAAACACCGCGACGATAAAAAGACGCGTCTTTGGACTGAAACCATTCGTCCAACCAATTTTGTACTGCATCGTAATTGGCCAAGTGTAGCCCACCAAAGCCATGCGCCATCGACCGGAACAAGTGATAGTCTGAAGGGGCCAGGTCTGGCGAATACGGCGGGCGCGGTAGCAGATCCCATTTCAGTGTTTTTATGGTGTCCTGGACTATGGAACTGCGATGGCACGGAGCGTTGTCGTGCTGCAATATCACACGTTCCAGTCTCGTGTCCCATTCTGGCCGTTTTTCGAGCAATGCGTGGTTCAAATTGATTAGTTGTTGTCGGTAGCGATGCCCATTGACAGTTTCGCCCGGTTTCAGCAGCTCATAGTACACGATTCCTTTCTGGTCCCACCAAATGCAGAGCATTGTCTTTTTTCCGAAGCGATTTGGCCGTGCCGTCGATGTTGACGCTTCGCCAAGTGAAAACCACGATTTTCTGCGTTTGGGATTCTCGAAATATATTCATTTTTCATCGCCAGTTACAATTCGATGCAGGAAACTCTCCCTGTTCTGCCGCAAAAGCAAAATTTCGGAAGTGGCTCTTCGATTTTCCATTTGTCTGTCAGTCAACTCATGCGGCACCCACTTCCCTTCCTTATGAATTTTCCCCATGGCGTGCAAACGTTTCGAAATACATTGCCGAGTTACATTTAATGCCTCGGCAAGTTGATCTTCTGTTTGAGTGTCATCTTCATCCAATAACGCTTGCAGATGAGCGTCCGCAAATGTTTGCGGTCTTCCCGACCGCTCCTTGTCCCCATTCTCAAAATCGCCACTTCTGAACCGCTTGAACCAATCTTCACACGTTGTTTTTGATGGTATATGTTCGCCGTAGGCCTCCTCAAGTAACCGACGTGCTTCAGCTGCTGTTTTTTTAGGTTGAAGCAGAAAAGCAATGCTTCCCGCATATGCTGTTTATTTGGCACAAACTTTGACACTTTCGAGGTTAGAAAAAAGGTCGTTGTGTTGCGATATTTGTTTATATTGCGACTGGGTATTCTTAACAGATGTCCAAGCTATAAAGACACCCAATTTCAGACCTGTATGCCGACTACATGTGTCGCTAGCGCCCTCATGTGTGCAACCCGGGAACTTAGTTGCGCACCCAGTAATCCCGGTATTTGTGATAAGCATTGCTATCCTCGTCGATTATCATTGATAAAATGGATGCTTCTAATGATGAAAAGAATTACAACAGATGTATTAGTTTCATCCCAATCAATGATAAATATATTTGATGAGGTGTAAAGCAAAGTAGCTTTTCTTTAGTTCTCAAAGTCAGGCTCCACTTTTCAGAACATGTCAATGTTCTGGCCGGGTAGACATCACGTGAAAATGTACTTGCTGGCAATATATCCCGGCCAGAAGATTGTAATTTCCAAACATAGAGGGTAGGCCGTGAAAAAACGATTTTGCAATCTTCCCGATTTGTTCCATGGGAGGGCCCCGGTCAGGTAAATCAGTCAAGGCAAGTATGGTCAGGACCGAACACAAAGTAGGGAATGCCCGGTCACATTTCTGCATGGGTAACGAATATCATCGATTACGTAATTTAAGAAGCGGCCATGTGACAAGTACAAAAAATCGAAAACATTTGTTTTTTGCACAAAATGCTAAAAATGTGTGCGTCTTATATGGACCCGACATAGCAGACTAATACGTACTTGAACTTTTGAACGCATTTTTCTCATAACTGTATTCTTTAAATTGTCTTCCATGATATCTCAAAAACTATTAAATGGATTTCGCTCAAATTTTTATGGTATAGTCAGTGCATCTATAGTTCTCACGCGAACTAGAATATTTCTGATATCTGTCATAGTTATTTTATAAGCTGAAAAAGTCGAAAAAAAATTACGAGACTTGCAACTTACTTTTAAAACCGTGCCAAAAATTCAATTTTCGATATTTTTACTTTACTGTAGTTCCGGCAATAGCCTCAGGTCTACAAATTAAACTGCCATTTGATTTTTTTGTATTTCCGATGAGCGAAACCTCCGGAATCATGGCAGCCAGCAACCATTTTTTTTACACATGAGTGTCTTCCGAACCGTGTAAAGTCGATTCAACTTATTTTTGTTTGATACGTTTCTGTGTGACTGTAAAAATGTTAATAAACGTGTGGTAAAAATTCAAAGATGGTGTGTTTTAATGGACGGTGAGAAAAAAAATCCAAAGAAAGCGCAAAAAAATAGCTGTCGCATGGGATGACCCCGTTAAATTCCAATATTCTTCGAACACCTTTCTTGCGTTTTTATTCCAGCAAATTGCTACTTTCCTAGGAATATTTTATTCTCCAGGGATAATGAGAGGCGAGACTTCGTATGACGGGGCTACAAAGAATCGTTCGGAACTGTGCAGAATACACAATGAGCGCACACAGAGAAAAAAAAAGCGAGAGAGATAGATGGATGAGAAAAACAAGGAGGAAGAGAGGGACAGAAGCGACAAAGGACAGAATCACGCGATGAGAGGTGCCGCGAGCTGTCTTTCTCTCTGGTGAGCCTTGGAATTGTCGGTGTGGGGCGCTTGTTATTTAGTTCGGAAGGACAAAACCAGTACGAGACACCAGTAGCGCAGCGCGTAACAGGCGCCACGTGCGTACGTGCAGTACGTACGTACGTGACGATGCATACAACGCATATCGTCCGGATAAGTACATGATTATTGGTGGGTAATGAATATGCGTATGGGCAAAGAAATGGCACACGAAATTCCTGGGACACATTTTTTTGACTGCTTTGTGACTCTCTCTCTCTCTCTCTCTCTCTCTCTCTCTCTCTCTCTCTCACTCACTCACTCACTCACTCTCTCTCCCACCCCCTCCCGCCATGACGTTGAAGTTTACATCGTTGGACTGCAACGATGTTTTCCTTATTTTCGTTATTTTTATCACTACCCACATAAACACATGTAGCTCATATTATTGGCATCATATGTAGATCTTCTATCAGGCATAAAAAAATCACACTGCTATGTGTCCCTTATGAGTGCTCCCCTTCAACTCATATTTGCATCACATGATGATTCACAATAACAAGTCCAAATGAAGCAAAGTTGTTCTCACGCGAATATAAATGCAGTGGATCATCAGCACTAGCAAAATCGGCTCACGAATATCCAACAATAAGTGACTGCATATGGGGCTCATACAGGTGTCACGGCGTGAAGAAATTGTAGTGCACCTACAGAGCTCATACTGGCGGGATGGCGTGACGTAACTATGTTGTGCTCATGTGGAGCTCACATGGGTGTCACGGCGTGAAAAAATAAAAATTCTAAAGTTTTAAGGGGTTACCCCCACTTGCGATTTTGAAAAAATCGATTTTTTTTATTGCATTTTTTTGAAGTATAAGCATCCGGAATAGATGACTCTATGTAAGTTTACAAAAAAAATATTTTCTTCGTGTAAACTGAAATTGAAACTTTAAACGCGTTTTTCTCAAAATGGCATTTCTGAAGTCGGTGACCAAGATTACTCGAACACTAATGAACCGATCTTCTTGAAATTTTGCAGGCTTATTTAATACATAAAAATGTAGTCTTTAATCGTTCGATTTTTTTTTTTCGAAAAAAATGGCCGTTTTATAGCCAAAAAACGGCCGTTTTTTTCGTTAAAATCGAACCATTAACTTTGACTGTCCGCCATTTTGTGAAAAATGAATATTTTTTTAAATCCTTCGATCAAAGACTAGTTTATACTTATATTTGACTAAATCCATCCGCATTTTTTTTCAGATGATCCTCTTCGCCGCAATGTTGGTCACCGCAAACCGTGTATATAAAAACATTATTTCATTGACGGCCATTTGCCACTAAACAATGTAATATTTTTCAATAAAAAAATTACTGAAAGTTCTTCAAGATGTGTTCTTTAAGATGGTATATTGATCGATTAAAAAAGTTTTGTAGTTTTCTTTGAAAAAATTCATGAAAAAGGCCTTTTTTGCGCTACAAGTGGGGGTAACGCCTTAAATTAAACAAGTAGCATATTATTTTTTGTTTCTATGTGCTTTATTTATGTTCCTGCTTATATGATAATTGGATTAAAACATATCCTGCCTCGTTAAAGTTATTACCTACCCTCGGGATTTGAACCTACGTCTTCTAATTCTAGAGCTGAGCGCGCAACCAACTTAGCCATTCTAACACTAGTGTAAACTTTCTTTGTTTCTTATTTTTATAATTCTTGATTTTGATCAATATGCATATCGCCGTCATATTGCGCTCATCGAACGTATCACTGATAACATGCATATCGCCGTCATGGAATGTATCACCGAAAAACACGCCTGTCATCATCATATTGCGCTTGTGGGATGTATCACTGAGAAATATGCATATCGCCGTCATATTGCGCTCATCGAATGTATCACTGATAACATGCATATCGCCGTCATGGAATGTATCACTGAGAGACATGCACATCGCCTTCATATTGCGCTCGCGGGATGTATCACTGACAAATATACACATCGCCGTCATATTGCGCTCATCGAATGTATCACTTAGAAACATGCATATCACCGCCATAGGATGTATCACTGAGAAACACGCATATTGCCGGCATATTCCTTGCATGGCATGTCTACTACCAGTGCTAACCCAGTGAATTCACCAACAAAAGTCATTGGATGACTTCCATATGGGGTCAATCTGCAAATATTCATCGTAAAATTCAAATTTGCCGTCTCATGAGTTCATCTTGTAGTCAACGGATGATGCAGTTTGAAACGACAGTTTTAAGTCACGAACTATCTCAAATTCATGATACTGATTGAGCTCATGAAATGTCTTCATCAATGTAAACGAAATTGCGTTCATGTTAAGGACAATTCATGAAAACAATTAATGCTACCATAGTGAATACACGCCAAAATGTCTACACATGACTTCAATATCACGTAAAACTTGCGGATATCAATTGCGGACACTTGAGCACAGCGATATGAGTTCGACGTGTTCTAAACGTACGATGCATTTGTAAACGACATATTGAGATCAAAATGTTTTGTACATTCATGATACTAAATGAGTTCATGGCTTTGCATCACGACATGTAGTCAATATGCTGTAACATTTGCTTCGTCAATTGTATGCACGGCATGATAATCATGACTGTCTAACTGGGACGATAGATTAAAAAAATCTCAGTCAAGTCTTAGCCAAGATGATCTATTTTAGGGAGAAAACGTCGTTTTTTTTTTCAGATCAACCGGTGGCCAAAACCAACTACACCGCTGAGCCTCTCACGTTCGAAGGTCCTTCACGAAATCGTTGATAACTTCATTAAACCTTCCTTGACACACTTATATTTGACCACGTCTTTGACACACTGGGTCAATCTGACCCGGATAGAACTTCATCCACCTGCCCTTAACAAAACCTTCGGTCGGTTTTTATTGAACAAAATCCGGGATACACTCTGAACATTTCTTGAGGCGCAATACCAGTGTGAACGCTGAAAATGTGGGTGATTTTCGGGAATTTTTTTCGAAGAAAAGTACTCAAATAAATGTTTCGGAAAATTGAGAATATATTTGGTTATATTTGACCTATATGACATAATTTTTTCATGGAAAAATATTGAGAATCAAGCGACGTATATGCTGCCTTAGGAGGCGCAAAAAAAAAGTTCCTCCACTGCTGACATGATTCTGGCCGATTGAGTAGCAGAAATCGAAAATCGAAAAATGTTAAACTGGAAGGTATTTTCTGTACAATGACGTAGGATTTTCGAAAAATATCAAAATCTAAAAAAATGCCGTATTTATGAAAAAAGTCTGTTTTCTTGCCTATAAAATGGTCGTTTTTTTCAATGCCAAATCGTCAATTCTCATCCAATCAAAAATATCCTACGTCATTATAGAGTAACTACATTCAAGAGTACTCAGTTCAAATTTCAAGTCAATCGGATCATTGCTCTTTGAGTTACAATGTCAGCGAATTTGAAAAATCTCATTTCGAGAAAAACGCGTTTAAAGATTTAACTATCGATTTTTGCAAGATAAAATGATATTGGTATAAATTATATAAATGATAATGATATTCTTGAAAGTATAAACTGTCGAAAAAGGCAAAAAAAACGATTTTTAAAAAGTGTCACACATGTATAGCCCCTTAATATGTCTGCATAATTAAAATTCGGAAAGTATGAAATTGAATTGTTGTAAAAAATTATGAAAACTTTCAGTTTTAGGAAAGTGAGCATTTTATTTCAAATTCGTCCGAGTCAAAATAACCCAGTGTCTCAAAGCAGGGGGTTAATTGTTAATATTTTTTTACGAATTTTGGTACATAACTTTGTTAATATACATTTAAATTAATGTCGAAACGATTTGTCAATAATTTTCCTTATTCGTTCTAAATTAATTTTTTTTCAATAACCCTGATTTTCGGGTCGCCACGGTAGCCTAATCGCTCAATCGCGAATATACGTGTAAAAATAGAATGCAGACGAGGTTAATTTTCCGTTTGCTTAAAATAAGGGGGAAACCGTAGTCGGAATACTGTTGGCCAATGGAAAATAATTTCTTCGGGGTAAGATAATAATCATGTACCTATGTCTTGCAAATAAGCGGACGCAAGGAGAAACGAAATAATATGAGAAAATTGCGGAGAACTTGGAGTTTATGGATCCACGAGAGTAATAATTCTGTGCATTATGACGTTTTCAGCCCGCTGGCAAATGTACGTGTATGAAAAAGAGCGCATGTAGTACACGTATGGAGTAGTATGCGAACGTCTGGAGACACACGTGAATTTGCACCGATAGAAAAGAAAAATTGAGGCCACTCAGGTGTATTTCCATACAAGAAAATACGATATTGCACAATTGCGAGACACCAAATACGGCAAGCAGGTGCTGCACGGTGTATCGTCCTATTCAAGAATAATGCAATTACGAGGCTTTTGGCAATGCAGACGAAGATTCTTGAGGCGAATTTCATTTTAAAAGATTCATTTTAATCTGGGAATGTATTTGCCGATAATTGAGCCTCTCATTATTGTTTTTCGACGTTCATTTCCATACAACGTGAAGATTTTTACCGTGAGATGGAAGTTTGCGACGTTGGAATGCAACGATAATCATTGGTTTTGAACTGCTCGAATTTCCTTTGGCGAACTTTCGTACAAAAATCCCCTAATCATTTTTAAGTCGCTCACTTACAAAATTAGAGATGAAGTCAGCCAAAAATATTTTGTAAAATAATCAAAAAAGAGGAAACGAAACTATAAAACGAATTTTCGTTGTATTGCAATGATGTAAGCTTCAAAACCATAATACTATACGGGGCTCAAGTTTGCATCGTTGGAATGGAACGCAAATTCTTTGGAATTCCTCATTTTCATTATTATCCAGTCACATTTTGCAAATTTAGGTTGTAGATTGCTACATAAGATTTCGAAAAAAATTGCGTGATTTTCGCAGCTATAATCTGCCAAAGGAAATTTGGGAAATAAAAAAAATCTCTTTCGTTGCATCGTTGGAATGCAACGAAAATAATTTTTTTCCACTTGCTAACTTTTTTTTGGCAACTGAAAGCTCCTTTGAACTTTCCTAGGAACCTCATTAGAGACGTACAACATAAATCTACCAAATATGATTTTGTATAACAATAAAAGTGAAGAAAAACGAAAATGAATTGTCGCTGCATTCCAACGATGCAAACATCAACGGCATTCCTAATTTTCGGGTCATCACAGTAGCGAAAAATATTAATTTTTATTGACTTCCAACGGTGCAAATTGCACCCTTATAAAATAATTCTCATTCACAGAAACGTTTTTTTTCATTATCCTCATTGGAGATGTACGAGCCAAATATCTTTCGATAAAATTTCTACAAAAGAAAAAATAAAAAAGATCGTCATATTTTCGTTGCTCTCCAACGAAGCACCGACAATCTTTCGCGATTGGCAGTCCGGGATATTGGAAATAAATTAAATCTGTCTGGAACGTTGTTCCGACGATCGGAGAGAATTTCATGAGAATTTCCGGCAACATTCTGCGGGAATCATAATACGTTCGAGCCGTAGGTATTTACCGGCGCGTATGCTTTAAACGTTCATAATTAGAAGAGTACACAGCCGCAGACAATGGACTGCTGCTGCAAGCAATGTCATATCGGTTGGGTGTGCATTCGCCAAGCGTAATTCGAGGGCTCGTAATGAGCTCGCTCACGGATGGCATCCACCCTCGCTTTCTTTGCTATCTTCCGCTCCGTAGTCTCGCTCGTTCGTTCCCAACCGAGACGGAAGTTTCTTGTGCTCAAAGACGCACAAATGACTCTACCAAATACGGGGGAAGGCAGCTCTTGATACACGAAGCAAATAACTCTCGTTAACGACCGAAATGAAAAAAAAAAAACGCTTTAAACTTATTCAACGAACGGAAGAATTTGACGATGTTGAAGTTTGCATCGTCAAGATGCAACAGAAGCAATTTTTTTTTGCCAATTTCCCATTTTTCTATGACGCAATTGAGCTGAGAAAATCTCGCATTTTTTTTCAAAATCGTTCTTGCGAGAGGTACGACGAAAATTGGTAAAACAAAAAAGGTTTAGAATAATATTGAAAGGAGAGAAATAAAAATACAAAAATTCCGGCGCGTTTAAACGATGCAAACTTCAACCCAGTAGAATTCAATCGGCCAAACGTACTTTGAAGATAAATTCAGAATGCATCTGATTGACGATGTTGAAGTTTGCATCGTTGGAATGCAACGAAAAATCATTTTTATTTTTTTCGCCTCATTTTCATCATCCAAAAAATTTCTTGACATATTCAGGCCGAAGATCTCTAATAAGGATCCTGAAAAAAGTTTAAGTTATTTTGAGTATTGAACTTCAGTATCATTCTGAATGAATTTCAAGTGAATATTCGGTACGATTTATAATGGTAGCCCACACGATCTTGGTGTTAAAATGTGCATCGTTGGGATGCAACGAAAATTCACCTTCATTTTTCCATTTCTTTATTTCTATTACTATCTGAACCCTTTTTTCTAATTTAGATTATGGAACCCTAATATGGATCTTCAAAAATTTGCGATTATTTTTGTAGCCTAAAAACAAATTTAGGCGATACGAAGGAACGAAAAATGTTCTTTCCATCCCGACGATGCAAACTTTCGTACCATAAGCAAATCCAAATCAGTTACACCCAGTAGTGTGACTGGTGCTGAATCACGATACGAATAATAATTAAGATGCAAACTTGCGAACGCGATTAGAATGAGGTATTAAATTTTCCACATATTCGTTTCGACATAATAATATTCGTATTACCGAAACTTTTAGAATTCATTCCGGACGACGATCATGTGTCGTAGAATTATTTGAAAATGATGATGCTTTTTTTAAATTACGAAGTACGCCCATTCGACGCTATCTTATCCGTCCTTTTTAACATTTTTAATGCAAGACATCACTATTGCTATTTTAAATTTGTTTGGTACATCGATTTAATTTAATAAAAATGAGATAGATGTATTTCAAATGTTGTTGAAGTTTGCATCGTTGGAGTGCAACGAACGTTCTTTTTTATTTTCGTTTTTCTCTATTTTTTTTTATCGATTTAGGATGCAGGTCTCTAATAAGGATCTTAAAAAAGTTCGCAGCAGCTTTGATTTGCCAGAACAAAATTGTCTGTCGGAATAAAATTATTTTCTTTGCGTTACAACGAAGCAAACTTCATCATCATTATTTCAATTATTTTCTCTCAATTCTGGTGAATTCGGCAATTCATACATTTAATTTAATTCAATTAATATTCAATAGGATTGATCTAATGTATTTCTACTGAATTAAGTAATTAATAAATTCTATTTAATTTAATAAAAATAAAATTGTATTGAAGTAATTTGATTGTACCAAATTTATTAATTAATTAATTCCATTTAATTCAATAAAAATTAAATAGTATTTATTTAATGTAATTCTACTGAATAAAGTATTTCATTCATTTTTACCGAGGTCTCAATTAATTCCTGAATTCCAGCGAATACCCTTGCGGGTTTTTACGGATAAGCCTTCCCAATTGAACCCTTTCCTATCACTCCCTACCCGCATTTCGCCAATCTAACCTAACGTTTCGTGTTGCGTTCACCGCCGACTTGAGCTACACTATACCGCATTTACCGACGGCACGGGGAAACTGTGAAAAAACCGTACCGGTATAGGCCCATATTCTTTTGATTCTCCGGTGCACGAACTTTAACTCAATTAACAACATCAAATGCGGTTGATGTTTGCATCATTCGAATGCAACGATGTCTTTGTAATTTTTTTCATTTTTGCCATAATTCGAAACCTTTTTTTTTTTAACTCGAGGTCGTAAGTCTGTAATAAAAATAGGTAAAAACGTTCGAATGATTTTCATAGCCTAAATTTGCCGAAAAGCACTTTTATCAATGAAAAAGAATTCATTTTGGTTGCGTTCGAACGGTGCAAACATCAAGATCGTTTCATCAAGGCATCGCAAGTGTGGGCCTTCTGGCCACTGATTGATGCGCTGATTGGGATACAATATCCATAAGTCGAATATCCGTAAGTGAATATCCATAAGTGGAATATCCATGTGAATATCCATAAGTAAATATCCATGTGAATATCCATAAGTGAGTATAGAGTAGAAACGAGTGCCAGAAATGGCGGGAGGTAGAGGAAAAGTAAGTATAGAAGGAACCCAAACAAACCCAAACAAACTCACTTATCTTTACCTCCCGCCATTTCTGGCACTCATTTCTACTCTATACTCACTTATGGGTATTCGACTTATGTATAATTTACATCAAAATCGTAATTCATTTATTTTAATTTTAATATGAATCAAACTGTAATTTACATGATTTGTTCAATTATTGAAACAATGAAGATGGGGTGTGGTAGGTGGGCAAAACAATGCCTAAAGGCAGAAGTAAGAGCGAGTATAAACGTTAACCCATAAAAATGGGGAAAATAAATAAGAGAAGCATTAGAAATCGTAGGTGATATGATATATACCAAATTATAATATAATATATTCAAACAAAAAAATATATAATTATTAAAACAATGTTGGTAGGTGGCCAAAAGAACGCCTAAGGGAATAAGTAAGAGCAATTGTTAAGATACGAGAAAATCAATGGAAAATAATTGATGTAAATGAGAAGGAAGGGGCATTTGTGTAAACATCCTTAGAAAGGGTATACAAGTAATAAAATACCACTGCCCTTTTTCAATTACGCAGTACGGGGTAAGATTCGATGGTATCTTACCCCTCGAATTGAACGTGACATTGAAGCTTGCATCGTTGATATGCAACGAAAATCAATTCCTTCTAACTGCAAAGTTTTTTTTCGCCGATTTCGGCTGTGGAAATTACTCAATTGATTTCATGTATTCTTATGAGAGATTTATCATCTCGATTCGCCAAAAAACGGCTTTGAGTAATGATAAAAATTGAGAAATAAAACAAATAAAGAACCAAATCGTTGGATTCCAACGATGCAAACTACACGCCGTAACACTTTTAAGGGGAGGTACCTGAGTAAACGGCGAGAAAAACAGGTAAACTTCGGGAATTTTTATCTCAAAAACTAATGTTTCGATTGGATACGGGTTTTTTTTTATTGGAAAATATGTACATTGAGGTATGTTTAGGAATTTTTTAAAATAAATTCGTTGACTGGAAGCGATTAAAACGCGATTATCTCGAAACATAGTTTTCAAAGTCGGTGCTAGATGTATCTCGAAAACGGCTTGTCCGATTTTGTCCAAATTTGGATACAATATTCTTCGATAGTTTTTCCCGTTCGCCACGTGGGGGTTTTTCATTTGATTGAACCATTGCTTTTTTTATGCAATGGGTATGCAATCCAAAATCGTCGGGAATTGCCAACGAAAAACGAATGTTAAATTAAAACGGTCGCAATTCCGTCAAAAATGAACATTTCAAAAAAATCGTACGTGGCGAACGAGAAAAACTATCGAAGAATATTGTATCCAAATTTTTACAAAATCGGACAAGCCATTTTCGAGATACATCTGGCACCGACTTTGAAAACTATGTTTCGAGATAATTGCGTTTGAATCGCTTCCAGTCAACGAATTTCTTTTAAAAAATTCCTAAACATACCTCGATGTACATATTTTCCAATAAAAAAACCCGGATCCAAACGAAACGTTAGTTTTTTAGATAAAAATTCCCGAAGTTCACCTGTTTTTCTCGCCGTTTACTCAGGTACATCCCCTTAATGCGATACTTCTCTATTGCTAATATAATTTCATTTTATACATCTGTTTAATTTAAGTCTTCTCAGTTTAACAAAAATTAAATAGTATTAATTTAATACGGGGCTGAAGTTTGCATCGTTCGAATGTAACGAAAATTCTTTTCAATTCCTTATTTTCGTTATTATCCAGTCATATTTTGCGAATTTAGGTTGTAGATTGCTACGTAAGATTTCGAAAAAATGTTTGCGTGATTTTCGTAGCTCAAATCTGCCGAATGAAATTTGGGCGGAGAAAAATCAGTTTTGTTGAATTCTAACTATGCAAATTTCAACGTTATAATTGAATTCTAATCAATACATTTTTAATCAAAATAGTATTAAATTAATACTAATAGAATAAAAATAAAAATAGTATTAATACTAATCCAATTGAAATCAACACATCTCTGTCACTCCCCTCCCTCGCCCCATACCCCTGCAGCATTGGAACTACAAATTTTTCCGCCCGTTACCGATCCCATTTCGATTACGTCAATCCTCCCACCAATTTCACATTTTCCCGTTGATCGCCGATAATCCCATCCCACCCACATATTTCACAAGCTCGAAGTTTACACAGTCGAAATTCACCAAAAAAAAGTGTTTCTCAATGTCTCCACATTTCGGCATCCCCCCCCCAAAAATCCCGAAATAACCGTTCAATATGCTTATTTAGCGACCCGGTATATAAATCTACGAAAAACAATCTCGAATAATAAAACCAAGAAAATCAAAAAGTAAAAAAAAACTCGTGTTCCAACGATGCGAACATCAACATCGTCATATTTCGCCAATGCTGTTTCTTCCTTCACCAGCAACGCCGAAATCGCGACGAATCCAACAAACTCTAACAACCTCGTCTACTGTTTTTTTTTTTTTCACCGTACTGCAACATTCCGACTTACCCGCGATGGCGAAAACGAGGAACAAGATGCACGGGTCCATGAGGTAGCCGGTAACGCGATAACGCCTCTCACGTTTTTCCCGTCGATCGCAAGGCCCGTGAATATTTTCGAAATGCCCGCGATCGTCCATCAGACGAGGCCCATCGCCGAGTCGCCGTTCACGAAACATCGTAGCGACAGCGCATACATGATATAAACACGCGGGCGTGCACACTCTTCGAGATTTCAAAGAGCAACCGATCGGGAAACAAAAAAAACAAGAAACAAGCCAAACGCACACGCGCGCACGAATCCGCTGCTCTATTCTCCCGGGTCCAGCTCTCGTTCTCTTCACCTGCGCCTCTCCCGCGAAACACCGAATCCCGCAAGCTTTGTTGCTCGATTCACTTACGACGAGGTCGCGGTTATTTTTTTCCGTGCGCCAGGAGCGACGACAGGACGTTTACCGTCCCGCTAAAAGATGTTCCTGGCTTATCGGGCGGATTCTTTCTCACTGGTCTCTTCGGGGAGGGGGGTGGAGGCCAGGAGGGGAAGGGGGGTGTCTCTTTTGACACGAGACCGTCGAAACTCGGCGTGCAGTGTCACTCAGTCGTCTCGTGCTGGCTGTTGTACATCGGGCAACGGATCGTATGCAACAAATATCTACAGGCCGCTCTGCTCATCCGCTATTCATTCACACGATGGTGACCGGGTTTTTCTTGAACGATAAGAACGAACGAGCCGATCCTCGTCTTGCAACACGCGCGCGCACTCACGCACCAACTACACGCGCGACACACACGCAGCTTCCACGTTTATTCCATCACTGACGCCTGCAACAGTCTCTCGAATTACGAGGACTTGTTTTTTTTAAATCTCCTGGCTGTAAAGAGTACTTGGAGATCTTTAGCTTCGTTGAACGATCGGAGTTTCTCGGCAAGTCGAGAAAACGCGTGGGGTTTATTATGACGTTTTTTTTCTCTAAAGATCAGACTAGCGCTCCGCGGCTCTCTAGCCCCGACGTGTGGCCCGTACGAGAGCTAAGGCCTTACTACCACGCGTCCCCAGCGCTCCCCGCTCGCCCGGTTCTCTTCCCCGGCAATGCGTGCTCACTTCTTTGCCGCCGCTTCTTTTTCTCGCGTGTTTATCGCACACGAGTCGCGTTACTGCTAGAATGCGTTGCTCGAGTACTCTTCGTACTATTGGATGTTTTCGTCGTTTTTGACGAACGCGGATTTTCATTAGTTCGAATGAATTTTGGACATTTCATGCGAGTAGGCACGGAGGATGTACGCTTTGGGTGTTTCTACATGTACAAGTGACATGGGTGGATGAAGCGTACGTGTATGTTGAGATGTACAGAGCAACGGATCAAAGACACGTCGTTGGTCTCTTGGGATAGAGCGCGGTCTTCGCCGCTGACGTTAGTGCCGCTGCGTGCAGCTTGCTCCTGCTCGCTACGTTCGCTCGGCCACTAGCAATACAGGGCTGTAACCCAGAGCTACGGCGGCCCGCAGCCTCTTTCTCATTCGAACCTTGCTGGCGCTATCTTTCCATCTCGTCTCTGTCTTTATCCCTATCGGTTGTTTTTTCTCATCCCCCCCCCTGCTTCTGGCGAACGTCGACCGTCTCGGTTTTCCTGGTCGGGTGGTGGGGACTAAGGGCGGAAGGGAGGTAAAGGAGATGCCATCCACCACCACCCGCGGTTGGCCGGAGTATTGACCGGTTCGGTGCTGCCGCGGTGTAGTACACGCGACGGCTACGAGGCGGCGGTCCAAACCCATATGACTCTCTCGCTCGCTCTACCGCTTGCCGGCCACCTTCCCCCTCTCTTGCGCTCCCTCGCGATGAACCGCTTCCCCCTCCCTTTCGCGCGCTTGTAGCCACTTGAACTAATCCCTTACCTGCGTGTGTGCGGGATGCGCGCGCATCCAGCGCCTCTCGCTGTACCGCTGTTGGGCTCGGCGAACGAGAAGAAGCGAGAGGAGAGAAAACGAGGACAGAGTACCGAATCTCTCTACGGTCTCTCGCTTCTTTTTTTGCCCCAGCGCGGCGTTGCCAGGTTCCTTCTCCTGCTACTTTTTATACGTCTCTTTTCCTTCGTAGAGTTTTCGGAATCTAGTGGCGGGGCGCCTTTATTACCGTTTTTACCATACCTCAAACCGATCTGACTCTGACGACGTTTTTACACGTATTTTTGCGCTTTTTCACGTCCATGTGCGGAGGAGACGGACGGGCGGCCGGAAGAACCAGCCGGATGGCGACGACAAGCCATCTTTTCTTCCTGTTTTCACCCGTGCAGAAATTGCAGAGATTCGATTGGATTCTCACACTTGTTCTCACTTACTGATGGGAATCCAATGGACGATTGTGGATCGTTGTACGGAAACGTCACGCCATCGAACAGAATTCGATACGATTCTTGATGAATCCCATCAAGCTTTTTGTACGTTGAATTTTTTAAACAAAATGGATAAGGCGGTCGGCCCAGTGGTCGTCAGGGTCCTAGTGATTGTCATGTTTACACATCGAATAAGTATTCTAAGATAAGAATCAGTAGTTCGTGCAGATCTGTGATATATTGGCATCCAGGAGGTATTTACTGTGCTGCATTACATTGTCACTCGTAAGTATACGTATGCAAAAATAATCAGATAGAATATATTCGGCGACTATCTACGATTTCGGTCGAATCCTTCATTTGGAGGTTAAAGCGAACCGTGTCACATCTCCGGTGATTTGAGAATGCCTGGGGACTTGCGTACATTGCATTACATTGTCACTCGTAAGTATACGTATTCAAGAATAATGAGATAGAATATATTCGGCGTATATCTGCGATTTCGGTCGAATCCTTCATTTGGAGGTTAAAGCGAACCGTGTCACATCTCCGGTGATTTGAGAATGCCTGGGGACCTGCGTAAGGTAAGTTAATCTTGAAGTTATAAATGAGAATCTTGGTTTTGCGTTCAGCATAGAATATTATAGTTTTATACTAATTTTATTTTTATTACCGGTTCAGCGATGTGAACACTGCCGATTGATCGCCACGGCGGTCGATTACTGGGACAAGGGTGGCAAAAAATCTTATGAATAGAATATTAGGGGAGATTACGATATCTCTGGTGCCTCAATTTGACCATTGGATTATGAAGTATGGCCGACAAAAATACGAAAAATAAGAATAACTTTTTTAGTTTTGAGCGTTAGTTTTAGATTTACAGCGTTTCGAAGAGAAAAGAATGTATTTTTCCGATTTTCGATATAAATCGAATTTTCCGCGTGTTTTACATTGTTTCGTACTTTGTCGTTGATTTAACGAAGTTGGCTGCAGATCATTAGCGTTATCCAGAATACACCACGTGGAAGTTGTCTGCATTGGTATTCTTTGGACCTGAAAAGGGTTGTTTTGTGTGTGCGTTTCTGTTATAGCAGAGATTAGGAACCGCGGGGCGTCACTTCCACATTTGTATCTACTCAAAACCCTCTCCGCTGTGTGTTTGTGTCTTACGTTCATATTTACCGAAACTGGGTTGATTTGTGATTCGTAGTTGACACATTTTTGGTTTGGACAGTTGGGAAATTTGCATCGCTCGGGTCGAGATTCGTGACACTACAAGATTTAAAAAATGGAAGCGGTGCTCTGCCCCCACCCCAGTGTTCTACGCACCCCACAATTCCACACACCCATTCGCGGTGCTCTGCGCCCATCCCAGTGTACTAAGCACCCAACGATTCCACATATTCGCTTTTGTTTGGCTTTAATGGGTTTGTTTGAGTACCAATGAATTCTCCATTAAATTTGAAAACAAAAACCCAACGTTCCATCTTAAACGCCAGTGAGGCGATTCCGAACACATTTTTTTAAAGTTATGTTTCTGTTCTTTTTTTTCTCGACATAGCGCATTCTGAAGAAAGCTACATTAACGTAAACCAGTTAAATTACTTAATAACGAATAATTCGTAAAATGTCCAGTATCTTCTAAAGGAAGCCAAAATCGCGATTTTTGTATTCTTAAAAAAGCGGTTCTTTTAGGCCAAATATGAATAATCCACGGTTAAATGAAGGCGCCAGAGATATGGTAATCGTGCCGAATATTAATTTATAGAAAATCGGAAAAGAAATCTTGGGGCCGTAAGTAGCATTGTTTGAATGGTCCATGGACCAGTAATCGTCATACACATATTCGCGATAGTAAAGAGATATACGTATAGATAAACGTTGTTATTTACTGGGTCTGGACCACTCATGTCGATGACTGCGTTACGTTTCGAACACAGGTAAGCACCACTCGATCGAAAAAGTATTAAAAATAATTTTATGGTAAAATAGTTGTGTTCCATTATTGAAAATGAATGAAAATCACAATTCTGACGTAATAGCCATAATTAGTTTTATTTTTTTAATTGATAAAGTTGTATGTAAGAGAAATGTTTTTCTTAAGAGGCCAGTCCACTTTGAAAATTTCAAAAAATCGAAAGCAAGCAAGACTTGCAGAAATCGACGATGATGAGCAATCAGAAGGGATTTTGTACGGTGCAGGAATTGCCGTGTGAGATTAGGTAAGAGTTTTTCATAGCATAAACGTCAAACGCGTTTTTCTCGAAACAACGTTTTCAAAATCTAGCTCCATCGTATCTCTAAAACCAATAAACCGATTCTCTTGAAATTTGAACCACATATTGTAAACATGATTCGCAACAAGATAACCCTCTATGTTTTTAAAATGTTGATTTTTACTCTTTTTTTGCGAAACACTGCGAAAAAACGCGTTTTTTTTTACTTTTTCGTTTTTCATCTGCCATTGTTTTATTTTTAGATTAAACTTTATATACGAGGGTCATTTTGTAGCTGGTGTCATACTGAATCTAATGGACTTTGATTTTTTTGTTTCAGACAAGCCGTTGCCGAGTTGTGATGGAGCTACCTAGCCCACCTATTTTTGAGGCGTTACGTTAAACTATAGTTTTTGTACTCAAAAATAAATAAAAATGAATTAATTTTTTTTATGTATTTCAAGACTTTATTTATCAAGCCCAATAACTTTTATATTCATATCTTTTATAAAATCCTCGAAAAAATCGCGAAAAAAGCCTTTTTTCGTGGCTTTAAAGTGGGCGGGCCCCTTAAACTGTTTGTCAAATGTTTGAATAAAAAGCAAAACGTTTGTGGCTGAGTGCCTAAACATTTTTCTACAGTCTCACATGCAATCGGATCAACAAGGACGTACGGACCTTTGCATAATTAGTTGAAGCAGATTGAACGCATGTGACGATTAGTGAGACGTTCACATCGCGATTACTAGACTAACCGTCATGGCGGCACGACGATGACCTGTACAATGAAATATTTTCTCGAAAACTGTACCAGGCACGAGCATTTCACAACGACGTTCGTCTTCATAATTTAAAAAAACTGATTAAGAATTACTTAAAATAATGTCTACTTACCTCTCAAGTTGAGCTATATAAATTTGCAAAGTCGAGCGATCTGCTTACGATGACGATAACTGGGCCCACTACTTGATACCAAGTGGAACTTGAAAAAGTATAAATCTTATCTTTTATAAGTATAAGCGCCGTGAAAAAGTATATCTTAAAAATCGATTTCAATCACATCACTGAAAATCCGCTGTAATTGCTGTTTTTTGTTTATTTTACTGCACTCTGACATAATGTCAGCCCACACGGACAGGCTCCCGAAGCGTGCATGTTCTGTTTCAACACGAGTTTTTTTTTCGTGACTTTTCACATGTTATCAATTCGAACGTGGTAAGAATTCTTAAACTCAAATTGGATCCCAATGAGGACTTCCTATGTGCGGTGTCCCAAACAAACACCTATAAAGATGTCAGTGCATCTTGGGACTCTCCAACAAATTCGTGAACGGGATTGCAAAAGGATACTTTTCATTGGGAGACCCAACAAATTCCGATTGAGAATTTCAAATAAAAGATTCACAATCGACGTGAATCGGGAAGCGCGGAATCCACTTGGATTCCAATGTCGACTCCCTACATGCGGCGTCCCTATGAAACCCCTCTAGGGATGTGGTAGGATCTGGGGGCTCCCCAAGGAATTTCTGCACGGCAGCGATAAGCCTGCACTCTATAGGAATGTACGTGCGGTACGACGATTCTTAACGCACCACCTCTTTCGTTTACTCCCGAATTGTATTTTCTAATAAAGATCGAAGCGAAGATTTCCTCATACAGAAGCGACCATCGCATACAGGTGGCTCTCTTGCAACGCGACCTCAGCAGAACTTTCTTATCCGAAGACTCCCTCATCCAAAGCAACTGTAGAAGTTGGGCTGGATTGAAGCTTGCACGTTTTACTGTTCCATTGCATTTGGTGCACCCCCAGTTAGACCACGTCAATGATACTTGCCATGTACAACCACCACGTGTTTCCCTTGTGTGCGTTATGTGTGTATACGTCCAGGTGCCACTTGTCGTCACAATTTCGTCAAACGAGTTCCGAGGCCATTCAACAAGCCCGGGAGGAGCCCTACAACCCCACGGCCATGCACAGACATAGAAGACCTATATAGCGAACGACTTTTCAACCCTTTCGAACCCTCGTACTCCGTCCCTCTTCTTCGCCGCGTTAAACCTGTCCTGTACAGACAAATTGCACCCTCCTGACATTTCTAATCGCTTACCAATTTTCCTCTATTCTGCGTATACGTCGGTGTATCTCGCGTATATGTATTGAAGTAAAAAAACAAGGTAGCACCAAGTACTAAAAGGTCGATCCATTAGCCTAGTCTTTAAAAGCCTTTTACAAAAGCAGTGAAATTACACGAACTACTTTGAGACGCAAGAATATGGCGTGCCACTTTTTTCTGATGGTACATGGGCTATCGAAGTAATTGAGGCAAAGGGACCGGAAACTGCCTGATTCGAACTCAGCTCGACTGACGATCTATCAGGTTGCAATATTTTGTAAAGAACTTGTTGGATTACGTTAGAGGTTAGGCTACCGTGAAAGTTTGAAAATTTCCTTCGTCTCTTGAGGCAACTCAAACTGAAGGGGAAGGCCGAACATATAGTGCGCGAATCGCCAATTGAAGGTAAAGTTATGATTACAACGATAGAACTGCTTGTAAACCTTTGAACGCGTTTTTCTCGAAATTATTTTTTTCAAAACGGTGTATACGTTTGTACTTGACATCTAATGAACAGGTTGACTTGAAATTTGGTACACTTACTACGTTTAACAGTAGTTTAGTCTTGACCGATGTTTTTCCTCTTAGCATTTTTCCATTAGTTATTAATAATGATGTCATTTATACTCGAAAAATCAAAAAAATATTCAACATTTCTTTTTGAATTTTCAAGTCAGCGAATAGTATCTAATTTGAGAAGAATCTCGTTTTTTTTTGTTTCAGATCAACCGGGTGGCCAAAATCAAGTACGATGTTCAGCCCCCCACATTCAAAGGTCCTTTACGAGATTGTTTATAACTTCTTTAATTATTGATATATTAGAATGAAATTTGATACACAACTTTGTTATGGTACATACAAATAAATGACCAACAGATTTTTTAAGCATCTTACTTATTCCCTAACAATTTTTTTTATAATCTCGATTTTCGGATCGTTCCAGTAGCATAACCTAAATCAAAATATTTTGCCTCAGATGTTACTACTTTTTCCCAACTCTCTGCCAGAAGCGGAATCCGCCAGCGAAAGATTGCCCTCCCTTTTAACCTTCCATTCACACACTAGGTCATTTCAAGGACCATCCTCAAGCTAACACCATACACGACCCACACATACATCCCCGTTCACAGAGCGATTGATTATTTCCGAAATATTCCATAAAATTAATTGGGCAACCTGCGACCAGCCGTCCTGACCCTTTTTTTTTATAGTTCGTTAAAGTTAACGAGGCTAGCATTTATTCTACGCCGCTGATGGTTACGTAGTCGGGTTAATCTCGGGGAAATCGTCGACGTGAGAGGTATCCTATACCGAGAAACGTTTCGACGCCACGCCCGTTCGACTCTCTTGCCTCGGCGGAACCTGCTCTTCCGTTGTTTGATTATTTTTTCGTTTGTAGAACTGGAAGTCATTTTTTTTGCCTTTTTCCATCTACTGGTCGTCCCTAATTGTAATTCTCTACCGTCCTACTGCCCTTTTTTGACCTATGATCATTAGGCTCGCTAAGCGGTGACTGCGAATTTATTCACCCGGCTTGATTAAAAATATGTATTAGGTCGTTGAATAAGTTCTCGCTGTTTTCAAACAGATGGCGTTACCCAAACTGCGTGCGTGTAGTTTAAGATGGTAACGCTTCTACCAAGAAGCACTGTAAGCAAGTTTGAAATTCAGTTTACGTCATTTCGCCGAAGCTTAAATAACTTTTTTGTTCATAGTGTTAAACATGTCAAATTTGGTGCCAAAAAACAGTATTTGCGGGGAACTTTACCGCGCTACTTTTTTTTTTAATCTGCAGCTGTGGCACCCATAATTCTTGTTGAGATTTACGGCGACCACGCTCTGTCGGAAACAATATGCGGAGATAGGTTTAGATGTTTCAAAAAGAATGATTTCGATGTGTTGAATTTGAGGCATTAAGGCCTTATATACGCGAAAAATTTCAAAATTTTTCATTTTTTAACTATTTTTGATTCCATTAGCCTGAACGGTTAGGAATATTTTAAGCTTTACAAAATTGAAAAATTCCAAAAATAAGGTAAGATTGCATTTATAATAGATACCGCGCGGCGCGCCCGACCGCCAACTTCAAAGCTGTTTTTCCACGATTCACTTTTTTGAACCTTGTGAAAGTTCTAACTCTTGAACGAAGATTCAGATCGCTTTGAAATTTTTACAAATTCTTAGTATCATCACCTATCGTGTGAAGCACAGAAACAAAAATTTCAATGACACAAAAAAATATAAAAATAAAATACCGACAGAAAATTGAGTAAAAAAATGTGAAGTTTCGAATTTTTATAATAATAATTTAAAAAAAATAATATTGTTGGTTCACACTGAAGATACATTCATTATGCAATTATAAATATGTTTTTTTTTCAGACACCCACATCGATGCCGAGAACTTTCACCATCAACGCGCGCGCCAAAAAAATACATTGCTTTATTATGTTACATCTCCGCCATTTGTTAATATTTCTGATTTTTTTACATATTTTAACCATTTTACAGATTTTAACCATGTGCATAAATGGTCTGTAAAAAAATGTTGTCAATATATGCGTCATTTGTTTAAAACCGCGTCTAGAAAAGTACCCACGAAAATCGTCGAAATCGCGTATATAAGGTCTTAACGTAAAATTGGGTTGCTTTGAACAGGTTTTGGAAGTTTTTTGTAGGTAACTTTTCTTTAACACCCTAATTTCCAACTTTTGTTGCTCTATTAAAACAATGTGGGGTTTTTTTGACAAGTCATTGAAATTACCCATATGTCAAAGATTAAGGGTTACTTTGACATCATTTTGATGATAAAAACTTAATACTTTATGCATTATATAAGGAGTACAACTTTGCAGTGACCGTTTTTTTCAAAAGTTTAAGGCTTTATTATAAAAAAGTGGCCACATATTTTTTAATCAAAGTACTGCCCGTCGCTAGCTACGACCTCGGCCCATCTTTCAGGTAGCATTCGAATCCCGCGTCGATAAAAGTCTTGGTCCTTGGAGGCAATCCAGGAATCGACCCAATTTTTGAATTCTTCGTAAGTACCGAAATGCTGGTCAGCCAAATCGTGTGCCATTGACCGGAACAAGTGATAGTTGGAAGGGGCAATGTCTGGAGAGTACGGCGGGTGGGATAAAACCTCCCATTTCAGCGTTTCCAAGTACTTTTTCACGACATTTGCAACATGGGGTCGGGCATTGTCATGCTGCAGTATCACCTTGTCATGTCTTTCGTTGAATTGTGGCCGTTTCTCTTTGAGTGCCTTACTCAAGCGCATCAACTGACGTCGGTAGAGTTCCCCTGTGATGGTTTCGGATGGTTTGAGCAGCTCATAGTACACAACGCCCAGCTGGTCCCACCAGATACACAGCATCACTTTGGATCCGTGAATATTCGGTTTGGGCGTCGATGACGGAATATGACCAGGCAGTCCCCATGATTTTCGGCGTTTAGGATTATCGTAGTGAACCCACTTTTCATCTCCAGTCACAATCCGGTGCAAAAATCCCTTCCTTTGTTGTCTTTGGAGCAGTTGTTCACAGGTGAAAAATCGGCGCTCGATGTCTCTCGGCTTCAACTCATGCGGGACCCAGCTTCCTTGCTTTTGGATCATACCCATATCCCGGAGACGTTTTGAAACTGCTTGCTGGGTTACTCCTAACGTCTCGGCGAGTTCCTCTTGAGTTTGGCACGAATCCTGGTCCAGCAAGGTCTCCAATTCTGCGTCTTCAAAAACTTTCTGCCTTCCGCCACCATGCTTGTTCTCGACCTCAAAATCTCTACTTTTGAAGCGTTGAAACCACCGCCGACACGTTTTCTCACTAATAGAATCCTCCCCGTAAGCATCTACAAGCAAACGGTGGGCCTCAGCCGCAGATTTCTTGATGTTGAAGAAGTAAATCATAACCTCCCGCAAATGCTGAGAATTCGGTTCGTAGGTTGCCATGTTTGAGTGCCTATAACTTTATAATGCATACACGTATCCGTTAGCTTTTTTAAATTGTTTACATTGGCAGAGCCTCCAGTTTAAAATGCCACTTTTTTATTGAGCTAGGGCCACTACTTCGGCCGCAGTGGCTCTCTAAGTAAAACGGTCACTGCAAAGTTGTACTCCTAATACATGGAATTAAATGAAAAACAACGATTTTTAACAATCAACTTGTCATCTTTATTAAGGATACATTTTACATAAAAATATCAAGTACCTAGGGTACTTTTATAGGCACTTAATCAGTCTTATCATTATCATTGAGATCAAAATCAACTTGAGCAACATTATAATAAAGTTGAACTCCAAATTTGAGCAACAATAGAAAAAAAGCTTGAGCACACATTTAAACCGTATTTTGGCGCTCTGTTAAAGTAGCCCCAAAAACGGTCAAAGTTGCCCTCAATGTCAATTTAACCCTGCTTTACGGTACTTCACCAAGACTCATGTCACATGCTAGCTGAACTTGCAGAATCATTAGGAGTTGATCACACAACAGTTTCAAAACGTTTGAAAGCATTCGGAAGGATTTTTTAACGAAGCATTCATTTCCACGAGAAAAAAACAGCGAGAACTTATTCAACAACCCAATATTATTCTCTATTTTTTGTCGAATGAAACATTCATCAGTCTTGGAAGGGGGGGATCAAATAGGAAACAATGACCAAAACCGAGGATGAGCATTGTCATTGTCAATCTTGTATTAGCCAACTCCGAGGGTCTTGCACGTTGCACGCGTGTGTTTTCTTCGGCCGATAATGTTTCCTTTCTTGGAAAGCCCATAGGGCCGAGACTAGTATCAATATACGCCTGTGTAAGCAAGTCAATAGGGACACATGTTCATAGAAACCGAACGTGAGTGCCTGTCGTCGAGGTTCATAATGCGAGTCAACGTGCAAGCTCATCGACGTGCCGACAAAACAATAAAAAGAAAAGTCGACACGAAGGTAGAGGTGGCGCGAGAGAAAGAGCGAGGGAGATCACGACTGTGCGAGCAGCAAATAGAATAAATACGACGGGAATTTTGATGCTAGAACACGGAGAATTCTCCCAGAGTTAGATTCCCTCTGGGGAAAAAGGCAGCGCGTTACACGAATTTCCGATGAAGAACCTCTCGTCGACCGTCTATTTAGCTGGGCTGCTTTCTCGTTGACAGCACTTGTTCTCTTCTCTGTTTCTCTCTAGTCCGAGTGTGAAGGAAATGAATAATGGAAAAGACTGAAGAAATGAACCATCCAATTGCTGAAAGGAAAATTGACTCTTGATAGGTGGTCGAGGGGAATACATTTTTTCAGGGTATAAAATGAAATATTGAAAAAATTAAAATAAACAACTAAGTAAAATAATAAATCCACGAGAATCAGTAGAAACACCCCAAACTATATTTGACGAATGCAAGCGGAGTGCAGGTGAATGGAAGTCGAAGTATGGAGAAGGGCCGCAAGGTAGCCACTTGAAATATTGAAGATGGAAGATGGTAGGTGGCCAATTTTTTTTCACGAGTGAAGTCCAAAGAATAAATTTAATAAAATATGAAAACCTAAGGGAAGAAGTAAGATCAATTGTCAATGGTAACCCATAAAAATGGGGAAAATAAATAAAAGGAGCAATGGAAAGCGTAGGTGATTCCGGCAAGTCTTGTGGAATGGAAATGTAAGAAAGCTGGGCAGAACAATAGAAAGAGGCATAAACGGTAAAATTGAACAAGAAATTCAATACGATTTAACGGGAGATATACACCTAGATGGTCGAGGTCGAGGATTTAGAAGCTATGAACATTCCGTCGACCGTAGAAGACCTACACTATGGGCCGGGTATCGATGATTCCACGTAAGTTGACAAATTTCATGATTTATTCATTCCCGAATTTTCAAACGCGATTTTCTCAAAACCACGTTTTTCATATCGGTACCCAAAATTTCTCGAAAACCAATGAACCGATTGCCTTGAGGTTTTTTGTGGTTATTCTATACACCAATATCTAGTACTTGTCATAGGATTTTTTTTCCGTTACTTAGTTTTTGTTTTATAGGCAAAATAATAACTAATTTTTGGCCCAAAAATCACTATTTATGTTCAAACGTCCGCCATTTGCTTATAAATCGATATTTTCAAAATCGGCTATGACAAGTGCTAGATTATAGTATCTAATTTAATAATCTTTTTGGTTTTTTTCAGATGATTTTGAAGAAACGCCAGTGGGTACCGTATACGCAGATTTTTTACGACGCTCCAAGGATCATACAATATCCTTGTATATTTTTCATATTTTTAAATAAAGAAAATTGAACATATTTTTGAATGTATATACTTTTAGATAATTAAAAGCCCAATCCGAAATTTCAAATAGTTTTCCTTGAAAAAATATACAAAAATGAGCTTTTTTCCGGCTCCTAGGTGTATATCTCCTCTTAAGCAACATCGATACGTCAACATACTGCAAGAAATATAAACAGAGGAGAACAGGTAAGCACCTGGAAAAATATTGGAAGGACAAGACGATTAGAGGAGAATTAAAAGAAACGTGTGTGTGGATAAAATGTGGAAATTTCGGGAAAAACGTGTATGTAGACGGCAAATGCAGTATATGCAAGCAGGCAATTGAAAATCTGAGACATTTTTGGGAGTGTACGGAAATTCAGGGAAAACTAAACCAAGAAATAGTATATAAACTGCAATGGTTGGAAATTAGCAGGGGCTTAGAAATGGACCGTAAAATCGAAGCGCAACTGAAAATGCAACCGGAAAAGTAACTATGCGATTACATCACACAATTTGAGAAGCTAGCAACTAGGATAGATATAAAAAATTGATGTCGTCATTATTTCATCCGTAATCTAATGCCACCTATTAGTAGAAAATAAAACTAAGAAAATAAAATTCCCTTAAAAAATCGCTCAAAAACCACTTTAAAACTGTTTTTTTAGCTATAAACGAATATGCATCATATTTTTGAAGGTTCAAAGGCCGGATTTTCAGAAAGTGTTTAAAAAAAACGATTTCTCGAAAATTTTACAGTGGTGTCCTCCCTTAATTATTTCTCCATTGAACGCAGTCTTCTAGCGTGAGCAGTCGAATAACCTGGCCAAATTAAACGCCCTGTGTATTTGCTCTCTTGGCAATCGTGCACACGCGCCCCATAATCTAGCCAGTTATTCCAATAAAGCAGGAGTGTAAACGAGAAGCTGTTGGAGAGAACGCGCGGGCCAAGTTTTCGTTCCATTGCGTTGATTAGCTCTATTTCTTGTATTTCCGTAGTACGAAACGGGCGACATCGAACAGCAGTTGCTCGTTTGATAGTCACAGGTTGTATTGCCCGTCAACACCCTATTTTGCACTCGACCATTGAACAATGGATTCAAAGGGCCATCCACGGCACCCGGATTCCCCATTCGTACAGCAGACTTATCCCCCCTGTTCCTTTTATTTAGGATTTAAACGTTCTGTCATCTCGAAAAGCCTGTTTCTTCGATTAGTGATTTAGATTTTTATCTAGATTTATTGGTTATTCAATTTTTTGGTCGTCTTATTTTTGGTTTGTAATTTACTTGGTAACTTAATTTATTCGATAATTTTGAATATTCAATTGGTAAAATAATTTTTTTGACATATTTTTTAGGAATTCAATATTTTCCTCGATAAATTAATATTTTCTTGGGAATTGGATTTTTTTTTGGTAATTTAATTTGGACATTCGAAAGGTAAATTAGTTTTTTCGAAATTCGTAATAATCTTCGTTTTTGGGTCTTCGATTCATACACAACTGTCGTAAACAAAAATAAACATTGACACAATAAAAAAATTCCTATGAAAGATTGTAGCGACCGAAATAATGCGAGTTTTTTCTACAAAAATGGGCCATATTTTTTAAATACCATAATTTTAGAAAATGGAGGGAAAAACATTTTCCACCAATTTGTCACTAGGATGATCCCTTGGAGCTTCAATTTCGAAAACGGGGTTGAAAAATAAAAAAAATCGACGATTGTATCGTATTTCATCCGCTCTCATGATGGAAAACAGCT
The DNA here is from genome assembly GCA_944452715.1 of Ophion slaviceki. NCBI lineage: Eukaryota > Metazoa > Arthropoda > Insecta > Hymenoptera > Ichneumonidae > Ophion > Ophion slaviceki. Next base: position 10,901,159 of record OX101794.1, on the reverse strand, counting down.
TTAATTTCCGAAATCTAGACACCAAAAGTTTTACGATTTACGCGTGAACATGGTATTCGAATGTTGCAACGCACCATTTGACGGAAAATTGTTTACCCATTTTCAATGAATAATTATCGTTGTAACCTGTAGGCACAAAACTACTTCATCGATATTCAACTCGATGTGCATACTGAAATATGCGCAGAGACCGGGAAACCTTCGATTATCCAAATGCCAATAATTTCGCGTCCGCGGCATAGGTAAACCCGTTCGGGTGGTTGCAGGCTGAAAAGCGGAAACTATAATATGATTTCCTTCGGGCATTACGATATTTATGACGATACAACGTTTCCGATAGCAAATGCTCGATCAATTCGTATTATCATGTAGAGAAAATTAACATACAGCAATCCTCTCGACGTCGCAATTACCGCAAAATCATCGGAATTATGAGGAAGACGGAAGCAAGTGAGTTCATCAGATTGGACGATTGATCGTTTGCAGTGTATCGAAATAAATTGAGAAATGTTAATTCAGCGATTGAAAGAAAAATCAGTATCGGCTAAGAAATAAAAAAAGCTGTGCACATGATTTCACTTTTCGATTAATCGATTTATTAAAGGGTGTATTAAAATGACCTGACATTTTAATTTATTAATAAAACGGATTATTTATTTGAAAAGTACGAATATTTTAATTTTCATATAAGGTAAAAAAATGGAGGTTATGTGTGGAACACAATATCGGATAAATCGCATAAACGGCATGGACCTGAAAGACATGTTCTTTCAACAAGCTAGCGCAACCGCCACACTGCGGGCGAAACAATGCAGTTATTGCAGACGAAGTTTCATGGTCGTGTTATCTCGCGGCGCGGCGACGTGAATTGGCAACCAAGATCGTGCGATTTGACGCCATTGGACTCCTTTCTTTGGGCTTTTCTGAAAGGAAAAGTGTATACCAGTGAACCGCAGACTATTCCGAAGCTCAGCGAAGCAATTGGACGCACCATTAATGAAATTAGTCCGCAATTATGCCGCAATGTAATTGAAAGTTTCGTCAAACGAGTGAACGTTTGCAAACAGGGATGGGGCGGCCATTTATCGGATATTGTGTTTCACACATAACCTCCATTACCTGTACCTTATATTAAAATTAAGGGGAGGGTAGGGGTTTCAGCGTGAAAAAAAAACACTTTTTTGCGAATTTTTTTCATCTATATGGATAGAGTAAATTTATTGAAACCTTTTGTACATTGTTAAGTGTCATTTCAAGAACATTTAGTGAAATTTGTACGCGAAAATATCCACAAACAAGCCGGTGCAGCGTTTTTCTCGAAACCACTTTTTCAAAGTCCGTGTTTACTGCCATTTGAAAACTACATGACCGATTTATTTCAAACTTGGTACACACTTTCTACATATAAAATACCTCCCCCCAACGGTTAGTTTGAGTTTTTTTACATTGAGGGGGTTTTCCACCCCCCAAATGGCGGAATTTTTCGTGAGAAATAGCACTTTTCACTTCACATGACCACCAAAATTTTAGAAATGAAAAAAAAAATTATCAAAGACCGTTGGGGGGAGGATTTGATGATATTTTGACTAAATTTTAATGGTTCTTGATTTCAGATAATTTCTAGCCGAGATACAGTGAACACCGCAAATCGTGTTTTTCCAAAGACGTTCTTGGAAAAGCTTTGTCACCGGCTTGTTTGTGGATATTTTCGCGTACAAATTTCACGGAATGTTCTTGAAATGACACTTAACAATGTACGAAAGGTTTCAATAAATTTACTCTATCCATATAGATGAAAAAGATCGCAAAAAAGTGTTTTTTTTTCACGCTGAAACTCCTACCCTCCCCTTAAGATACTCGTACTTCTCGAACAAATAATACGTTTTATTAAGGCGGAATATACATCCAGACAGGAAAAAGATAAGCATTATTGAGGGATTTTTTAAACTAAGAAATCATTATCCTACAATTATCAAACTTTAGGTATACTTTAATAGTATATTTATTCTTTCATCATCATCAAAATGACTGAGCTGTGGCAGAGTGTTACAGCAGGGTCTCCGCGGGAGTTGCGAATCGGCGTGCAGTCGACCCTCCCGTAGACTTTGATTTGCAAAAAAGTTCAAACATTTTTTACTTAGAACATGTACAGTTTTCATGTGACGGTAGATAAAATGAAGAAAATGCAAAATTAAGAAAATGGCACACATTTACAAAAAAATCAACATTTCACGCAACATTTATGTAAAATGTGGATTAAAAAAGGAGTTTTTTTTTTCAAATTTTTCAAAAACAATTTTCGTCAAGTAGAAGGTACCAATATTATCAATATTTCTACCAAGTTTCAACTCAATCGGCTTAAGGGGCCAGTCCACTTTGAAAATTAAAAAAAATCAAAAGCAAGCAAGACTTGAATGAATCGACGATGATGAGCAATCAGAAGGGATTTTGTACGGTGGAGGAATTGCTGATTGAGTTTAGGTAAGAGCTTTTCATAGTATAAACTTCAAAAGCGTTTTTCTCGAAACAACTTTTTCAAAATCTAACTCCATCGTATCTTTAAAACCAGCCCCCTGATACTGGTAGATAAATGCTGTTCGCACAATGTCCTTGCCGCACTGTGGCGCTAGTTGTCGTGTGGCAGGCATGCATATATATGTATGTTGCGTCGGTGTTTCGAATATCTTACATGAATAAAAATCTATTGATACATTTCGAATGATTTTCCGTTCTAATGATTTTCCATTTGAACACAATAAATAACGTCGCCATAACGATAACAGGCGAAAGCCATGAAAGTATCGAATCGTTCAGCTGATCGGAGTATTTAGAGCCGAAGGCTGTCACACAACAGCCAACGCTAGGCTGTGGCGATTTCAAGAACTAAAAAGCCGGGACAAAACGCGTTTTCGTTTATCGTATAGGAATAGTAGGCCAGTGTCAGGGGCCTGTTTAAAACTAATAAACCGATTATCTTGAAATTTGAACCACATATTGTAAACATGATTCGCAACAAGATGACCCTCGGTGGTCTTAAAATTTTGATTTTTACTCTTTTTTTTGCGAAAAAACGCGTTTTTTAACTCGTTTTTTAAAACTTTTTTCGTTATTCATCTGCCATTTTTTTATTTTTAGATTAAACTTTATATCCGAGGGTCATTTTGTAGCTGGTGTCATACTGAATCTAATGGACTTCGATTTTTTTGTTTCAGACAAGCCGTTGCCGAGTTGTGATGGAGCTACCTAGTCCACCTATTTTTGAGGCGTTACGTTAAACTATAGTTTTTGTACTTAAAAATGAATAAAAATGAATTAACATTTTTTAAAAATGTATTTCAAGACTATTTATCAAGCCCAACAACTTTTATAATCATATCTTTTATAAATTCCTCAAAAACAAATAGCAAAAATAGCCTTTTTTCGTGGCTCCAAAGTGGACTAGCCCCTTAATCGTTTTTGAGTAATTCTGCACGCCAATTTTGATAATGCAATTTTGAGAAAAACGCGTTTGAAGTTCACGCCCGCTCCGAATCCGAGCGGTGAGGCACAGCGTTGACTGACGATTTTCACTCTAAAACTTTAGGAAAATATTCTACATATATAGTTCTATCGTTTAAATAAAGAAAAAAAAATCGATTTTTTGATCGTTGTAAATGTATATCCCGCCTTAATAAATTTAAATGTCAGGTCATTTTGAGACACCCTATAGTTTTGAAAAATGTTGAACCTTAAACATTGATACTTAACGATGTTTGTAAAACGCTGTTTGCTTTTTAACAGAAAACTCTAAGAAAATTCTAACCCTTACTTGACACACTGATATTTGGCCGCGACTTTGGCACACTGGGTTAATTTCACACGAATAGTACTTCATCCACCTGCCCTTAGCAACCTTTGGGTCGGTTTTTTTAAAATCCGGGATACACTTTAAACATTTCTTAATGTGTCTGTGTAGTTTAAACTCGGAAAATAGAAAATTGAATTGTAAACAATTATTAAAAACTTTTTATTTTGGGCAAGTGAGCATTTTATTTCAAATTCGTCCGGCTCAAAATGACCCAATGTGGCAAGGAACGGTTAATATTACAACGCGCTGTCTAGGCACATATGGAGAATGAAGGCAGGAATAAGGAATAGAAGCATGAAAAAGAGCAGCAAATTACCCATGTCAGATAAGAAAAATGTCGGAAAATAGGTGGCCGATAAACTGTTTAGAAGAAGAAGCCAGAGCGATGTTAAGGGGTCTTCTCATTTTAGACACTAAAAAAGGGCTATTTTCATGATTTTTTTGAAAGGTTTATATTATAGATATTGATATAAAAGTTGTTACTTTTAATAATTACACTTTCGAAATACATTTGAAAGAAGATTTAATGTATTTATGTAACCCCAAACAAACTTTAAACGTGCTTGTCTCGAAGCAACGTTTTCCGACGGCTTGTTGATAAAATCTTCGAAACTACTGAACCGCTCCTTATGAAATTTTAACCACATATTCTTTACAACTATAGCTATAGCGCATATCAAGGACTTTTTTCAATGTTGATATTTACTAAATTTTTGCCAAAAACGGTAAAGGAAAACATGTTTTTTGTTTTTTCGAAAAATGTCCGCCATTTTGTTATTTTTGCATATATCAAAAATCGTATGATCTGCGCCATAGCCATTAACATACTGAATCTAAAACCGGTTGATTTTTTTGTTTCGGATGATCCATCTCGGAGATTTCATCAAAGCGCAGACCTCAAATTTTATTAGGAAATTTCGTCGATAAATAGTGACTTGAATATATAACACTTTAAAAAAATGTATTTCGAAAGTGTTTGAGTTTAAAATTGAGTGTAACAACTTTTATAGGAATATCTATAATATAAACCTATCAAAAGAGAAGAACCCCTTAATGTACCTATGAGAAGACCCCTTAATGTAAACCCATCCAAATGGGGACTGTCAATAAAGGGAGGAGGTAGGAGTGGGAGCTATTCGCGATTTTCACGTCCTAAAGGTGGCGCAGCGATATTTCAATACGGCCGGTCAAAGTATAGCCTCAAACGGAAACAATTACTTCGTTCTTGATTTCCCGCGAGTTGGCTATTGGATTTACCTCCATGGAAGATTGTAAAGATACTACTGCAGTGAAAAATCTATTTTTCGCTCTTTTTTTAGCTCTTTCAGCTGTGGATTTAGATTTTTTGAGGTTATGAGAGTCACTTGCAGGTTTCGAGAAGGAGTGATTCTATTTTTCACAGCATACTTTTTAAAAGGGACGTCTGTAATTATATTTATACATTGTATATACCAAAAATAATATTTAATATTGCTCGATTTATTATTAATAAAGATACCAACTTGGAATGAAACAATCTTGTGGAGTGACTACAAAGTCGCATTGATGGCCTCAGGAGAGTCATTTTTAGAGGCAACAACCACTTTAAAAAAAGACTATCTTTAGGTGGGTTATGGGAAATCCTCTTTTAATATCTGTCTTGCACCCTGGAACACAACAGAATTTTGAGTAATGTTTCGTTTTTTGAATTTCGTCCATTGTTATCAATGTATTTTGACAAAGTTTACTACACTAGTAGAGCTTCTTAGGCCGCGAGAGGTGACAAGACTTTTGAGCATCGCGAATATGTATGATAAACGATAAGAGACGAAGATGAGGAGGGAGTAAGAAAAATGATCGAGAGAGCTATACGAATAAAAATCGACCAGGAAATAAAATAAGACTGGAACAAAATTGAGAATTCGACACATCGTAGGTAGAACAAAAATCGAAAACGACATATAGAAATAGAAGAGTCCTGGGAAGACAAGGGCATAACGGGAAGAATTTAAAAAACATAGGCCAGGTTAAACTGCGGGAATATAGGAAAAAGAGATAAAAAGAGATACGCGGATACCATATGCCGATGTTGTAGAAAGAAAGCAGTAAATTTGAAACGCATACTTGAAAGCGGGAAAATAAAATAAAACTAAAAGGAACAATCAATAAAGAAATAAAAGGGATACCGATCAAAGAATTGTGCGAGTATGTGAAAGCCTTCGAATGCGTGGTAAGAAAGGACGCGTAAAGAAGAAAAAGAACGAGAGAAATGTTAACGAACAAAAAAAGAAAGAAGCGTGTGACACGGTATCAACGTACAGAGGGGGAAACTGTGTAAAAACCCGTAAGGGTATAGGGTCAGAGTGGGATCTTTTTTTTCAAGGTCTACAAGGAATCTTTGTGATCGATAAGGCACCTTGAATTGGAAAGCTCACCGCAGAAATAAGCAATAAATTTAGAAATAAAGTCGTAAAAACCGAAGTTTTCGAAGAGCGAGACTTCTCGTAACGTAACAGCAGCCATCTTGCTCGACGTGTGGCAACGCCGGATACCCGCGCAAATTTGATTCGTCTATCGGATATTTTCAACGCGAATTAAAAATATGATTGGGCGAAGCCGTACATTTTTTAATTGATTATAAAGGGCCTTTCGTCGATATTTACTCGAAGTTCTTTTACGTACAGCAAAGGCATCTCAATTTTTCTGGCGACATGTACCTATGCAACGCATCTATATATAAATTCAGCATGGGAGAACCGTCATATAAAATACACGTTCCTTTTTATACCTGCAAATATTGTGAAAATTGCGAAAGGGAAAAATAACATAACAATCGATGAAATATGTTTTGACTTTGGACAGATTGGACATTGAGGTGTTAACCTCAACTTCAACGCGACGTTTTTTTTTATTTGCAATCGCAATATTATCTTTTCATTTTCTAATTCTTGTCCGTCAGAATCTACATTTGTCTCTAAACTGGACTTCAGGTACAATCCCGTTAGTCTTTTGATAAACTTCCACAGTATTTTCATTCTCCATGTTAACCGGCTACAAAAAATAATAAGCTGGGCGCGTGGAACCGATGACAGCCACCGAAAATGCGACGATGCTAAGCGTCAACGATATGGCGTACTACTGAAGTCAAGTGGTAGATTATTAAGGCTGTTTCCATATTATAAAAATAATAGGAAACCCGAAATTGAATACTTCAAAAATATTTCTCGAAAAATAGGCCATATACATATATCTAAAACGTGGCGGTATTGCGGCGTGAAATAGACTCTAAGTTTACTAGCATGGTCATCACCGTACCGCTTTAAGGGCATGTAGAAGGTCAACATAACCTCACAAATTTTCCAAACCAATTTTCTCATAGACGGTTACATTTTTTAGGAAAAGCAAAGCATTAGGCATTGGAGAATTTCCTGACGCAGAGCGTGATGATTTCCTTTTGCCCTAAATATTATTCATCTCTGAGGAATCTCTGTTCGAAAATTTCAGATATCTCTCTCGCACTCATATGTCACGTGGTACATCTTCTACTTCGCCTTAAGTGTTTCCAGATATGTTTGTACCGGTTTTGCGACGACAATGTGGTGCAGCAAAATGATTTTGTCGTGTCTTTCGGAGTATTCCGGCCGTTTTTCTTTCAATGCACGGCTCAAGCGCATCAATTGCAGTCGGTAGCGATCCCCAGTTATGGTTTCATTCGGTCGAAATCACCAGCTTTAAAACGTGCAAACCACTTCCGACACGTTTGCTCAGCTAGAGCATGTTCACCTTACACTTCCACTAAAATACGATGAGCTTCAGCAGCACTTTTGTTCATATTGAAGTAATGAAGTAAATCCCCGCAAAAACACTTCATTCGGCACAATTGTTGACATATTCAACAAATTATAAAGTGTTGTTATTTACCATTCAAAAAGAGGTTATTTTCAGCAATTGACATTCAATGATAGCTGTTTCGCGATGAATACATTACTGTCGGTAACAACGAAATACTGTACTACCTACGCCATCTCTTGTAAAACGCTACGAATTAAATCCAACACCTAATAGGTAATGGAGTGCTTTTCTCTATACAATGGGGAATATATTACAGTAAACTATTGAAAAATTAATTGCAAAAAAATAGCATATTATGAGATCAATCACAATCATTTATTGAATATTAATCAACAATGAGTACCTACCTAATGAGATAGTACCAGTACCTATCTAAATCATAACGCAAAAATATTCATATTGTGACTTACCTCTGTGTACCTCGGGAAATTGAACCACTGTGTACCGACACTCTCCTTTTTTCTAAAGCGGGTACTTGACAAGTTTCTTATTTTGTTAGGTTAACAAACACAATGCTCAAATACCGCAATATAGCTGTATATTGCGGGAGAACGACTTCGAACATAACTGATAGGTAAACAAGCAAAAAACATACAAACTCAGCAGGTTTTTCAACTTTTGACATCAAAAGTAATATAAAATCACCTCTCACAACCGAATTGCCCGGGAGCGACTCACCGACAGATTCAAACCTATTGGCATCCGAGAGTGGTTCTAATGTACAAAAGACGCACATATATACATGTCCACTTCTGAAAAACAGAAAAGGTTCAGCGTATCCACTTTGACCCTACTTGAAAATAAATAACGTCACTACCACTTTTAAAATGCGTGTTCCGTCATCAGGTAAAAGTTAAATCTGTCTTTTTTACAACTGAAATCTCTACGACGAATCGAAAAAATCGTTGTAGATTGTTGCAAGTAGGATTACAATTTTTGTTACCGACCGTTGGTAAACACCGAACTTCGGGTTTTTCGGTTAATAACAATTTTATTATTCAAACTCTGCAGCCGTAAGTGTCGGCTTACAAGGAACATCACTTAAGCCACCGCCTTCGATTCAGTTGAAACTCATATATGTGATAAAGCTGAATATGTGATAAAACTGAAACTCATATATGTGATTTAGCTGAAAACTATTGAACACGTACTTTTTTTTATCGGCGGAAAACGGGTTTAGGGGGGAAATGACTCCTCAAAGAAAGGAGTGTACCCCCTTTATTTAGTTTGTATTCAATACTTCTCTAGTGGATTTTTCGTCGCGTTACATCGGAAGAATTTTTGTTTTTGTTTCACGTAGATCGGTGGACTGCTTGTGGGTGAAACAGCAAAACCACCTCCCAACGCGTCTTTCTTTGAGGGGTGGTTTCCCCCCTTAAAACCGTTTTCCGCAGATAACAAAAAAATACGCGTCTAATAGTTTTCAATGCTTTATCACATATGAGGCATTCCACGTCACTTCAGCCAGTAAAAAAAAATCCACAAATAATTTTGAAAAATCGAGATACTTTATTGAAAAATATTAACCGAGTGTCGACATTTTTTTAAAATTTCTGACGTTTTTTCTCGTTGATTACCGTTTTTGAATATTTTTCCATTCAAATGACTGTATCTTTGGCAGGATTTGACGTATTTACATTCGTAAAAAACGAAAATGTGTGTCTTTTTATAGCCTTCCAGAAAAAAAGCTGTTACTTCACGGTGTTTAGGAATCCCACAATATAAAAAATACCAAAAATCCGTTTTTCGTATTCACAATTCGGGGAAATTTAAAAAATTAAATAACGAGTGTTTTTCCTTGAGAAAAAAAAATATTTTTGCATATTTTGCCCTGAAACGGACGTTCGACTTGCTCAATAAAATCTAAATAAATTTTTTCCTGGAAGGCTATAAAAAGACGCACATTTTCGTTTTTTGCGAATGTAAATACGTCAAATCCTGCCAAATATACAGCCATTTGAATGGAAAAATGGTAAAAAATGGTAACCAACGAGAAAAAACGTCAGAAATTTAAAAAAAATTTCGACACTCGGTAAATATTTTTCAATAAAGTAACTCGAATTTTCAAAATTATTTGTAGATTTTTTTTTACCGGCTGAAGTGACGTGGAATGCCTCATATGTGAGTTTCAACGAAATCTAAGGCGGGCACTTAAGTGACGTTTCTTGTTAGACGAAGATTAACTTATTTTACAAACGATGGATGGCGAATCGCGAATTGTCTCTTGACTTCGAAAGCCACGATACCAAGCGCCATGCCGGTATTGAGGCTCTCAACTTCGTTGTTCAACGGTATATTGACGCGTACACCTTTGCGCTCTGCCACCAACTTGATGGAGTCGTAACTCAATCCTTCGGTCTCGCCACCGACTATCAGTACGGTCTCGTTTGACGCATAATCAGCGGCGTAATACGGTATCACGGGAATGCGAGACGATAACTCCGCGAGGGTGACCAGGCGCGGGTTGTCGGAATTTTCCGATTCATTCTCGACTACCGCATCGATCGAGTCACATTCCTCGCCGTGTCCTTCGGCGGCGATCTTCTGACTTGTTTCCGAATTATCATCCTTCGCGTCAGCCTCGGAAGTGGATTCTGCACCTTTTTCCAAAGTTTCCGCGTCCAGATCACCCTCGGAAGCCGGAAGACTCTTCTCGGCCGGCGAGACCAGCTCCTCATCGTAATTGGTCGCGGTACTATTGTCCGCCACGTACACGCTCGCGGTTGAGCTTATCAACGATTGAATTTCGCTCCACTCGGCGGACTTCGAGATCGATAAGCGGAAATGTGCACCCGCTGCACTTCTCATTACTTTTTGTTCCCAGACGTCGACACAACCTGTTGGAACGAACGAATTGTAATTTTGGAATTTCCGGGGTTAGGAGGCTACGCGAATTATCGAACGTAGCTGGAGGACCTTTTGTCAGGATGAGCCTCTCGCAACCAACGCCAGCGGCTGCTCGGATTATCGTGCCTAGGTTTCCTGGATCTCTCACATTGTCGCATATTATCGTCAGGGGAAGCGTATACTTTGATGTTTCTTTCTCAAATGATTTGGGACACTTGAAGATGCCTGCCACACACAAACTCATTTAGCCATTGACACTCTACGACGTTGTAAATTCTCTAATAACTTTTTATGATTATAGTTGTCTTGAAATTTATGTTGTCTTGATATTTGTTCTCTTGGAATTTATGTTGTCTTGAAATTAAAATAGTTTTCTTGACATTTTTTTTTATAAAGACTCGTTTTCACGAATTCTTCATTTGAAGTTGCCGGAAAAAAACTTAAAAAAAAATCTTCACGATTATCTCACAATAAACGATTAGTTTACAATGAACTTCGATTCAATTGACAGATTTTGGACAATTAATGACGTATCTATAGTGCGATTAGGAGACAGAGATGGTACAATTGATGGTCAATAGAACAATAATAACGTTCATGTTAAAACACGTCAAGGAAAATGACAATGTAATCATACTTGCAATACTCTTCATGGAATTTCCACGAACGTAATGTTTATGTCTAAGCGCATGAACGAACGTTACAAGGACACGATATTCGCTATAGTTTGCGTGACACGAATTTTACGTAAGTCGGATTGGTCAATTACACGTATTATCTTATAAAAAAGAAAGGTCACGCAGCACTATCGACGTTCATATAAATTATAAGATTATGACAAGTACATAAAAGAATATAAAAATACTAATTGAATAAACGTGTCAGAAACAAAATGTATTTGAATCAATTTCTGAATAAAACAAAAAGCTGTAATTAATCTAAATCTTTGTAATGTGTATTTTTTTATCAGACCACAAAATTAACTTATCTCCCATGTTTATTACTCTTGATTATTTTCACTTCAGGAGTTAGGCTACTGCGAAAATGTAAAAAAATCGATAGTTGCTTGAGGCGACTCAAACTGAAGAGGAAAGTCCAACATAGGGTGCAGATTGAAGGTAAACTTATTATTACAACGATAGAACTGCCAGTAAAATTTTGGACGCGTTTTTTTCAACTATATTTTTCAAAACGGTGTACGCGATTTCTCGATATCTAATGAACGGATTGACTTCAAATTTGGTACACTTATTCAGTGTAATAGTAGTTTACTCTTGACCGACGTTTTTTTTCTCTACATTTTTGTTCATCAGTTTTTAACAATAATGTCATTTTTACTCGAAAAACGGAGAAAAAATGATTTTTTTAATGATTGAAACACGATAACGAAAAGGGCTCGGTCAAGTCTTAGCCAATATTATCAGTTTTACGAAAAAAAAAACTCGTTTTTTTGTTGGACGTGTCAATGTTGATAACTTCTTTAATAATGAATATTTTTAAATGAAATTTGACACATAACTTGGTTAATGTACATACAAAGAAATGATCCAACGATTTTTCAATCATCTTACTCATTCGATAATGTTTTGCATAGTTGGAACGCAATGAAAATTTTTATTATTGATTTACCCAAATTTTATTCAATAGATGCAAGCTATAAAAATTCTGCGACCATCTTTCAGGCTCTTTATTTAGCGATCTATAACCCGAATTAACGAAACATGATTTTCGACACTAATTAAAAATAAGGAAGCAAACAAAAATTGTTGCATTCCAGCTATGCAAACTTCAAGTTCATTTCGTTCCTTCAAAATCAATTTTTTTCAATTCTGATTTTCGCGCCGTCACATAAGCCCATTACTACGATTGTTGACTTAAAATTTTTCAGCTAGCAGATTTTCTGACAAAATTATTCAGATGTAGTCAATATTACCCATGATTCCCGGAGACGTAGAGAAACTGGACCACAGTTGAAGCGTCGAGTATGGGACTTTGTACAACTTCACACCGCTCTTGGGTAGCGATAGCTTAGCAACATCCGCCGATCTGCTGAACAGTATGATTTCGGGCTGAACATGGGCTTTGATAGCATCCTCGATCAAGCGGAACCCCTCCAGTATCATTTGGCTGTTTTTTTCCCGCATCTTCCTGGACTTTAGTGCCAATATCAGAGACCTGAAAGCACAGTGAGAAGACGATATTTCCGACCGCAGATCTCTTTCAAAGTAGACTCGAGTGAAGGACCTACATGAGTTTTCTGTCATCTTCTGAGTATTTGTGGATGTTGAGAGTGCCGTCCTCTTTGTAAACTTCGTCGCTCTCAACGCGAGGAGTCGGTAATTTGGGCCGACGATGTCGCGTCTTAGCTTTCATTGGTCGATGTTCAAAATCGACATTGACGTGTTTTCTCGGCGAGGGTTTGGAGGCTTCTTCCGGATTGTCCAAAACGATTTCCTCGTTGACGATAGCTATGGGCCTGCGATGTAGCCAACCAGTGGCGTTTCGTTTTGCAACAGTTGTCTTCAGTTTTTGTGCCCTGAAAACGCTTGGCCGACTCAGACATCGTAAGGAAAGTTGGAGAGTATTGAGCAACATTTTTTTCACGTCACTATGGAGTACTCGATCTCGTGGGTGGTTTTCATGCAAAGTGTTGCGTGACACTTTGACTATTGCATGAACAAGTATACTAGTGGTGACTGGAATTCACATAGGCAATTTCGCTTTTCGTGACGCGATTTCCGAGCGCTTTGTTTATGCCGGCAAAGTTTGGGTTTGGAGTACTTGTAAAAGTTTGAGGTTATGAAACGTGCGTCTGACCAAGGAGACTAGAGAGAAGGCGTCGACACTCCCGCCGCAAACAGTTCTTTCAATCGGTCGCAGAGGTGTAATGCTCAGGTCCGCCGCAGGCGTCGCTAGTGTTCCCCAGAGCCCATAATATATAGTAATACAAAACTGCATAAGGTGAAACTGACCGTGTTATAGCGGCAAAATTGTTTGCGCCTGACAAACACAAATATATCTGTCGTGTACACCAGCACAGCAGCTATCGAACTATGTGTATAATAATGGAGATGACTCCTCGCGAGTCAATGAGATAAAGGGAAAAAGTAAACACTCTAGGTAGGATTTATAAAACAAATTTCAACTATTGGTGGAAGTAAATTAAAAAATATATTCTTCCATGTTATTTTTGTTCGAGTGCTTTTGGGATTGGACGAGTTCTTTGATTGGTTGAAACTGCTTCAATTCGCTCGTACAACCAGATACCTGTACGAATGCAAAAGAAAAAAAATTAAAACTACCGAGGCTCGAACTCAGGACCTTCAATACAGTAATCTAGCGTTCTACGAACTTCGCCACACAATCATTTGCCAATAAATATAATCTTCTCATATTTAAGTGATTGCCGCGCTTGGGGTTCAATTAGGCTTGACGGCTTGTTCGGTTGGTTCATCGCTTAATTTAATTCATATTTAGCTTCATTTTTAAACGTAACTAGCAAATAACGAGTTTTCATGGGTATACATGTAATAAGCACGTGTTGAAAAGACAACCCCAGCATGTAGAGCCAACATTCCCGCATTCCCCCGGTTTCTTGCATGTACATGTTATTATTATTATTATTTATCATTATTATTATTGTACAGGAAAACAGAGCAACGCGCATCCGAATAATAAATACATTACGAAACACATTACGGTTGGTTTATCGCTTTATTCGCGTTTCATTGTAATTAGCTATATTTTTTAACATAACAGGCAAATCATAAGTTTCCATAATAGAATGACTCGTTTTGTACTTATATAATTATTATATCTGATGTGCTTATTATATAATAAGCCCATGTGAATAAAACAACACGAGTTGTTTCATTAATATTATTTATATTTTATTTATTATATATATGTACACAATATTATTATATATTATAATAGAAGGAATCCCCACTTGGGTGTATTATCGTCCGGGTGTGCGAGAGAGAACGCACCATGACTGTTCCATGTGAGTATGAGAGAAAAACACGATCACCCCAGTTTTGTGATTGGTCGTTGAGGCGGAGCTCGGACCTTATGCAGTTTTGTATTACTATATATTATGGGCTCTGGGGAACACGAGCGACGCCTGCGGCGGAACTGAGCACTACATCTCTGCGACCGATTGAAAGAACTTCGTACATACCCATGGAGGCTAGAGTGGGAGGAGGCCGATCTGTGCAATTCAAAGTGGCTACAAAAATGTGGTCCTACCGGGATGGCGCCACTATCTCGAAAATCTCGAGCAGGAAACAGTGCAGCCAGACAGTGCAGCCAGATCTCGCGTAAAAGTTACCCCTTCTCTAGTCTCTTACGCGCCCATCACACAATCATAGTAGCGCGTGTCCGTGAGCGGGCGACGCTCGGACGTCTTCGGAAAGAGTCGAGCACGGTCGAAGTTTTCCGACTGCGCCTTCGGCAGCTACACCAACACATGGACGCTGAGCACGTTCATGTGCGGCCAAACCGAAACGAAGGCTTCGAGGGAAAAAACAATCTGAGCACGACTCGCGCGTGACTTCACCCGACGGCACGCGGGAGGCTTTTAGATGATTTCAATGCTTATTTAGCTCTTGATTCCCTGCGGTATTAAGGAGGTACACCAGCTTCATACAATGTTGCCATGCTAAACCATGGTCAAATTTCAAAATGGTGATAGATCAATAAAATTTGGTGAGTATATTCTTTAGTATTATATATGTCAATACAATTTTATTCAGATTTTTTCATTGTGCCGTTATCGAATAATTGAACATTGAAGTTCACGTGTATAAGCATAGCGTTTTTATAGATGTAGGTATATATTCCGGGTATAAGAATAAACGCTTGTGAATTATTTGTAAGAAAACGGCACAACCAAAAAATCTGAAAAAATTTGTATCTACATGAATAATACTAAAGAATATATTCACCAAATTTTATTGATCTATCACCATTTTGCTGAAGCTGGTGTACCTCCTTAATGTATAAAAAAATGTATCGCGCACTCTGATCGCTTATTTTTTTAGTTTAAACGTTAATTTAAATATAATAATAAATCTAAATTACAACTTATTTATCTTATATAAAATTGTTTACGCTTTACTCACACCCGTCCTTATGTCAAATAAATTATAATTCATAAAAGTAAGCGGAAATATATTTATATTCGTATTTATATTAATTCTCATACTTTCATCAAGCGATAAAGCATTATCCCCAAAAACAAGCTAATCATCCATCCGGCCGCGAATCCTAAGTACCAGAAAGTGTACATATTCTACAAGCGATGAGATGGTCCCGTTGGTAGCGTTCCTGACTTCGGTCCGCAGGGGTCCCTAGTGCAAATTTTTCACAATTTCTCATATTTTAGTCGTATTTGAGATTTTCGGAGAAAAAATTATTTAAAACATATTCAAGTTCTGGTCTATTTCCCAAAAACACATTTTTTTTACTGAAAATTCATGATTTCTCATTTTTTTCCCAGAAATTTCTCTTTTTCATATGCCCTATATGCCGTATTGGAGCCAAAGGTGAGCTCATTGGTAACCCTGAGATTTGTTGGTAAATTTTATTTTCAAATCTAAAGAAAGTTGAGAACATGATGTATTCCATGACTTTAATTATTTCGTTTAAAAGAAATGTTTTTGAAAATATATTTGATCTTCTTTGAAGGCTTTGAATAACAAGTTGTAATGGGATGTTGGTATAGAGAGAAACAACATCAAACGAGACCAATTTGTAGTTGAGTGGAATTGAGATGTTAGAATGTGAATGTTTTAGGTGGAAACTATCGTTGACGTGTGAATTAGTCGTATTGATTAATTTAGAAAGTTTAGATTGTATAAATTCAGCTAGTTTATGTGTTGGACTATTTATTGATGATACTATTGGACGAAGTGGATAATTATTTTTATGAATTTTTGGCAGACAATAAAGACGAGATATGTTGCAATTTTCAGCTTTTGAGTATTTGTATTTTGTTTCATCAATGAATTTCAGGGTTTTCCATCTGGAGAGAATATTGTTAATGCCTTTTTGTAGAGTGTTGATGGGATTTCTATTTGTTAATTTGTAAGTTGAGGAATCTGCGAGTAAATTATGAGCTTTTGTAATGCAATCTGATTTGTTAAGAATGACTGTTGAATTTCCTTTGTCAGCTCGTGTAACTAAAAGTTGAGGGTTGTTTTTTAAGAATGAGGACGTGTGTTTTATAATTTGATTGGTGTTGGAAAATGATGTTGGAATATTTATTTTGTTTAAGATTTTAGTGAATCTGCTTCTAATTTCGATTTGTCTAGGTTTGTCGAGTAAAAAATCTAATTTGGACTCAAGTTCGGAGATCGATTTGTGGATATGAGTTTTTATGTTTGAGAGTTTCAGGTAAGGAAAACAAAACTTTTCACCTAGAGACAAGAATGTGGAAATGTGTAGCGGAATATCAATGTTGGAGAGATTTATAAGCCATTCTTTCCTTTTATTTAATGTGATTGTCGAATTTATATTATTCAGAGGATCAGTGGAAAGATTATTATTTGTGTCCTGTTGTCTATTGGTAAGAGTTGGGTATAAGATGTTGTGATTTTGTGTTGTTTGATTTATGTTTTGATAATTTAGGTAATGTATATTGTTTTGGTTCAGATGTGTTTGTGATGATATTGTTCTTAAAAATTCGTCATGATTGAAAATGTGAAGATGTATGTTCTCGGTTCGTTGAAATCTAAGGTTTTGAAGTTTTTTTTTGTGTTTTTCATATGAGAGTTTTCATATGAGAGCTATGAGAATTAATATAATAATACGAATATAAATATATTTCCGCCTAATTTTATGAATTATAATTTATTTGGCGTAAGGACGGGTGTGAGTAAAGCGTAAACAATATTTTAGAAGATAAATAAGTTGTAATTTAGATTTATTATTATATTTAAATTAACGTATAAACTAAAAAAATAAGCGATCAGAGTGTGCGATACATTTTTTTGTATACATTAATAACGCAGAGAATCAAAAGCTAAATAAGCATTGAAATCATCTAAAAGCCTCGCTCGTGCCGTCGGGTGACCCCACGCGCGAGTCGTGCTCAGATTGCTTTTTCCCTCGAAGCCTTCGTTTCAGCTTGGCCGCACATGAACGTGCTCAGCGTCCATGTATTGGTGTAGCTGCCGAAGGCGCGGTCGGGAAACTTCGATGGCGCTCGGCTCTTTCCGAAGACGTCCGAGCGTCGCTCGCTCACGGACACGCGCTACTATGATTGTGTGATGGGCGCGCAAGAGACTAGAGAGGGGGTAACTTTTGCGCGCGATCTGGCTGCACTGCAGCTCACTTCTCATTATTTACTTGTTCCGTCTCTGTCACACCCAGCTCGTGTCTCGAGATTTTGGAGATAGTGGCGCCATCCCGGTAGGACCATATTTTTGTAGCCACTTTTTTCAAGTCTCTCCATAAGAGATCGGACTCCTCCTACTCTAGCCTCCCTGTACATACCACTGAACTATAGTAATACTGGAACGCGCGCTGGCGCTGCCAGCCCGTACCGAGAGAGATAGCATGAACTGCCCCACTCTGGGTATTCCTATCTCTGTCTGTACAGTCCCGTTCGAAAGTTTTATCCCAGTTTCGACTTTCCCGTATTACACATGCTTCATGGGAACACAATCGCTAACATTTCGTTTGAATTTTGCTTTATTATGCATACTAATTAATAATTATGAATAAATACATAGATTGAAAATAAAAAACAAAAATGTAAAGCTATGTATTTGAAAAAAATATGCATATATTTTCTCCGAAAATCTCAAATATGACTAAAATATGAGAAAATATGAAAAATTTGGAGGACAATTTTCACTAGGGGCCCCTGCGGACCGAAGCCAGGAACGCTACCAACGGGACCATCTCATCGCTTGTAGAATATGTGCACTTTCTGGTACTTACGATTCACGGCCGGATGGAAGATTGGCTTGTTTTTGGGGAAAATGCTTTATCGCTTGATGAAAGTATGAGAATTAATATAATAATACGAATATAAATATCTTTCCGCTTACTTTTATGAATTTTAATTTATTTGGCATATATAATGCCTGAACAGGCGAAAATAGCTAAAGCGAGAGTAAGTTCGAAATTTTCTGAATTTAAAAAGAAAAAAAAAGTCCGTTCACCGGGGATTGAACCCGGACCGTAAGCATCGTTAATCCGTCACGCTGCCAACTCAGCCATGACGCTCATTGTAGATAAAAAAACATTTATGATACACCCTTATCCATAATGTTTACTGTTCAAAAAAAATGTCGAAACGATCGCGGCAAAGGCTCAAGATTTCTTTTTGAACCTTCCACGGTCGTTTCGGCGTTTTATTTTTCAACGCGGTTCGTCGTTAATTTTTTTAACCCGCATTTTCGGCATAAACGGGCAACGGAGAGAAAACAATGATCTCGATACATGTTTTTCACTTTGAAATTCATTTAATGCATATTCCAATCCGCAGTACGGCCACACATATATGTCGAGCTCGATCGGACGGAAAACCTCGCTTCGTTCGCCTGTCGAGCGAGCGCGATTTGCGAGGGGCAGAGACTTTTTCCCCTCCGAGCTACCCATTCGTGTTCACGCTGCTGCGATACCGACTTGAGCGGTGATCACGGACTCGCGCGGCTACAAGGGAATCTGCAACCTCGACAGAGGCGATGATCACGAAATCATACTCCCGAACTCGCCGCCGCGATTTAGCGCCATTTACGAGGCACGCCGAAAAGGGCCGCGTTGTGCATCTCCCCACTAATCTCTGATCTAGTCTCCATGGTTTCACTTCTCATTAGTTTCCTATCTCATCGCGAATGGAGGTTGTCATGACGACGGAACACAGCGGTCATTCAAAGCCATATAGACGATACACAAATGCCGACTTGCGTATTATTTTCCAAGATATAATTGTCATTAATAATGTGGAAAAATACCGTCATAGAAGCATCGGACAAAATATTTCCGGGCTTGGTTTATCATGATCGTGAGAAAGAATTCTGGGATATGGGTAAAATTATTTGACCATAGAAAATATTAAATAATTAAGAACACGTACAAGAGCAACATAACCTCACAGATTGTCGAACCGAGATTTCTCATAGATGTATGAGTTTTTTAAAGAAAAACCAGAGCCCTCATCCCTGAAGTATTCCCTGACGTAGAACATGACGATTTTCTTTTACCCTGAATATTATTGATCTCTGAGAAATGTCTGTTCGAAAATTTCAGCTATCCCTCTCGCACTCATATGTCTCGTGGTACAACTTCCACTTTGCCTCAAGTATGAAATGTTCGATTTCCAGCTTTTCAACCATACAGATTTGATTCAGTTTCAAATATCGTTCGAATAGTAACTAACTCTTGCTGCCGATTGACGTGTACTTTGAGGTGCATCTGCTTCCACCGTAGCTTTTGGCTCATCATTATGCCCCTTGCTCTCAGATCGTCCACACGGTCCATTTCGAAGATCAAAACTGCCAGATCGCGACTTCTCCAAGGATCAACGTACCGTGCACTCATTAGCCACTCCCTTGCCAGACGCATTGTTGACACAGAGTCCGCGCTGCATTAGTTACTTGACGCGACTCATATCCGAAAATAATGCGATATTTTCACTTATCCATGCTTTATGAAAATCAAATCTCCAAAAGGCAATTAGACAGGTAATGACAAACTCGCGATAAAAAAAAACCGACAATTGCCAAAGTATACTATCAGAGATAAACAGTATGAACCGCAATGTTGAAGTTTGCATCATTGGAATGCAACCAAGATTCTTTTTAATATTCTTATTGTGATTCTAATTTAAAATGATGTTTTGCAGATTTAGTTGGTAGATTGCTAAATGAGAAACCAAAAAAGTCCATGCGTGATTTTCGCAGCTCGAATTTGCCTGAGGAGATTTCGGAAATAAGAAAAAATGAACCTTGGTACTTGAGGTAATCGGACATTTCATACCCAACGACCTAACACGACTATCGAATGTTCAGATTGTAAACGACGATGAATTTTGTGTCGCAGGACACCTGGTGAGATCGAGTCTTCCGTTGCAGATGGCGTTGTACCTGAACGTCTGGACTTTTCCAGCCTGGCTACTCGTCGCCCTGAGCAGTTTGGATTCCAAAGTACTCCCAAGTTTCTAAGATCGCACCGTCCCGTCGCGCGCAATTATCACGCTCGATTCTTTTGTTGCAGTATTATCTACTACCCGGCTTGTACAAATTCATAACGATCGCAGCGCTGTTTGTTTTTTCCACACTGGAGTGCATCAGACTGTATTTCGGATACCTTGGGAATTTGGCTGAAAAAGTATTGTACCGAAGTTTCTTATGATTCTCAGCGATATCCGCCGTTTTATTCAGTGAGGAATTCAATCGCAGATTCCCGAGTTGGCGAGTTTTTGGCTGATTTCTACGCTGTTGCAACTGCCCCTTGCGATGTTCATGCTCCTGGACGGTAATGCGCAGCCGTTCGCCATTGAGAGAGTAGCGCACGGCGCGATGATAATTCTCCTCGTTGCGGAGATTGTAACGGGGACTATAGCGTTGAAGAAGACGGCGGATCATCATGCCAAGAGATTCCACATGGCCCGTATCTATGGAATCGAAGATCGAACGCTGGCCCAATGAAACAACGCGGCGATCGATTCATCCCCGAGTATGATTATTGCACGCGTCGGATTGAGAACATTTACTAATCCTTTCCACAGACATTGAGTGATTCCGAGGCGAACTAATTTCTCCTATCCTCCAGACCGTATTCCTGGTAAAAGGAACGCAACGCCGTCACGTTGGCCTTCAGTCTTCGGCTGAAGTCGCTCATAACATCGAGAATCGTATCTTCCTTGGGCGCTATTTCGTTCGCCAGAGTTTGCAGCACGTACGAGCGGCTTGGCACCATGCGGGACAGCAGCTGCAACGAAACGGAAGTGCAATCGGCGCGTGAATAAGTTCTCGGTGCTTTCCGACAGATGGCGTTGCCAGAACCGCGTGCGTGTGGTTTTAAATGGCGACGCGTCTATGAAGAAGTACCATCAGCAAGCTTGAAATTCAGTGCACGTCATTTCGCTGAAGTGTGAACAACTGTAAACAACTAAACTGCACTATTTTATTTTTTGAAAAATCTGCAACTGAAGCACACAGAATTCTTGTTGAGACTTTTGGCGACCATGCTCTGTCGGAAGCAACATGCAGAGATTGGGTTATACGCGTTTTTTGTACGCTCGTAAACGCGCGTCTTTGCCACACGCGCATCTCGTACGCGCGTAGACGCGCTTATGAGTTCGTATACGCGCGACCTGTACCACGGGTTCGCGTAAATACGCTGAAATACGCACGTTCAGATTGTTGGAACACGAAATGTAGCGCGGGTGTAAGCGCGTATGCAAAAAACGAGCTTAAGGTAGTACCTCCACAGCAGAGTTGAATTAAGAAATGGTTGAAATTTGACATATATGTTATTCAATACATTATCCAAACATCTGTGCAATTTGAATAAGTTTGACCACCCCAAACCTGAGATATTTACACTTAAAGTTGGCTTGGTTTACACGCAACAAATGCGTTATGATTGGCAAACAGAGCATCATTAATTTTACCGACAAAACTAAAATTAAGAAATTGATAAAAAACGAGGATAAGCTAGAGTAAGATATCACGAATAATGTGAAAAAAAATGAGAATGATTCACCATCTAGTTTCCAAGATAACCATGAAAAGCCCTCACAATTTTGGTGCAAAGCCTGGCAAAGCCTGGAAAAAAAAACAATTGGGGCAAAGCCTGGACAGTCCCGGCAAAAAGTTTACTGGCAATGGTAGATCAAAAACACAATATAAAATATATTTTACGGCAATAAATGAAATCCATCGTATTATCTACTAGTACCGAGTCAATATTGCGTAGTTTTTAATTTTATTTATTACTATTTAAACCAATTATCAATCTTTTAAACATGAACATGGTATGTAAACTTTTGGTTGAGATTTTCGCAGAGGAACTACCTTAAACGCGAAAAAAAAGGCCAGTCTGAAACCGACCTTAGTGGCCTAGCTTTTTTTTTCTCGTCGTCGCCACCGTGTGTCGTTGTGACCGGGGGGGGGGGGGGTGTCATGAAACTAACCTGAACTGATCATAAAATGTTTCGTCCTATAGGCGTATGTGCGTATAACAGTTGAAAATCGTTACGCGTATAATAAAAAGTTGGATATGCCTAAATAACTATTGTTGACAATGTAATTCAGAACTTTCGGGCTTCGAGTGCTCATCAAGTTAGCTCAACTACCATCGCAATACGAAGAACATAATATCCATCATTTTTATCATAGTCGCTTGAGTTTTGATCGCGGTTAATATAGGTTTAGTTATATTTTTGAGCATGTATGTATTAATTTGTTCATTATAGCATGCAAATACGTACTTTTTCGTTTACTTCCCGTGTAATGGATATTTTTTTACAAAAGAAGAAACAAGAAGCCGTATACTGAGACATTACAGTCTAAAGTTCATGCGCTGGTATGCGAGGCAGAGACATGATATTGATGTCTTCTTAGCACACGACACCCCCTTTCCTATGCGCACCATGCGGCCGAAAATTGAAGCAAAAACTGGACGCTACAAGGAAACCTCGCGCTGCGAACTCTCCGATTTCGAAGAAATTTGGCATGTTTGTAGAATGGGTAAAATAGGCGACACGTATTTTTTTATATCAGCGGAACCCTATTTTTAAGGGGTGAAACGCATCCTCGAAAATAGGGGTATGTTTCGTTTGAAATTTGTTATCTGCATCGTTCTCATCTCTAATGTATAGTACACGAAAAAATGAACGTTGTTAGAATTTGAATTTTTTTCATATCATACCGTTAAAACGGTATCGACGAAAAACGAAATACACCATTATTTTCGCGGGTTCATTTCACCCCTTAAAAATCGGGTTCCGCAGATATAAAAAAAATACGCGTCGTCTATTTTTACTCATTCTACAAACATGCAAAATTTCGTCGAAATTGGAGAGTTCGACCTCGCGACCTTTCTCCACTACCGTCGTTTCAAGACCTGTGGGGCTGTACGCAAATTACGTAACGCAATTGGGGGGGGGGGGGGGGGGGGCAAGGTTTGCGTTACGTCGCGATTTTAAAACCGCCAGAAATAGCAAAATTTCTGCATATTCAAGTTTTTAATTTAAACCTCGCGTGCAATTTTACCGTGGACAGCTCACAGCTTTCTATACGCAATGTCAGTTAAGGGGGGAAGTCACTGTGCAAGAGCTTGCACCGTAGCTTTTTCACATCCCCCAAGCAAAATTTGAAGGCAATTTTTTTTTAATTCTTGAAAGTTCATGTTTGAAAAATACATTGGCAACATTTTTATTCACAAGTCCGAATATTGACGGAGTTAGAGACACTTTAGTGAGAACAGGTAGCGCGACCGGTAAGTGCCCTCAGTCCCCACAGGTGTGGCATCATTTACAATAGATAAAGTACAGGCTCTTGTGATTTTGTGAACTATCGTGAAGATGAAGAACCGTCATATCGCCCGCGACTAGATACTTCAATGTAAGTATCAATATTCTAGAAAAAACAGAACTTTATATCAAGAAACACGGAACGAAAGCTTTGAACGCGTTTTTCTCGAAACTAGTTTTTTCGACCTTGTCCGAGCGAATACTTAAAAACTTATCAACCGATTTTCAATTTTTTTAAAAACATTTTTGTAATCGCAGTGTCTAAGGTTGTACGTATCCGCGGTTTTAACATTTGATAATTACTATTTTTAAAGACTGCTTGAATACAGAAAAAGGGCCTTGAAAATAGAAAAAGATGTTCAAACTGTCGACATTTTGTAAAAAAATAACCAAAATAAAAAACTGCTACGCATAACGATAGCTACCTTTGTATAAATATCGATAAATTGTTGACTTTTAATTTACAGATAACCTTTCATAAAGATATCGATGGGACAATGAAGAGAAATTTTTTTCGTCGTCAAAACAAGGCATATATCTCGGTTAATTTGAAAGATTTTGTCATAAAAATTGGTATAAAACTAGATGAATATATACTTCATAAAATGAGTATAAACCCGATCCGTTCATAATAAGTTATGTCTATGAAAAAAATCGCAATTATTAACGACAAAGCACCCGTTACGTAACGGAATAGGGGGGGTTCGGGCCACGCGTTACGGTTCCGTTACGTAGAGGGTGGGGGTAAAAATTGGGAAATTTTGCGTTGCGTAATTTGTGTACGCCCCCTGTGCGTAATATCGTGGTTTAGACGCTTCAAAAATAAAGATTTTTGTGTGTTTAATTGGAGGCATTACATCATGAAGACTGACGTCAGACGCTAGTTGAACTTGCAGAATCATTAGAAGATGATCACCCAACAGTTTCGTAACGTTTGAAAGCATTAATTTTTACGAAAAAAACTGTGAGAACTTATTCAACATCCCAGTAGAAATAAAAACATGTTTCATACCCCGAATAATTGCTTCGCCATCCAACCGTGATGCGGCTCCAAAGACTCCTCGTACGATTTCTTCAATATGGCGACGAGGTCCTCCGAAACTTTTTCGGATTTGCAATCTTCGAGGATTCTTTGGAAAAAAGACTGGATCATGTGCAGGTCTCTGGAAACGAGAAGAAGCTAATGGCATTTTGTCCTCCACCAGTCGCGATCTAAATTTCGAATGCCCGTTCTCTCCGGGAGAAAATGTAAGAAAAATAACATCGCCTGGCATTGCCTTCCAAAAAGTTGCCAAAGCCGCACGATTGAGTGGAAACTTTACGTATCTTCTTCACGAACCAACGATATGATGACGAACAATGAAGAATATCAATATTCAGCATGGATATTTTTTTTTTCGTCCGATCGAAATTTTGCAAAGAAATATAGATAACTCGTAACATGATCGTTTCTCTATTGGAAATTGTGTGTTCACCTGACGAGCCACAGTAGTGCATTGGTCGCGATTGTGCTCTCGCCAATCGCAACTTCGAACAAAATCATGTCCTGCAGAGTCGAGTTTATTTTCTTGTTGCTGGCGTATCTCGCGTTCAACTTCTGCAAATAAATCGAAGATTTTTACACGCCCGAGCGCATACTCGACCAATCTCTCGATTTTTGACTCGCCTCGATGTTTCCCTGCATGTCGTACTTCGTAGGAGCGAATAATTTTCCAAATTTATCTGCAGGACAGTCGTACGTGTACGAAATCAAAAATTCAATCAGAATTTGGACGTTACTGCACGAACTACCGGCAATAATCGATTCGCAGGTTAGACCAACGAAAACTTACCGATTATCTTCACGACATCGCGCGACGCCATTAAAAATTTACCCGTTTCGATTCTATCGTTGACAATGTCGGGAAAGTGTGCAAAAACACCGAGAGCCGCGTTTTTGTCTCCCGTGCTCGAGCTACGATTCATCGTCGACATTTTTCGTTCGGATATGACGATCGTCGCAAAACTCCTTCGCGATACGTCTCGATGCGACGTTCCGCCGTTCTCTTGTTTTTTTGTTGCTTCGCACGTTACAAATGAAGGGTACAAACACATCGAGATACTGTGCAATTGCCATTGTATTGATCTCCGATCTCACATGGTTCACAATCTCTTCGGGGGCTCACAGATACGTTATATTGTCCTCTGTATTTTTGTCTCTCGGCTAGCCTACTGTTATTAAAATAATTTATGAAATAATACTGTACATACGAGGGTTATAACAATATACAAGTTTGGTATATATAGCCTAGCGTAGTTGTGTATAGATTGTAACGTTGCGAAGATCGGAAGGGTCTCGTTTCCACGATGTTTATCTCTACAACGCTGCAAATCCGTTTTTCAACTTTACAATGACTTCATCTTTCATCTGTATAAACTCGGAAATCCACAAACTGTACAAGAGTCTCAAGTTTGCAATATCGAACCTCTACAACGATCTAGCCTTATGATTATCCCTACAACGTATTTATTCGGATTTGCATCAACTACACAATACAGATTTGCAATATAATGTATTAATTCTATAATGTATGAACTCTACAAGAACTTTGAGCACTCAACGTTCAACTGGGCAATATTCTTGTTAGCTTTACAACAGCTGATAAATCAGGTATGTTCTTCATTGAAGAAAGAAGAGATATATATAAAAATATAAATATACATTGAAGAAGACATTTTACATTCTCATACGCTGTATGAGCCAAATCCGGGAATTTTTTACTAAAATGAGTAAGAATACGTTTTTCAGCGATTAAAAATATTTTTTCATACATTTGTGCACGAATGTTTTGATTTTACCACGATTTACAAGTTAAAACCCCCTTTTCACCTCTTAGGAAGGGTCACAAGTAAAAGATAATGCCATAAATCGGAAGAACTGGCGATTTTACCTACATGGTGACATTATTTCTGCTGTAGGCTGCAAAAAATATCCTTTTTCTCTCAAGCCCTGATGGAAATCTGCTTATTGGAATTCGACAAATAATGTTGAAATCTGTTAAAAAATGTCAGAAACTGTGAAAATGAATAGATTCTAACATAATTTGATGGAATCGTACATATTTTGATAGATTCTGTCGGAAATAATCTATGAAAATCGGACAGAACCTCACATATTATGTTAACTTTACGGAATGTCATAAAATCACAGAATTCGATACTTCCTGTCATCTTTTTGTCAGAAAATGTCATCTTTTAACAAAAAATGATAAAATTAATTTTCCATTTTTTGACATATTGTTGCATCGAAAAAAATGACAAAAAATGATAGAAAACGATAATTTTTATCATAATTTGGTGTCACATTTTTGTTGAATTCTGACAGATTTCAGCTGTCATTAAATCACAGAGTTTGATACTTTCTGTCATCTTTATGTCGGAAAATGTCATCTTTTAACAAAAAATGATAA
This sequence comes from Ophion slaviceki, assembly GCA_944452715.1. Lineage (NCBI taxonomy): Eukaryota > Metazoa > Arthropoda > Insecta > Hymenoptera > Ichneumonidae > Ophion > Ophion slaviceki. The sequence goes on along the minus strand of OX101794.1, from coordinate 10,873,693 downwards.
ATAAGTTTTCCATTTTTTGACATATTGTTGCATCGAAAAAAATGACAGAAAATGTCAAAAAATGATAGAAAACGATAATTTTTATCATAATTTGTTGTCACATTTTTGTTGAATTCTGACAGATTTCAGCTGTCATTAAATTACAGAATTTGATACTTTCTGTCATCTTTATGTCGGAAAATGTCATCTCTTAACAAAAAATGATAAATCAGTTTTTCATTTTTTGACATATTGTTGCATCGAAAAAAATGACAGAAAATGTCAAAAAATGATAGAAAACGATAATTTTTATCATAATTTGTTGTCACATTTTTATTGAATTTTGACAGATTTCAGCTGTCATTAAATCACAGAATTTGATACTTTCTGTCATCATTGTGTCGGAAAATGTTCGGAATAGTCGGAATATTCAACCGTACTAATTATATTTTTATCTATGTATTTTATCTGCGTCTCTGTATGTTGAATATTTTTTAAGATCTCAACAGTTGCCTAATATGTGTCACCAAATAAAAGTATTATTGAATATAAAGTCCCAAATTTCTTTCTTTCAGCATTTCCATTAAAATTTAGAAAATTATATGTAAATTCCATCAAATATTGACGAATTCTGACAATTTATTATCAGAATCGTTATAATGCAAAATGTCAAAAGTTAACAAGTTCGGTCATTATATGACAAAAAATAAAAAAGAATGATATCATTTCACAGATTCGGTCATAATATTTCATGAATGTTACAGAATTCCATTTCATTCCATTAAATAATGACATTTAATGACGACAATCTCACAAAACATAAGAAAGAATGATATAATTTGACATATTCGGTCATAATATTTTATAAATGTTGAAGAATTCCATTACATTCCATAAAAAAATGACATTTAATGACGAAAATCTCACAAAAAATAAGAAAGAATGATATAATTCGACAGATTCGGTCATAATATTTCATGAATGTTGAAGAATTCCATTTTATTCCATCAAAAAATGACATTAAATGACGAAAATCTCACATAAAATGGAAAACTCTTACGACATTATATGACATATTATGTAAGATTCTGACAGAAATTACTGAATTAAAACATTACTTTTCTGATAAAATATGACAGATTCTGTAAAGCATGTTCCAATTTCCGGTCAGAAATCATGAACTTCTCACAGAAAATGTCAAATCTCGAAATAATATGACAGATTCTGTCGTATAAATGACATATTCTGACATTATTTCTCATAGAAAGTTGACGGAATATTATCAAATCTGACATTTTTTGTTAAAATCTGACGAATTCCAATAAGCGGATTTCCATCAGGGAGTGTTCAAACATAGTCGCTTGGGCATTAATGGGCTAAAGTTCTCGGGTGAGACTTCTCACTTCTCGCATTTTCATCTCACGTGAGTACAGCCACGCTATTACGGATCGGTCGGGTGAAAATGTCAGATCACTAGGAACTTCCGACTAGTGATCTCACATTTTCACGACACCGTAGAAGGGGTATACTAGCACGCCTATCAAACCTAACCCAAAACGAAAGACGTGCGCATCGACAAACATAACCTCTTCCCTCGAATAAGCAACAAGTTTAAATAGAATCTGAGTTTGCAACATGAATGTTACCGAAAAAAAAACAAATGTCATTAGATTTCGTGAAAAAAGACGAAAGTTTAGCACGAGGCAGATTGCGATGCAGCCATTCAAATAAAAAATACCGGTAATTTTTGTATCATATTAGAACATAAAACGGTTCTTATAATAAAGTGATAGAATTATTGTTTTATGTTAATAAATCGAACTATCATGCAATATATTCTTGTTCCGTTATAGTGAAGGGATCCAAGGCATCGCTCAGTGATCGTCGTATACGAAGCATTCGATTTTCCCGATTTCGCAAAACCACAATCATCAGAAAATTATTCATCATTATCCGGATGACATTACGTAACTCGCTACGATATCAACTTCAAGTTGCTGAATTTTATTAATTATTCGGCGTCGAGATGCTACCGTCTCTGAATCAGCTGTTTCATAGTAACTTGTTATGTGTTAGCTTTGGACGTGTCGTCGCTGCGTTAGGAAGACGCTCACGCATGCGCATTTCAATTTTCGACATGACATTTCGTGTCGAGTAAACTCACGTGAATAATCTCGCATTTTCACTAGGTGAAGAGAACCGTAATAGGGTGAGCTGCTCACTTTTGTCATTTTCACCCAAACGGAGAACCGTAATAGCCCCGCTGATATTTCAGTTAACAACAATATTGCCCAGTTGAACGTTGAGTACTCAAAGTTCTTGCAGAGTTGATACATTATAGAATTGATGCATATTGCAAATCCGTCATTGTGTAGTTGATACAAATTCAAATAAATACGTTGTAGGGATAATCATAAGGCTAGATCGTTGTAGAGGTTCAATATTGCACACTTGAGACTCTTGTACAGTTGGTGGATTTCCGAGTTTATACAGATGAGAGATAAAGTCATTGTAAAGTTGAAAAACGGTCTTGCAAAGTTGTAGAGATAAATATTATGGAAACGAGACCCTTCCCGAAGATCGAGGCTATCCGAGAAAGTGTGAAGTCGAAGTTTCCGGCTCAGAAGGGCACCGCCTCTTTCGGATAGTTCTCTGAAGGTTTTTTTTAGGCGTTACAATATGTATATACGGGTATCGCCTAGTAATATCATTTTCAAACGTTTGAGGGTGAACGCTTTGCAGTCGCGGATCGAATCGGCGTTGAGCATCACCGCGTGCTGGACTATTACTTTTTTTGTGCTTCCTTTCGACATGCGATGGCCGCGTCCTTCGGGGAATGAAATATCGGGAATATTCTTACTTCGTATCTCGGGGCATACGTGACTATTTGAAATTACGATGTATGCTCCAAGATTTGTACTGCCGTGGAATGATCCATGCTCGCAGAGTTCCTCCACGTATCCCACAATCGTCCTCGGTAGTTATCACTTCCGGTTTATAGATCGATAACTGTATTATTATTATTATTGTTTCCTCGTCTACGAAATGATGGTCAGTCTGTCGCGTTCGTCGAATAGCTCAATGCCACGGGGAAAGTACCTCACGATCGACAGAAACGAATAAATAACTCGGTGGAAGCGAAAAGTCCGAAAGCCCGAAACGATAAACCGGTTCGGGTGAAACTATCGTAGCAACGCGTTCGGTCGTTTGATCAATGTGAAATGAAGGAAAATAAAGCGCTCGCGTATCAAGGAAAAGAGGCGTTAACGGCCAATGGGTTGGGTATGTTCGAATTCAGAATGACGTTGGTAGGGGATGCTTGAGGATATTTCCAAGCGAGTCCTCGGCAACGATCGTGAGAGCAACGAGACAATGCTTCGGTGGCAGCGGCACCACGACCTCCCGGGGTGGACAATTTCCTGAGAATTGAAGCGAGCTCACGACCATCTCACCGGACGATTCACGCAGTTCCATAACTCGTACGCCGTAACGCGAACGCACCATGTTTCTGTAATCAAATGTTCATCACAAAATTGTAGCCTCCGTCGAACTTGGGTCATTATTTTTTCGTACTAATCGAGGGGATTCGAAAGATCCGCTTGAAACGAAAAGTACATCGGCATTTTCGGATAGTCGTTTTCCAACGTCATTGATTTTCATGAGTTTAAGCTGCTTTACACATGGCAAAGTTCAGTGCGCTAAATTTAGACACAAGTGGTGGGAGAAATCAGAGCTTGCTCTTTACACTTGGTCTAGTTAGCTTGCTAATTCAGGGTAGTGAGTCTGATTGTCTAATTAGACGCTGATTGCCTAGTTAGTGTGTTTAACAGTCTGAGTATCTTTACGCTTGACTACATGTAGTCTTTTTACCGCGTTTTTATTAACTCGCTTTGCTTGTTGTCTGTTTGTCCGATCGGTACAAATTTTGCCATCGATTTTAAACCAACTTCCGGATGAGCCAGAGACTTGAAACCTTGAACGTAGCTCAGATCTGGATGACAGACAAATAAACAGAAAGGCAAGTCTGTCACAGAGAGAGAAAAAGAGAAAAAAATTGTGAAAAAATAAATAAAGAAATAAAAATATAATTTAGTGAAAGAGAATTTTTTAAAAATCATAATAATATCAATAGTGAATAGTGCATTAGTGACGATTTCTACAATGGTCAACGAGACAACCCCCCCCCCCCAACGCAAGCGACGCCTAGAGAAGGAGAAACAAAATTTCACACACACAAGACTGAAAAATAGAAAATAAAATTATTTAAATTTAAAAAAATTTAACCACGTTTTTGAAACGGACTTAAGGGGAGCACAGTAGAATTGTCAAAACATCGATGTTTTTTCTCGCTAAAACGGTGCTTTATCATCATAAGAAGAAGTTACTATTCGATTTATAGCAAGAACATTTTTTTTCACCGACTATGAGCGTGTAACGTAAACCCACCTCTGGCACGGCCATAGAGTACCTAAAACTTTAAACGCGTTTTTCTCGAAACAGCTTTTTTCCAATTGGCATGACAAATAACTTTGAAAATTTTCACTCGATTTACTTCAAATGTAAAAGTTAGGTTCCTAATTGCATTTCGCAGAGAAGTACGTACGGAATTTCTGATTAATCGAAAACTTTTCATTTTATGAGCAGTTTTATACGAAATTTTTCACTGAAAATTCATTCACATACCTACAACTCAATTCAAATACCTACAACTTTTGAATAAAACAATATTTTTTAAATTCCACACGTACTTCTCTAGGTATTCTAATGTAGATTGACGAGAATTTTTGTTTTTTGTTCTAGGTAAAAAGTTGTGGATACTAAATGTCACGCCGTGAAGCGCCAAAAAAAAAGATAACGAAAGAAAATATTAGTAGTCGACCATTTTGTACATCGAAAAAAAATATATATATTTTCTAACAGCTTGACATTCGTACTAAATAGATGTGTAATTAATTTTATGAGTGAATCACTTTTCATACAAAAAGAATTGTTAAATTCGCATATGATTCGATACCCGTTACTGTGGCTAACTCCTTAAAAGTATAAAATGATTTCTCCTAGCCCCATACAGATTGTCCTGAAAATTTGTGATTGTGAATTTTTAATAGCTCTGAAAATACTTGTAAGATTTAAAACGAAAAACGTGGGGTGCATGCATAGATAATAGTAAGGAGTGTAGGGAGTAGCTGTCGTTGAGAAAATTCACACAACAGTTCATATTATTTACAGTGTAATCAAATTGTTAGTGACTTAAGTGAACTATTCATGCATCAATTATCTATTATATACGTCCCACGTTTTTCATTTTAAATCTTACAAATATTTTCATAGCTATTAAAAATTCACAATCACAAATTTTCAGGACAATCTATATGCAGTTAGGAATCTGTATTGGGTTATAAATCAGTGTGGGGCTGATGAATTATTTTATACTTTTTAGTCCGTTTTAAAAACGTGGTTTAAACATTGTTTTAAATTTAAATGTATTTAGTGCATTGCATTTAGCCATGTGTGAAGCAGCTTTTAGACTTGATATTTCAATATTCAGAAACAAAGGAAACTATGATACGAAGAATACGCGAATTCGAGCCAGAGTTGGGCGTAATTCTATTTATAAATACGAATACGAATTTATTTACATCGTGATTTTCATGTGAATATATAAATACCAATTTTTTCATACTTCACTTATTATAAATACGAATACAAATACAATTGTATTCACAAATATTCTGAACATACAAATAAATTCACATCAAAATCTGTGAATGCAAATGTATTCACAAAAAAAATGAAAATACAAAAAAATTCACAAAATAAGTTGTGAATTTTTTCGTATTTAAGACAAATTAAAATCAAATTCATAATGATTAGATTAAAATTTACACCGAAAGTGAGCACTTACGTATTTTGAGAGAAAACATTGTGTCGAGGCAAAGAAATTTTTGCAAAAAAGTTGTGAGTCACAAACATTACATTATAAGTATGAAAAAATTCACAAAACGAGTTGTCAATTTCCTCAAGTTGAAGAAAAGAAGGAAGGAAAGAAAAGCGTAAGAACTCACGTGTGATGTAAATTTTAATACAATTGTCGTGAATTCGATTTTAATTTTCTTCAACTTGAGGAAATTCGCAACTCTTTTTGTCAATTTTTTCATACTTATAATGTAATATTAGAAACTCACAACTTTTTGTTGCAAAAATTTATTTGCCTCGACGCAACGTTTTCTCTCAAAACACGTAAGAACTCAGTTTTGGTATAAATTCTAATCTAATCATTGTGAATTAAATTCAATTTGTCTTAAATACGAAAAAATTCACAACTTATTCTGTGCATTTTTTTGTATTTACAATTTTTTGTGAATACATTTGCATTCACAGATTTTGATGTGATTTTTTTTGTTAATTCACAGGATTTTTCATAAATATTCACATTTTTTCTGAATATTCACAATTTTTCCTGTCTATATGTATGTTCAGAATATTTGTGAATACAGTTGTATTTGTACGCATGCATGTGAATACAAATAAGTGAAGCATGAATAAATTTGTATTTGTATTCACGTAAAAATCACGACGTGAATAAATTCGTGTTCGTATTTATAAATAGAATGACTCTGATTCGAGCAAGTTCTCACCTCTTGCCATCGTACTCGATCTCGCAATTGTCGCGAATGTGTGCATTGTCCATTCGCGGATTGAACCACCGATGATAAGCGAGTAGAGCGGCGCACGAAGGGCCCCAGAAGGTACGATCGGGTTGATAGGTGGTTGCGTCTTGATTGACGAGAGACTTGGCGAAGGATCTGTTGAGTTCGGGACTGGCAGGTGCGGATAGTCTTCCGGGTTGTTGTCTCGGGCTCGACGATGGCGATGGTCTCGAGGTCTCCGAGAACAAACGTCCGCGTCTCGGGCTTAGGATGAGAGGTTCTTGAACGGTGACCGTTACGCTGAGGGATCTGCTAAGTGCGATAACCGTGTGTTGGGGATCTCTCCGTATGGGATTACGATTAGCGTCGATGCCGCAGCCACCGATGAAAACGCGATCGACATAGTCGAAGCCACGTCCCATTATACCCTCGCGGGTGTGACCGAGATCGAAGGTATGCCCAAGCTCGTGGAGTACCGAGCCCAGTGTCGTCGCCAGACAACCACCGTGCGTACCGCGATAATTACTGTCGTCCATCAATTGTTCCGTATCGACGAGGGTAGTGTCGAGAAATTTGTGCAACACCTGAGCCAAGCAGGTAGGCCACGTGTGAAGGCACGCGGAGCCGAACAAAGCGAGACCGCCACCACCGAGGGCCGCGTGTCCCTGCGTTCTCGCGAGTGCGGACTCGTTTGTTTTTGGATTCGGGACGCCTTGGTATCGCGTGCACGAGAGAAACGCCATGTACTTTCGGTCTCTCGAGGCTAACGGGCCCGTCATCAATTCACGACCGATGCATTCCCAGAGCTTCAGCTGCGTCATACGACGCGCTTGATCGACGTTCAACGTACTGTGCATAACGAGGCACTCGGGCCCGTCGAGATCGCGCTCAAGCTGAAACGTTTTTCTACCGTGGCCGGCCTCGCGCAACTTTTCCGCCGTCAGTGTTTGCAACAATCTTGCGCCGAGACCTATTCGCGTCGCGGCGCTCTCCGGCGATCGATCCTCGCACCTCGGACCCTGGAAGCATCCCGTGTGACCCGAGAATATCACGTATACCGGGGTTACTCGCAATCTCGTCGCGCTCGGCTCGTGAACGAGCGTGATCTTTTTCCTGTAACCTCCTGCCTCGAGCTCCAACTCGTTCGTCCCACGCGACAGATCCACGAGCACCCGGAACTCCCCACCCACGATCGGCCATTGGGACAGAACTTTCTTCAAGCCCCGGACGCTCACGTACGAGCAGAGAGCCGGCGCACGACCGCGTATGAGGGCGAGACTGTACGTCAGAGTTTCGCCATCTACGACATTGCTGATCTCTACACCCTCGCAGTTGCCGTTTGACAGGAAGGCGTTACGACGATTGTTGTTCGTCAACGTCGAGTCTGCAAGTACCTGCGAATAAGAAACAGTCAGTTTATTTCCGAGATTGGAGAGGCGTGCGTTGTAACGATAGCTTGTGGAATTCGCAGACTCGATACTGGACACTGCTCGCCGTCGGATTCACACTCGTGGGGAGTTTGGTTCGCAGAGCTGGAATAGCACTCTGCGTTGTCTACTTTATGTGTATATTCGAAATCGTGATGTTGTGAATGAATTTTCGATCCGATTCAAGCTTTGTATTATTCGTTCAATTGAATGAATTTCCAATTCAAAATGAACTCATTTAGTCGAACAGATCTACAATTGAGATTGAATCGATCTAGTCGAAGGAATTTAGAATTAAAAAGTAATTAATTCAGTAGTATGAATTTACAATTGAGATTGAATTAATCCAGTAAAAATGAATTCAGGCCGTTGAATGAATTTAACATTTCAAAGCAACTCATAGGGTTGAATGAACGTAAAATTCAAAATGAATTCATTCAGCCAAATTAACTCAAAACTCAAAATTAATTCATTCGGTTGAGCGAATTCGAAATTCACAGTGAATTTATTAAGTTGAATGAACGTGAAATTCAACTTGAGTGAATTCAGTTGAATGAATTTGAAGATCAAATGAATCTATTCTGTTGAATGAATTAAAAACTCAAAATACATTCACTCAGACAAGCGAAGTTGAAATTCAAAATGAATTCATTCAGTTGAATGAATTTAAAAACCAAAATAAATTTATACGTTTGAATGAGTTTAAAATTTAAGACGAATCCATTCAGCAAAATGAATTAAATATTCAATATGGATTAATTCGATCGAATGAACTTAAAACTCGTAATGACTTCATTTAGTTGAATGAATTTAAAAGCGGCAATGAGTCCATTCGGTTGAATGAATTCAAAATGCAAAATGAATTCTTTCCGCTGAATGTATTTAAAATGCAAAATAAATCCATCCAGTGGAATGAATTTATAATAATAATGTTTAATAATGTTTTCTAATTTATAAAATTGTAAATTTTCATTTGTAAATATGTATTAATACATTGTGTATTCTAAAAAGACCAAATTTTTTTGTGTGCATTTCACATCATTTTCACCAGTGCAAAAAGTTAAGACAAAATTTCAGGCTATCAATAAGCGTGGGATATATTATTCCATAATTTAACAAGATTTAAATTCGAAAACTTATAATCCTCAAACAAATCGTCAATGTCTACAAGTTCAACATAGCTGAGGTTCGTTTTAAAAGAGGCTCAATTTCGTGTACTGGAATAATTGTGGATTCATTCATTCACGATCAATTCCCTAGGACGACTTGACACGGAACCATTTGTAGAAAATATATGGGCATCTTCGTACGTCACTTAACACTTGTCATGTGGAATGTTACGTCCATTTGTTCGTAGCGGACAATACGACATGCGGTACAAAAGTTGATTTTCTTTGCGATTAAAGTTTCAATCAAAATAACAAACGAAGCTGCTGCGAATAACCGTGTAGGTCGTACTTTAAACAAGACCAAGGTGAGTGAGGTTAGAACGTTGCGTGTCGGATGAGAATCTCGACTGAACAATCCTCGCTAATGCCTTTTGTCAATTACTTCGATCACCACGATTCGACGACGAGAAAAGAACTTATATTCAACATGATTCTGAAATTTCGCTCACACTATTCACATTGGGCACTCCGCGGCTTCGCCTTTTCTTTTTCATTGGAAAAACCCCAATAAACAAGTACTGTTTTGGTGGAGTATGCAGCACCAGATTGTACTTACCACGTACGTGCGTAAGGTACCGGTACAGTACTAGGGGGGGCTATTACGGTTCTCAGTTGGGTGAAAATGACGAAAGTGGGGAGCCCACCTTATTACGAAGCAGCCCCCTGACACTGGCCTACTATTCCTATACGATAAACGAAAACGCGTTTTGTCCCGGCTTTTTAGTTCTTGAAAACGCCACTACCTAGCGTTGGCTGTTATGTGACAGCCTTCGGCTCTAAATACTCCGATCAGCTGAACGATTCGATACTTTCGTTTCGGGCTGTTATCGTTATTGCGATAACAGCACGTACTGTTACAGCGATAACAGAATCTATCATACACGCGAATAATGGTTTTCGTAAAGTTATCTACACTAGACTTTTATTTATGTCAAATATTCGAAACACCGGTGCAACGTACATATATATGCATACCTGTCACACGACTACTAGCGCCACAGTGCAGCAAGAACATTTTGCGGCAAGAGCTACTAGTGTCAGCCCCCTGTTACGGAGAATCGACGCGCGTGTAAATGTAAGATAGTCAAGTGAAACCGCGGTCTTATATATAGAGAGCTGTTATATACAGGTTTGGAAACGGCCACAATACGGTAGGCACCACGGTCTTATAACATCCGTGGTGGGAGTTAAGGTAATCCTATAGCCAGGCTTCAATGCATAGGATTTTCATATTATTTTCGAGCTTCTCTAAGTATATTAATAATCGTCTTTGTAAAATTTCAGGGTCGGTTATCGACCTAATTACAGAGAAAAAATATTAAAATTGTGTATTTTTGTAAAGGAATTTCGAGACGACATGCAAAAACCCAATTTCCGGTCGCTACAAAAGTGTATTTAATAGTGGGAATCCGTCAGATTCTTGAAAATAATCAGATTTACATACTTAACGCTTGTAGTAATCCAATCCTCCTAGAAAAAATTACGCTAATTGAAATAATTTATATGTAACATTTAATTTGAACTTCCGGTATTGGATTTATTACGACTTGCTACGATAAAGAGACGTGACAGCAAGGCAACAGCGGACTGTAGCCCTAACCTCATCTCACTCATTCGAATTTCCACACATATTTCCTTTTTAACCGACATATTTCGCAGACATAAATTTTCCACGCTTTTTACCAGTCGTGGCCCGAATACAATGCTTTATATTTCCCGCACCTGACATTGTTTTGACAGATCGACGTTGAAATGCATGGCGGTTAAACTCGCCTGGTTGAGTAAAAAGAGACGGAGATAGAACTGTGGCGGTATCGCCACCAGCCAGAGCGGTTTTACCGACGGAGAAAGGAGACCAAAGGAGGGCGCCACAGCGACAGCGAAAGCAAACGCTGGTACCACGGCGCTGGGACGCATAGGGAGGAAGAGCTCCGATCTAGCGGCTACATCCGTAGCGTCCGTACGAGAACTTCCGGTCATCTCGAGCGAGCAACACGCGAGCGAAACCCCAGTCCGCGGCAAAGACTGATTCAACGTTTGTAACTGTAAAGAGACAATAAATCCCGCCAAACCCACATAATTCCGTGCCTTAACTTCGTTTGGGGAGAAGTAAAACCCCCAAAACTGGTGACCCCGACTCGGGCGGCGTGGATATAAAAACGACGTGTGAGAGCAACGTGCGGAACGCGCCATATTGAGAGACGCGCTCGAGGCCACGCGCTCGGGGAAAGAAAAGAAAAAAAAAACTTTTAATAAAGAGTTTATAGTGGACAATTAGAAAAAAAAAATAAGAAGGGTTTAGGGACTCGTGTAAAAAAAAAAAAAAGCCGCCTTGGACTAAGGAAACAAAAAAATGACTGGTGACGCCAAGACGGCGGCGGATGCCAAGCAAATGGCGGATACGAGGCAGAAAACGAGACCGAACACGAGGAGCGAAACGGCAACAAGTGGCACGGCCGCGAGCGAACAACTCACGTCGACATCACAGGCGACGGCCAACAACGGGAACGGGCAAGGCCCGGCCTTCAGCGATTTCATCCGAGGCGACTTCTTCTCGAACATCCGCAAGGTACAACTCCCAGCTTTCATGCCAGACAGGCCGGATATATGGTTTTACGTCGCGGAATCGGAATTCCAATCGTCACGCGTCGATGACGACCAGGCGAAGTACAGCGCAGTCTTGAAGGCGCTGGACCCGAAGACGCTATCGCAGGTAACGGACGTCATGGCTAGTTCCCCGCAACAAGATAAGTATGAACATTTAAAGCAAGCCCTGATTCGGAGACTGTCGCAATCGAGAGAAAGAAAAATCTTTACTCTCCTGAACGAATTAGTGATGGCGGACAAAAAACCGTCACAGTTGCTGAGGGAGATGAGAGACCTCGCAGCCGACGGCATAGCAGACGACGTGTTATACCCAATGTGGTTGAGTCGCATGCCAGTCCATCTCCAACCTCTGCTCGTAAAAACAAACAACGTCGAACTGGACGGATTAGCAGAAATAGCAGATAGAATCCTAGATACAATGGGTCCCCAGCAGGTGATGGCAGTGGGTGCGCACAAGAAAAACACGGACAGCGCATGTAACGCTTGCACGCAACTTTCAGAAGAAATGAAGGAGCTGCGGCGCATGTTCGCAGAACTAATGAAGGCGTCCTGGCCGAAGGACAACGACAGGTACCACAGGGAACGCCGGTCTCGCAGCAGGTCCGCTACACCGAACCGCCAGGGCGTTTGCTTCTACCACAGAAGGTTCGGAACTCGATCGACAAGGTGCACCAAGCCGTGCGCATGGGTAGAACCGAGCAATTCGGAAAACTAGACGGGCTGTCCCCAATTCAGGCGGTCGGAGACAGCACGAAGAATCCGCAAAGCGAAACCCGTCTATTTATTAGCGATAAAAAAAATAACATAAAGTTCCTCATCGACACAGGGTCATTGGTCACGGTGCTACCACGCAGCCTCTTCAGCGAAAAAATCCCCGAAGGGACTTTGAAGTTGTATGCAGCCAACGGCACGGAAATCCGCACCTACGGCACAAAGGTGCTCGTAGTAGATATGGGACTACGGAGAACGTTTCGATGGCCATTCATTATAGCGGGGGTCCAATCAGCAATCATCGGCGCGGACTTCATGGTACAATACGGGCTCCTGCCAGATCTGAAAAACCAAAGAATGTTAGACACGACGACGCTACTTACCTGCAGAGGGACGGTCTCGCGCACCAAGGTCCACAGCGTCTCAACAATTAACCCAGAGGGTGAGTACGGCGATTTACTCAAATCTTTCGTCGAGATAACGAAGCCAACGGCGACATCCGAGACGGAATCCTCGAGTATCATAGAGCACTTCATCGAAACAACTGGTCCACCAGTATTCCAAAGGCCTAGAAGGCTTGTCGGGGAAAAACTTCAGGCGCTTCGCGACGAGATCGAGTACCTCCTCGAAAAGAAATGGATACGTCCGTCGAAAAGTGCATGGGCGAGTCCTATACACCTCCAACCCAAACAAAATGGAGGCTGGAGATTGTGTGGAGATTTCAGGGCACTTAACGCAAAAACGGTACCCGACAGGTACCCAACAGCCCACAGCCACGACCTATTCCAGCGGTTGCACGGAAAAAATATATTCTCCACACTCGACCTGTCAAGGGCATATTACCAGATACCGATGGCGAAGGAAGACATAGAAAAAACAGCAATCACGACGCCGGTCGGGATGTTCGAGTTTCTGGTAATGCCGTTCGGACTACGCAACGCTTCGCAGACGTTCCAGCGATACATGGACACGATCTTCAGGGGAATCGACTTCGCAATAATATACATGGACGATATCCTAGTAGCATCGGACAACCCGGAGCAGCACAGAGAACACTTGAGCATCATTTTCGAACGTCTAAAGGAACACGGCCTGAAAATAAACGCAAACAAATGCGTCCTCGGAAAACCAGAGGTAATATTCTTAGGGTACCTGGTAAATAAAGAGGGTTATCAACCTCCACAGGAGAGAGTTCGAGCGATAACGGAATTCCCGAAGCCGAACACGATCAGGGACCTCCGCAGATTTCTCGGGTTAATAAACTACTACCGCAGATGCATTCCAGAGGCGGCAAAACACCAAGCACCATTGAATGAGCTCCTCAAAGGAGGAAGGAAAAACGACAAAAGGCACATCCAGTGGGCTCAGGAGTCGGAAGCGGCGTTCGAAAAATGCAAGAAGGGAGTGGCTTCAGCCACGCTTACTCGATTCCTTTCGTCAAAGGCTCCGCTCGCGCTTACGACGGACGCGTCGGACTCAGCCATCGGGGCGACACTCGAGCAACTAGAAGGCGCGCAATGGCAGCCGATCGGATTCTTCTCAAAAAAACTAACCTCGACACAAAAGCGGTATAGCACATATGACAGGGAGCTGTTAGCTATATACGACTCCATCAAGTTCTTCCACCACATTCTCGATGGCCGACAATTTGTGGTGAAAACAGACCACAAACCACTAACGTTTGCGTTTCGGCAAAAATCGGAAAAAGTCCCGCAAAGACAGCTGCGACAACTCGATTTTATATCGCAGTACACGACCGAAATCGTATATGTTAAAGGTGGAGACAACGTCGTAGCGGACGCGCTATCGCGAATCGAGGAAGTGAACCGCATCGACATGCCGAAGGCGCTGGGAGCAAAGGACATCGAGGAAGCCCAGGAAGAAGACCCAGAACTCCAGGAACTATTGGAGAGCAACACGTCCTTGGGGCTACAGCGGCTACGAGTCGAGCGAGATGTCCAGGTCTACTGCAACGTCGAAGCGGGCGTGGTACGCCCATACATCCCAGGAAGCCTGCGCCGGAGGGCCTTCGATTCCGTCCACGCTCTCTCACACCCGAGCGGTAGGAGCACATGCCGCATGCTGCGTCAGAAATACGTCTGGCCGGGGATTAAAAAGGACGCCTTGGAATGGGCACGGAAATGTGAGCCGTGCCAGCGGTCGAAAATACACCGTCACAACCGTTTGATGCCGACGTCGATCGAGGTCCCCGATGCAAGATTCAATCACGTACACATGGACATCATTGAGCTGCCGGTGGTAGAGGGGTACCGCTATTGTCTGACGATCATTGATCGATTTTCCAGATGGCCAGAGGCGATTCCAATGAAGAACGTCACCGCCGATTCGGTAGCGACGGCGTTTTACCAACAGTGGGTGTGCCGGTTCGGGAGCCCGCTATCAATCACAACAGATCAGGGGAGACAGTTCGAGTCGCAGCTTTTCACATCCCTGGCGAAGCTAGTCGGAGTACAAAGGATCAGAACAACGCCGTACCACCCAGCGTCCAACGGGCTCATCGAGAGGTGGCACCGCTCGCTAAAGGCCGCACTGATGTGCGGGAGGCAGACTCCATGGATGGACTTATTACCCACCGTCATGCTAGGATTAAGGACGGCATTTAAGGAAGATCTCGGGGCGTCCTGCGCCGAGATGTTGTACGGAACAACACTTCGCGTACCGGGCGAATTTTTCATCAGCGCCGACCTGCCGGCCAACCCACGGGCATTCGTGGAAAAATTCCGCGAGTATATCCGGGCGATACGCCCAACGCCGACAGCGCACCATAGCAAGGCACGGGTATTCGTGCTAAAGGACTTGTACACGTGCACACACGTGTACGTGAGGGTACAAGCGGTGAAACCCCCACTGGAACCACCGTACACCGGACCACACAAAGTCATCAAGAGGCTCGACGAAAAAAGATTCATAATCGAGGTAAACGGAGAGGAGAAGACGATCTCTGTTGACAGACTAAAGCCAGCATATGTCAGTAAAGGAGACGAGGTCCGAGAAAACTCTGAAGCTGGGGACGAGAACCAACTTCAACAAATGGGAGCTACAACGGAGAAACCACGGAAAAGTTACGAAAAAAAGGTCTCGTTCCCCTCGAACCCAGTCGAGGTCACTGGGGGGGGAGTAGATGTGGCGGTATCGCCACCAGCCAGAGCGGTTTTACCGACGGAGAAAGGAGACCAAAGGAGGGCGCCACAGCGACAGCGAAAGCAAACGCTGGTACCACGGCGCTGGGACGCATAGGGAGGAAGAGCTCCGATCTAGCGGCTACATCCGTAGCGTCCGTACGAGAACTTCCGGTCATCTCGAGCGAGCAACACGCGAGCGAAACCCCAGTCCGCGGCAAAGACTGATTCAACGTTTGTAACTGTAAAGAGACAATAAATCTCGCCAAACCCACATAATTCCGTGCCTTAACTTCGTTTGGGGAGAAGTAAAACCCCCAAAGAACCAATGTTGCCAAATATCGAACCTAGAAATACTGCGCGAATCGTTGGAATAACTATTTTTTCACTTTTTCTAAATACAAGTGAACATTCATTCAACAATTACATATGGAAAATTTTAGTGTTAACAAATTATTTTTTATGCATATGTTAAAAATGTAAATTCCACACGTATCAAGTATGATCAGTGGTATGACTAGTGTGAAGCGATAGGATTACCTTAACGTGATTTTTGCGTTGCGATCTACGGCCGCGAGGTGCGTGACGATAGATCGGTACGCTGTGCAACGAAGATAGAGCACGGGACAGAGTGGCATCCTGTCTTTTTTTCTACCACATGTAACGCATGCGCTGTATGCCCTAACCCCATTACTCGTATTTATTCCGTGTTTCGTAAACAATATTTAATTTACGGAGGAAGAAAGTGCAAGTACATGTTCTACACGATCAAAGATAACTAACTAATTAACGCTTCATCGGATTTATGTTAAAATATAAACTGAACACTTGCCAAACTTAAGCGATTTTGATGAAAATGAATGACATTTCGTTAATCGCTGTCGCAAAGGTGATTTGGCCAAGTGGATTCGTTCCGCCCTTACACTCATAGTATGTCGGTTTCAATTCCCTAATCGGTATTTTTTATCCTGAAATTCGAGCGGAATGGGCGTAATTGAATTTTTTTAAAACTTTATTTCCATGCGTTGTTTATATTGTTTAATGTTTTTTGGCACCGTAAAAGGTGAGCACTTTCACCGATTTGTATTCTGTTTTGCACTTCGGTACCGCACGCCCTCGACACATGTTGACGACAATAGACGATCAAAATGAACGTAGAAGAAAACTGCGAGCAAACGTGTTCAATTTTTCCCTACTAATCTTAACTACTAGTTTTGCGTTCGTGAGCATATAGGGTGTCTCTTTCCAAGTAAAACCCTTTTTTTACAAACCTCGTGCGACAACAATCGGCTGAGATATTGACGAGTAAAGTTCAATGATGAGTAAACATTGGCATAGTAGTTTCGGCGTCCAAGCAAGAGCGGGCGCGGGTTCGAATTCACATTCGCGCAAGTGGAGTTAAAGTCATTGATTTTTGTTGAATTGAATTTGAAATTGAATGTTCAAACATTCAATTTCGAATGTTGAATTTTTAATTTTGAACTTTATCCGGTCGCCCTAATAAAGTATTAAATAATAAGTAAAAAATGTTAAACAATATTGTCCATTGTTTACTCGAAAGATCTTTAGATCTTTCGGGTAAACACGTAACATTGTTTAACATTTTTTATTTATTATTTAAAACTTTATTTGAGCGACCGGACGCGGTTCAAAACTCACAATTCAAAATTGAAAGTTCAAATCCTGTTGTCCGAATGTCGATTTGAACCCGCGCCCGCGCTCGCTTGAACGCCGAAACTAGGGTAACATTGTTTGTTCACCGTTGGACTTTACCCGTCAATTTCTCAGCCAATGTTTGTCGCATAAAATTAAAAAAAAGCTTTTTGCTTGGAAAGGTACACCCTATATGTTCACAAACGGAAAACTAGTAGTAAAAGCCCGTGGTAGGCACGGTCAAGGGGCTGGCATCTTTCAGAGTTTTTGCTACGCAAAATATCCTCTGTTGGTAGTGTTCTACTCTGCCACTCGCAGCGCTAGTTGTTCTCGAACAATCCTGATACGCGCGCAGGGGCTATGTATATATACATACACGCACACATAAAATTCGAAGACTTTCCATAGCTTCGAATGTGAGGATCGGCTAGTACGATGAAAAATGCACCTTTTCAGGATTACGCGGGTACCCTGAGGTACAATCGTGCACATACGGCATTAGCGCGCGAGTATAAGTAATTTCGATAATCCCATCCCAAACGTCAAAATAGTCGTATTCTGCGTCACGGTGGTTAAGTATACGCCCTGTGGGCCTCGCGCTTGCGCAATAAGAATCTTGTCAGTGACCTACTAGTGCCACGGGGAGAGGTAGAACTAAATAAAGCGGTCAAAAAGCGTACCATTTTTACATACAGTAAGAGATAGGAGGTGCCAGCGCCCTGGGCACACTAAACCGATCCACTTTTCTTTACATTTTTCGCCACTGCGTGGCATTACTGTTGAAGGATGTGCAACAAGGACAGAATAGCTTCTGTTTGTCTCTCTCACTCCCCTTATTGAGACGCATGCGCCCTGAATCTTACTCCCTACCCAGTTTGTCGCATATTTTATAGGGATACGAATTAAAAAAAACCAAATGAATAAATAATAAGCTTACTGAAGACCAAAATGATTGATAGACACCATCGTAATTGGCGTCATCTGCGTGTCTTATAAGAATTCCGTAGAACCAAACATCTGTGATGAACATAAACTATCTCTATTCCGAATTATGAAATCGCAGTTTGGCTAAATGATTAGCGAAATGTTTTGAAAACTCAAGCTTCAGGCCTCATTTGCACGAGAGTTTTATCAACGTCCCTTAAAAAAGCGCTGAAATGAAACAAATGGGTACCCGAATATTTATTCACACATCTAAAAGCGCTGACATGTGAATAAATACTCGTGTGCTCATTTGTTGCATTTCTACGCTTTTATAACGGATGCTGATAAAGCTCTCGTGCGAACGAGGCCTTAGGGTACAATTCTTGCACAACTTTTTTTTGTCTTCCGGTTATAAAAGTGTTTATTAATTCAGATACGTTAAATACGTTTTTATTCCATTTTTTGCTACATTTATTCGTCACTATCTTTTTGTAAACGTATTATGGGCGTATTTAAATGATTCGATTGGTCGGGTAAATTCCTTTCCAGTTTTTACAGTCTTCGGATGAATTAATGGCGATGAGTAACAGTCGGGGGTCCTTACCGCACTGTGGCGCTAATAGTCGTGTGACAGGCATGCATATATATGTA
Source organism: Ophion slaviceki (assembly GCA_944452715.1). Classification (NCBI taxonomy): domain Eukaryota; kingdom Metazoa; phylum Arthropoda; class Insecta; order Hymenoptera; family Ichneumonidae; genus Ophion; species Ophion slaviceki. The sequence goes on along the minus strand of OX101794.1, from coordinate 10,854,782 downwards.
TGTTGCACCGGTGTTTCGAATATTTACATGAATAAAAGTAACTTTACTTTTGAATGAAATTCTTTTAAATGTTTTCACAACGTTTACTCACGTTACCACTTTAACACAATAAATAACGTGGCAATAACGATAACAGCACGAAAGCCACGAAAGTATCGAATCGTTCAGCTGATTGGAGTATTTAGAGCCGAACGCTGTCTCATAACAGTCAACGCTAGATAGTGGCGATTTCAATAACTAAAAAGCCGGAACAAAACGCGTTTTTGTTTATCGTATAGGAATAGTAGGCCAGTGTCAGGGGGCTGGTAACAATTGTGTAAATAATGTACGTTAACACGATGAGAGCATCAAATGATGCACGGACCGAAGTTAAATTTCACATGACAACAAGGGAATTAATGTGGCAAGAGGGGGAGGGTGAGATCACCGAATATAGTGGGTGGGAAACATCCTCCGATAGCAGCGACGCATGTGGCGGCCAGCGGGATAAAAAGTGGATCTCGTAACGGTGCCTAACGACATCATTGAAATCTGGCTTCGTTTCCAGACCTGTATGTAAGACCGTGGTGTAACCGCCCCTGAATACGGTACCCATACGTGTTACCATTGTACGGCATACCAGTACCGCATTGGAAACGCTTACGATTCCACCGCGTAACAGTATAGATCCGATGCCGTAGGGGTACGCCGTACTAATAGTGCGCTCATGTTTATGTGGGGAAAATACTGGTGCGTAGGCGGGATAAGAGAGAACTCGATGTTACCATCAGTCGGTAACAGGAGGTCTCCGCGCGTGAGCTGATGAATACCGCGACCTATCGACTATCAGGGAAACTATTCGTGTGGGATTTGTGAAAAAAGACGGGGCAGGCGGAGACGAGTAGTCTGAAGGCAGAAAACGTTACAGCGGATTTACGGACCCTCGTGCGATATTACATTCTACGAATTTAACAAGACGAAAGACTTGAAACACACAACTAAAAAAAGGATATGTTCATTGTCACCAAACATGCGCCGTGCAATTAAACAATTCAGGGTCAGTCTGACTGCTCGAGAACTTCAATTCGTAAGGCGCAGAAACCCCATCGTCGTCATTGTGACATTTAATTTAAAAAATTTAACGGATGAGTCAGATGTCAAAGGAAAGTTAGCCGGAGGGGTGAGGAGAATTATAGTGGAAAAGTCACGTGTGATTCTCGGATGTCGAAGCTTGGGCTGTTCAACGTTGAGACGATTTACAAGGAACAGTGGTGAGGGTCAACGTGTGTCAGACGGCGGCGGACTACCCCTCTATCTGACGCACACATACGCGCGTGCGTGCGCGTGTGTGTGTGTACAGTAGAACCTCGATTTTCCAAATCGGGACCGAACCTAGTTCGGGTGATAAAAGTTCGCGAAATCCATTTTCCACGACACGACGATGTACAACACGAATTGGAACGTATTGAGGGCACATCAAAGATACATTTGTCGAAATATATTAAAGATATAATCATCAAATCCAATTTAAAAAATCTTCAAGTCCTCTCAAACTCACCCCTTTCAATTCGTTTCAAAATCAACCCCTTTCAAGTAATTACAGAATTAACCCCTTTCAAGGTCGCCCTTTCAATACATTTGAAAATCAACCCTTTTCAAGGTTATCCTTTTTAGTCAATTTGGAAATCAACTCCCTTTCAATAGGGAGGTGATTTTGACTTACCCTTGCCCTTTTCAATTCATTTCGATACCAACCCCTTTCAGTTCATTTAAAAATAAACCCCTTTCAATTAATTTCAAAATCAACCGCTTTCAATTTATTTCAAAACCAACCCCGTTCAATCAATTTCAAACTCAACCCCTTTCAAGATCGCCCCTCTCAATTAATTTCAAGATAATCCCTTTCAATGAGTTTCGAAATCAACCCCTCAATTCATATCAATACCAACCCCTTTCAATTAATATAAAAAACAACCCCTTTCAGTTCATTAAAAAATAAACCCTTTTCAATTGATTTCAAAATCGACCCCTTTTAATTAGCTTCAAAACCAACCCCGTTCAATTAATTCCAAAATCAACCCCTTTCAAGATCATCCCTTTCAACGAAGTTCAAAATCAGCCCCTTTCAATTAATTTCAAAATCAACCCCCCTCAATTCGTTTAAGAATAAACACCTTTCAATTAATGTAAAAAAGAACCCCTTTCAATTAATTTTAGAGTCAACCCCTTGGAAATCAATTTCAAAATAAACCCCTGTCAGTTTATTTTGAAATCAATTCCCTTTCAATTAATTTAAAAAACAACCCCCTTTCAATTAGTTTCCGAATCAACCGCCTATTCATTCACTCGAAAATAAACCTCTTTTAATCAATGTACCTTTTTAAATCACCTTTTGGCTTTTACATCGTCGTTCATTTCGCGCAACAACTACATTTCATGCTGCCGTTTGGATGATCGAGGTCCTACTGTACTGTGTGTGGTGTGTGTGTGTGTGTGTGTGTATATATATATATAGCGTGTTTTTGAGGCGGCGCCGCGGCTAGACCATGCGGGATACGAATATGGCTCACTGACTCATTATTCCCACAATCACGAACGTGCATGACGAACACATCGCGAGAGGCATCCGCGTACACTCGACACTTATAATAAGGACCTCTCCAAACGGACAGACAGCTCGTAGATAGTGACAAAGACCCAACGGAAGAACGAGGGCTGAAAACGCGGAATGCCCATTTCCGGAGAGGCGTCGAAGCAAAAGCAAACGGAGAAAACGACTACGGGAGGGTTGCGAACTCACCATTTTTGCTGGAAGCACGAGTGTGGGATAGGGACTTGTCGCAGAGCACGACGAACGGCCAGCCGGTACCGAACATGCGGCGAGACTGTGGCGCCGGAACGTCGGACGCCGGTACTACGGCGCCGATGCAGCGGCGCATGCAGCCTTCCTGTCCGCGCACCCGCACTATTTCAACCCCCACCAGAAACTACCCTCTTCCTCTTCCCGCAGTAAACACCCCCCCTGAGGGAAAAGCTCCGTCGCTCGCCCTTTCTCTTTCGTCCTCGTAGGGGTGAACTCCCCTACGCAATCATGCCGCGTTACGAGTGCGCCCGGGATTATCCCGCGTCGTGCCGCCCCACCTGATACGACGCTCCATTCGGCAGGTCTACTGCCAATACTTCGGTGTTGATGAGCCCCAAGGTCTATAAGGTCAGACACACGATGCATCAACATACGGACATGGCGGTAATGGGGTGGAGCGCAATTACCCGGATTTAGCGGGTTTTCGTACGGCTGGAATTCTATCTCACGGCAGGTTGGTTGGCCACTTGCCCCAATGGCGCTCAGTACGAAGCTTCCGGATGGAAGGAAAAAACCGGAATTTTCGTGAATTTTTTCTGGAAAAACGCGCGCAGATTGAAAAATAATTGACGTCAAAGAGAATGGTTTTTTGTATTTTTTTGATTTTTTTTTCGTTGGAAAATGATTACAAATCTTTTGAATAAATATTATGTTGTATAAACAATATCTTAAATATAATAACTATGTTAAATAATATGTTAAATTTAATAAACAATATGTTGTATAAATATTTATAAATGGAGACGACGGTTTGTGCAGAGCCCTGTTAGAAAAACGCCCTTCGCGATCACCACTGCCCCCACTGCATAAACAAATCATCCGAAATAAAGGAATCAAACGAATTTAGATTTTGCATGAAACTATCTAGTGCTTGGACGGAGAATTTGGTAAAATATTGATTTTTGAAAAACTGCCCGCAGTCCAATGTGGAAGTATCGATTTGCGTTGATGAAAAAACACCCCACCGAAAAAAAATTCCTTCGTTCAAGGCCGGATATACATTTAGGCAGGAAAAAAATAAACAATATTGAGGGATTTTAAAACCAAGAAATAATTATTCTACAATTATCAGACATTAGGTATACTTTTGTGGTATATTTAAGTATACAAACCAATTTTTTAAAATTAATTCATAATCTGAATGGCGGAGCTGTGGCAGAGTGTTACAGCAAGGTCGCTGCGGGAGTTGCGAATCGGCGTGCAGTCTAGCTTCCCGTAGACTTTGATTTGCAAAAAAGTTCAAACATTTTTTCAGTTAGAACATGTATAGTTTCTATGTGACGGTAATTAAAATGAAGAAAATGCAAATTTACGAAAATGGCGTGCATTTAAAAAAAACATTATTTTTTTTTCAATTTTTCAAAAACAATTCGCGTCAAGTAGAAGGTACCAATAATATGAATATTTCTACCAAGTTTTAACTCAATCGGTTGAAAAGTTTTTGAGTAATCCTGCACGCCAATTTCGATAATGCATTTTTGAGAAAAACTTTTTTGAGGCACAGTGTTGGCGGCCTGTAACGTTCGAAGTTTTTCGAATTCCGCTTTGAAACTTTTGGAAAATATTCTACTTATGTAGTTCTATCGTTGAAAGAAAAAAAAAGAAATCGATTTTTTTATCGTTGTAAATGTATATCCCGCCTTAACGGGATAAGCCTATTTGCAAGAGTCGAAAACATTTCATTGTTTGGGATTTTTTTAATAGAATTTAAATAGAGAAGGGATTTTTTCAAATAAAAAGAAATTATGTTTGAAAAAGTATCGTCTAAAGGACACTCTGTGATTTTTGTGTTAAAATATTTAATAATAATCGATTTGTAGTCGATGTCCGAGAAGCACCTATCAAAAACGTCTTTTGCGGTTAGCAATTCCCTTCTGAACCAGGTTACCTAGGGTAATCCCGGGGTAGTTTGCCATAAGGGAGAGATGACCTATAGAAATGTTTCATAGAACCGCGCACTAGATTTCACGTGTTACTGCTTAAGGGGTGAGATGCAGTCAGAATACTCAAAAAATCGATTTTGTAAACATTTTCTTGAAGTATGATGTTTCGAAAATATTCCCTGAAAATTTCAAGTCAATCCGATGAATAGATTCAGGGATATCCCATAATTAGTGAAGGGGCGTCGGGTCCCCGTGGCAGGTAGCGGCTGCCAAACGCGCAAACGATAATACCCGGGAAGGCAGAATGCTTCGAAGACAACAACAAATTGATATTCTGGAAGCTTCCACATCGGCAGAAGCCCTATTGTATGGGCCAGGAATAGATGATTCGATGTAAGTAATTTTTTATTTAGTATTTCTATACATAAATCAAGTGTAAAAATGGAAAACTCTTTCAGAAATTTTCAAAAATTCAGTACTCAAAAACTATGAGCTTTAGCAAAATTTTATAAATAATACTTCTGTTTTAAAATTGCCCAAAATGTTTAAAAAAATTATTCATCCCGAAAAACTTTAATTTTTTGAAAAATTGTTTTATCAATTGGCTATAAACAATTGAATGCTCGACTTTTCGGCAAAAAATATGATATTCGGATTCAGCGGATCAAAATACATAAAAAAGTTTAGCTTCATCCATCGAGCTCAAAATTTTACGAACATAAATACCGTATCCACATCGAAAAACTTTAAACGCGTTTTTCTCGAAACTATGTTTTTCAAGTCAGTGACCACTATAATTTAAAAACCACTCGATGGATTTTGATGAAATTAGGTGTGCTTATTGATAGCATTGAAAACTAGTCCTTAATCGAAGGATTTTCATTTCTGTTGAACATTTCTATTTTTTTTAACAATAAACGAGCGATTTTTTGGTTGAAAATCGAAAGTTATCTGTCGGACGTCGCCATTTTGTTAATTTTTGAAAAAAAGCTTCGTTTAAGGACTCGATTTATTATTAAACTAATGATTTTTTTTGGTTTTTTTATTTCAAATGGTCCAGTAAAATTTTATGATGGTCACCGCAAAGCACTACGTGCCGAAGGGGGTCCGACAAAGATGGCGATATTTTTATAAACAATCAATATTTTTCTTTGAAAATTTGTACAAGTCAAGTTGAAATATAACATATAAAGTCTGTGTATCCACTTTTGTAAAACAAACTTAATTACTATGAATTTTTTTTTATTGAAAATACTCGTTTTTTCACGCCTCTGACTGCATCTCACCCCTTAATTCGCTTCGCGTTGTGCGCAGGCAGTACGAGCAAAAGTTTGGTGAAAAAATGTTAAGTAAGTCAAATCCTTGTTAATTATTCTGTCTGCTGCTAATTTTTTTGAAGTTTTCATATTTTACATTGTGGTGACATTACTTTGTAAAAGTAATGGTTACTTTTGTATTTCTTGAATAGTCCACTAACAGCGCTTTGTTATAACCTCAAGATTTCGCATGTATTGTTTCTACTTTTGTACATTTCAGATGTGGCTATCTCTCCCGGAAGATTATGAGAGATAGCTACGTACAGTCGGTGTATGATGGCCATAGTATTAGTTGTAATGTGTTCAAGTAATTCATTTTTTCTACATTTGTTTTAGATGCCTAATGAGTATAAGAGAAAAGCAATTGGTCTACGAGGTAACTGGACTCAAGAATCATTAAAAGCAGATATTAGTGCTGTAAAAAATGATGAATTGTCGGTTCGTGCGGCCTCTTCGACCTACGAAATAGCTAGGAAGACCTTAGAAAGACGATATAAGAACAATGACAAAAAATGTTGCGGAGAAAATTATAATGAAACTCGTCTCATCGGAGACTGGTTTCAGTGGATAATATGCCAACTTTGGGTACCCAAAAATTATACTGATTTCGATTATATGTCTTCTAGATGTGGCTATAAGAACAAAAAATAAGCAAAACACAAAACCAAAGAGAAATCCGAGAGCATACTGCTGGGTAACTGGTCATCTCACCTCTACTCCTATGGCCATCGTACCCGGATACTCCGGGAGAGATAGCCAATCGTGATTGGTAATAATTGTAATTTTAAGGTTGATCTGATAGGAGTTTGTTTTAATTTCGTAAATTATCTTAAAGTTAAATGTTTAAAGTTTAATTACAAATGAAGATAAGTTAAGAAACGTCCTTACTTTTATTTTGACGGATCCTTGAAAAAATTGTGGCTAATTACCCCGGACTTACCCTAATATGAAAAAATTAAACAGTTTCCGTTAGTATATTAGTTTATCCTATGATTAATCGAAGGAATTTCCGAAATATCAAAGAAAAAAAGCGACCGTTCAATGTAAGTCTTAATTTTTTCGAAAAAATGCGTATTTTTCGTTCATCAAATCGAAAGTATACACCAGAAAAAAAAATCCTTCGATCAAATACATCGATCGAATACAGAGACATACAGAGATATATTTACATCTAGAAAAAGCCCGAAACATTTTAGGAACATCGATGCAGTTGTTTCTCAGATATTTTGATCACCGTCTTTGACAACGTACTTTCGAGAAAAAGTGTTTAAGGAGGATGCACAACCTTGAAGTTAAAAAAACAGATCGATTTTCAAATTTTTTTTTCGTCTCAGGTATTGGGATGATAAGATCGATCTTGCACAAACAGATAGTACATAGTCTTGACATGTCACCGTTTTTTTATTCAAAAATATACATAAACAACGTAATCATTGTTATTTTATTCCAGGTCTGTAACCGCCGTACGGCTCGGTCGCGTACATGATTCCGGTAACTAAATTCATCTAAAGTAAGAAACTGGAAAAATATACTTTTAGTACAATGGTCAAGCTACAAAACCACCGGATACCTCTTCGGAATTTTAAAATTTCCATAAATTGCACTGTTTTGAAAAGCAATGTCGGTTTTCGTCAAAAAATAACGACTTTAAACGTTTGTTATTAACAAACGGAGGAACACATGAAAAAATCATTCGGTCTGTCGATTGAATATGTTGTAAAATATGTAATATCAAATTGAATGTAATATCAAATGGAGAAATATACTTTTAGTACAATGGTCATGCTACAAAACCACCGGATACTTCTTCGGAATTTTAAAATTTCCATAAATTGCACTGTTTTGAAAAGAAATGTCGATTTTCGACAAAAAATAACGACTTTAAAGGTTTGTTATTAACAAACGGAGGAACACATGAAAAAATCATCCGGTCTGTCGATTGAATATGTTGTAAAATATGTAATAACAAATTTTTGAAGTAAATCGGATGATTAGATTTTGAGAATTACGCACGCCAAATTGCAAAGTATACTTTCGAGATAAACGCAAGAGAAGAAAACGTGCGAAATCCACTTTTTCCGTATAGAATTTTCGTATAAATGTTTGGGTCTGTTCAATATCTTCAGTGCTTCTTTATGGCTTCGGGTACCGGCAATACGAATAGCACATTAATTTTGTTCTAGAATCGTTTTTTTTCGTTATAAACAAATCAATTGTTATAGTGACGATTGTAACAAAAAAGTGCATTTTGTAGAAAGAAGTTTGAAATAAAAGATATTTCTTTTTGAATGGACAATAACAAATGTCTCTTTCATTTCTTTTTTGCCAGCTCCATTAATAATTTGCTAGCTCCATTAGAACAAGGAACATTTTTATGAGAGAGACGGAAAGATGAGTGAAAGGGACGATTAATGACAGGTGATGCGATTAATTTTCATCGCTTGTATCTCATTACTAATCGAGCTAGTAAAAAAATTGAACATCTTTTATTTAAAATTTCTATCTATGAAATGCACTCTTTTGTCCCAATTGTTATTTGAAAAATTTAATTGTAAGAAAGTGCCTTGCTGTATGGACTACTTGCTTGAGATAAAATCACAATTATTTTTCGTACCTTCAATCTGCGATTCCTGCACCGTATAACAATCAAACAGCCTGGTTGGACAAAGTCACATCAATGCCCTTAGAAATCGCATACAACGCACCGCGCAGCGCTAGAGCCGTAACGCAACGGGACGTTCTGACCTGCTCCACTAAAATCGTCATAACTCGGTCAATTTTTGGAATTTTTACAAAATCTTCGAACCAAATCAAAGTTAAGACCCTACGCAATAAGAAAATAAAATAAACCAAAAATCGATTTTTTCAAATTCCAAGGCTATGCATACTCCTTAAGGGGGGATTGTCTTTTTTTTCGCAAATTTTACCGCTTTTTGGGAATTTTTTTGTGAAGAAAGTATACAACGGAAAACTTGTGAAACTTGGCATATAGTTTTATTGATCTGTTTACTACATACAAAAAAAATTTTAAACAATTTCATCAAAAAATCCGCCTCCCACCCCCCTCGACGCGCGATGGTCCTTTTTTGATGGTGTGCACGATTTCTCAAAAACTATTCAACCGATTGCCTTCAAATTTGGACAGAATGCTCAGCTGACATCCTTTTATCGTTTGATGAAGCAAAAAAGCAATACGTTTAATAGTTTTTTATTTATAACAAAAAATCGATCAATTTTTTTCGAAAAATCGATACTTCAAGTTCAAAACGTCACCAAATCGTCAATTTTTTTTTCCCTTCATCGAACGATAGCTATATGTGTCTAAAGTAAAATGCTTTTTGGGTTTTTGTTGCAGGATGAACGTGAAGGCTGTAATCGTGCACACCATCAAAAAAGGACCATCGCGCGTCGAGGGGGTTGGGAGGCGGATTTTTTGATGAAATTGTTTAAAAAAATTTTTGTATGTAGTAAACAGATCAATAAAACTATATGCCAAGTTTCACAAGTTTTCCGTTGTATACTTTCTTCACAAAAAAATTCCCAAAAAGCGGTAAATTTTGCGAAAAAAAAGACAATCCCCCCTTAAAGTTTCGAACGACGCTCCGAGCGTTTCGACGGGCGTCAACACAGCAGCCTATGAATTTGTCAATTTTGTCCCGACCGCCTTGACATCTATAAGATAACATACTGTCAAAATATATTGGTTTTGAAAAAGTGCCTTTTCGACTTTTCCACCTAGGCGTCTCCTCTTAAAGGGAGGTACCTGAGTAAACGGCGAGAAAAACGGGTAAACTTCGGGAATTTTTATCTTAAAAACTACTGTTTCGATTGGATCCGGGTTTTTTTTTATTGGAAAATATGTTCATTGAGGTATGTTTAGGAATTTTTAAAAATAAATTCGTTGACTCCAAGCGATTCAAACGCGATTATCTCGAAACATAGTTTTCAAAGTCGCTGCCAGATGTATCTCGAAAACTGCTTGTCCGATTTTGTTCAAATTTCGATACAAAATTCTTCGACAGTTTTTCTCGTTCGCCACGTAGGATTTTTTTGAAATTTTCATTTTTGACGGATTTGCGACCGTTTTAATTTAACATTCGTTTTTCGTTCGCAATTTCCGACGATTTTGGATTGCATACACATTGCATATAAAAACAATGGTCGAATCAAATGAAAAACCCCTACGTGGCGAACGAGAAAAACTATCGAAGAATATTGTATCCAAATTTGGACAAAATCGGACAAGCCGTTTTTGAGATACATCTGGCACCGACTTTGAAAACTATGTTTCGAGATAATCGCGTTTTAATCGCTTCCAGTAAACGAATCTATTTAAAAAAAAATCCTAAACATACCTGAATGTACATATTCTCCAATAAAAAAACCCGAGTCCAATCGAAACATTAATTTTTGAGATAAAAATTCCTGAAGTTTACCTGTTTTTCTCGCCGTTTACTGAGGTACCTTCCCTTAAGGGGGTCGTCTAGTGTGCCAGAACAAAAGAAGAGAAAACGGCCTTGCGTGACTTCTTTGAAGAAGAGGAAGGTGTACTCTATGGTCCAGGCACAGCAGATTGATGGTGAGACCATTTTTTTCATTTTGAATTACATACAACAACTTTCAAACGCGTTTTTCTCAAAACACGATTTTTTCAAACTGCTGCCATGATATCTCAAAAACTATTTGATTGATTCTGCTAAAATTTATACAGCACCTTTAGTACATATATAACAAGTTGAACGAAAATAATTATGATTGTTTCGTTAATTTTCTTTTCATCAGCCATCTAGACCCCAAAAAAACGAAAAATTGAATTTTTTTCTAAAGCGTAAAAAAAAATTGGAATTACAACTTTATTTTAGTTCCATGTAGAGCCTCAAGTCTCACGATTAAAATTGCGTTTGGTTTTTTTATTTCAGATCAGCAGAACCTCTTTTTATATGTGTGTTCCTGTTGGGCGGTGTATCTCCGACTGTATTCTATATGACTTCAAAAAATTCACAAAGTTTGTTTGAATGTTAATAAAAATGATATACAATTTATAAATTATTTTATTTTAATGGTTGGTCAAAAAAAAATCCCCAAAAAGCATTATGAAAGTCCAGCGGAATGGACTTTTCGGATTTTTTCTCATTCACCTCAGCCGTCCATTAGTTCTGAGCATAGAGCACATTATTCTCCACGGCGTTCGATATTAGAAGAATGGAAGGCTCAGCAGGAGATCCGAAGAGAGGCGGTCGGAAAAAAGAGAGGAGGAAGAAGCGTAAAAGTGAAACGTTCGTGTCGACCTACTGCGAGAAACCGATCGAACACAAACTACTCCGTGTCTATTATCCCTGCTATGGCATTTCCGTAGTATACACATTCGCTTGTGGTTAAACCCCCCCCCCCCCCCCACCGACTGCCTCCCCCTCGGCCTAGATGCGCGACTTGTCCGCACGTATCGAACCAATTCGATCATTTTCCATAACTCTCGGAAGGTCACCGGGGAATTGAACGTGGAAAGAGACAGGTCGAGTAAGAGCAACTTTAACTAACGAGGCATGGAATTTTTCGTTGATGGTACGGACGGTTCGTATACTCGGGGAGTCGCCAGATATTTTCGCGCAAGCGTGTCAAGGTCGACGCAGAGACTCCGCATGCTGTATCGGAGGTTGCCAAAGGCTCGCTCGTCTAGATCACCGAGCCAGGTGCAACGAGGCACGAGAGTGGAAGCGATAATATCAATCTTGTTGCAGTGTCGTATCTTCTTGATACCACATTACGAATGACACAATATTGGAAAATTATCTTTCAGTTTCGGCTTTTAAATTGAATTTGGCTTTTTCTCCGTGGTTGATCCACTCAATGGGAAAAGGGGATGGAATTAACGCCAGGTGTACTGGCACCCATCACGTTGACGGGCAGATGAAACACGTAGACTGTTAAAAAAACGTTTAATTGATTCAACATGGATCTATTTGAGGCACACGATTTTTCCGCTGCCTCACGAAGCTGCTACGAGTCTATTTGTTTCGAATATACTTTTTTATTTGGGTTAAGGGCAGGTCCTTTTGTAACGTGGAGAAGAGCTTATAGCCGAAAATGAAGTCAACGAGGAAGCTGAGAAAATACTTCGTTGCCCTGGAATTGCAGATTAAGGTAGTTCGGTAGGTACACGTATGAGCCTAAAGTTTCGGTCGAAGCGTTGTAGGGATAATTCAATCTTTTTGTTTCGAAGCTTGCCATTTCATCGATTTTCAACATTTCTCACTTTTTCGTGGTTCATATTCTGCGTATGAGTGTCAATGGAAGAAACATGTTGGTTTGTTTGTTTTGCGGTTTAAGGTGGTTGGAGCGCTTCAGGAGTCAAATGACGTTTTATTAATTTTTTTTTCAATGAACCTCAAAAAAATGCATACGAGGTACAGATTCATTCTGTATGTGCAATTTTTTAAAAACATATCATTAAAGGGCAAAATTATGCCTTTTAATATTTTTATTACGTAAAGTAGAAAAACTTTTGTGGAAAAGAACTTTTGTAGAAAAACTACCAACTTGAAAAAGTATAACATCATCGAGGATTATTATGAAAAAACTACGACAACGAATGTTTTATACAATTCACAATGAAATATTGAGTAATTTATAATTATGCCTGTTTATATCTACGTCACGAGCTTATTGGCCCATGGTTTACGATGGGCAAGATGAGGATTCTTTTTTTCTAAATGTTTACAAAGGTTCAGTTTGCGTTAATCCGTTGTTAGAAATGGTTTATGGTGGTGCTAAATAACAAAAAAAATTATGTAACCTTTAGTGTGAAAATCTTGCTCATCTAACCGCACGTTAAATGACATTAAACTATTTTTTATCTCTGGTGTTTGGTAGTGGAAAAAGTTTAAAAAATTCGTAAAGACTCAGTATAGTCTAAACAATAACACGTATTTTTTATTCAATTTAACCTCGGATTATGGCTAACGCTCCAACCTCCTTAAGGCCTTAGGCTACTCTAGAGGCCGAAATAAAGGCTTTTTGGCGATTTTATTCAGAAAAACTACAAAATAAATCGAGATTACAAAAAAGGGTGTTTATCATACATATCAATGTATGTATACAATAATTTTTTTGAAGCGATTGATTTCAAAACGGCGGCTGTGCAGCGTTTTATCTGAAATCTGCATTTTTTAAGTTGGCCGGAAACATAACTCAGACAATTTTCAACCGATTCACTTGAAATGTTGAATATATCTTGAAAACTACATTGTCTATGGAAGTACGTAGGATTTTTTTTTATTGCATAGTTCATTTGTTATTGACGATTTTTTAGGCAAATGTTTCACTTTCCAAAAATTTGCCTAAAAAATCGTCAATAACAAATGAACTGTGCAAAATAAAAAAAAATCCTACGTACTTCCATAGACAATGTATTTTTCCAGATATATTCAACATTGCAAGTGAATCGGTTGAAAATTGTCGGAGTTATGTTTCCGGCCAACTTAAAAAATGCAGATTTAAGATAAAACGCTGCACAGCCGCCATTTTGAAATTAATCGCTTCAAAAAAATTATTGTATACAGTCATTGATATGTATGATAAACACCCTTTTTTGTAATCTCAATTTATTTTGTAGTTTTTCTGAAAAAAATCGCCAAAAAGCCTATTTTTTCGGCCTCTAGAGGGGCCTAACCCCTTAATCCCTCTGGCGCTATGCGTCACGCCGTCTCACAACGTCCGCCGCATCCCGGTTTTGAAGACCGTGCCATACCTCCGGCATTTTTAAAGATTTATAAAAAAAACCATGTAACAGGCAAAAGTAGTCATAAAATATACCCTAAGACTGAAAAATGGCTTTTCTTTTAAAAAAAATCATGAAAGGTATCTCCTCGCTTATTCATTAGGTCATTTAGTAACCAAATTTTGGAGCCTGAAAACCTTAAACCCTTTTTCCTGAAAACCAATTTTCCATGAACCCCGCACAAGATAACTCAGAAACTATTTGATCGATAGTTTTGAAATTTTGCACGATTTTAGATAACATAAATACCGTCTATGTGAACATAAAGTTCCTTAAAAATTATTTCAAAGCACTGCTTTTTACTTCACTAATATTATAGGAAAAATTTCATGAAAAAATAAAACATTTTTCCAAAAACGTGCAATTTTATGAATTTTAACTTTACTTTGCATTTTTAGGTTCACATAGAGCGTGTGGGTCTCAGAAATTTAAAACTTCTTGACTCTAATGCCTGAAATCAATGCACCAGACGCTAGGCAATACGCCGTGGAATAACCCAGCCGGCAACCCTCTCCGAAATGGATCTCGTAGGGCCACCCTTATTGAGTGTAAACAAATTTTTGGAATATAGAAAGATGTAATATGTGCATCAAATTTTAATTATATAGACTAAATAGTTTCGACCCAAAAAAATCGAAAATTCGCTTATTTTCGGCTGCCTAAGAGGATCTCCCTCTAAAGCATTGCTTGATGTAGACGATTTAGCGAATACGCATTTGATCAAAATGCACTGTTGATTTTAACGTTGCGAGATGTATTTTCCTAAAAGAATATGCTCATTTGCATGCTGTACGTAGGTCTTGAATACACAATTGGTATTTCAAATGAATAAAACTTTTTTTTTTCAATTACTAGTATTTTTATTTGCAGCCCACAAATTTACTACATTTTCTCATGTAAAATACATATTGTATTGTACATTCATGTCGTTAACAATCCTCAATGGAGAAAAAAGATAAACGATATTTTGAATCACCAACCATTTTGATACACGATAGGATGTTCCTCTCGCGTTGGTATCGCGAGAGGCGTAATTCACACGTCTTTCGGAATATACTTGGCCGACCGCAAGCAACAATGCGGTCAAATTCATGGCGCGTCGATACGTTTCGCGGACTCAGTTGTATGCCTGCTCGGAGTACAAGTGGCCTGCGGGAGAAGCCTCGTGCCCTGCGCCACTCTGCGGCCACAGAGCGTACTACTACGTCTATGAACATACTAGTTACTTGAAATAAACAATCTATATCGACCCATTAAGTTTAGACGACTAAATATTTCGTTGAGTACCAAATACCAAAATTATACGAAGGTTGATTTTTGATAACTCAATGGTGTCCAATAGACCTTGATTTAAACAAATAAATGTACTGGAAATAAATCTTCCGAAAAGTATAGTCGAAGAAGAAAAAACATTGGTTTTACGAAATTGTCAGTTGATTCAAATAAAAAGGGACCAAATAAATGCATTTTTAGATGATTTTGATCGATCTTTTTTATAGGTGTATTTTCATGAAAAAATCGACATGTTTTATTTAAATGTTAATGCGTTTAAAGTATTGCTGAGTAAAAGTTCTTATCTCAGAATTGGGAACCGAATTGATAACAACCGTCAGCATGAATTGCCGAGAAAAAAATACCCATCGTTACTATATTTGTGTTCATGGAGTGTGAGAGAAAACAAATTCTTTCCACGTGTATGAAGGTTTGGCAATCACTACTTAGTGAATGGAAGCGATTCTCAAACGCACATAAAGGTCACTTTTTAACGCGTCCTCCACATATTTCAAAGGTTACCTTCCAGAAATAGAATGAAGGTTTTGGTGGATTACAAAATACAATCGAAAGGTCAAAAGCCAAAAGTTATTGTTTTCGACTCTAAATATATCAGGAGGAGAGTTCTCCTGCAATTATTTACCTAGAATGAAAATTCAAAATATTTCGAGTTCTAGATAAGATTGGCCGTCGAAGTACGCAAAAAAATAGAAAAGTATCGATTTTCAACCACACGATGTAAGTTCGCAAAAAAACTGTTTTCGGTAAAAAAAATTGTCGAAAATAATGGTTTTCTCAAAAAAAATCGCCAACAATAATTGTTTTTGGAAGAAGTTCTCAACGTATAAAAAACCGCCTGCGTGCTTCGACGTAGAACGTTGTTACAAGGTGTGAAAAAAATTCCAGTCAATCGGTGAAGGTTTGGCGACGTGATGTTGCCGACCGCAGGACACCATCAGAAAAAGGTAGCTTGCTGCATCCAGCTTTAGCAGCGCCATTTTCTTACAAAATCTTGTGAAAAAATTGGTAAAGATACTCGAAGATCTGTAGAAAAAACGCCGCTGAGCAGAATTTTTATTCCATCAATTGGGTATCCATGAAAAATTGTCGAAATTCGCCTCTTTTCCGGGCTCCACACCGGTAGTCTCCCTCAAGGTATGAACAACCCTGCCGCAAATCCGCCTCCCCGGGAACAGTTCCCACTGTTCCCGGGAACAGTGGGAACAGTGGGTACACTGAACCTTTTCTGTTTCTCAGGAGTGGACATGTATATATGTGCGTCTTTTTCACATTAGAACCGCCCTCGGATGCCAATAGGTTTGAACCTGTCTGTGAATCGTTCCCGCGCAACTCGGTTGTGAGAGGTGATTTTATATTATTGTTGGTGTCAAAAGTTGAAAAACCAGCTGAGTTTGTATGTTTTTTGCTTCTTTACCTATCGCAGTTATGTTCGAAGTCATTGTTCTCCCGCGATATACAGTTATATTGCGGTATTTGAGCATTGTGTTTGTTAACCAAACAAAAATAGAAACGTTTCAGTACGCGCTTTAGAAAAAAAGAAAGGGTCGGTACACAGTGGCTCAATTTTTCGAGGTACACAGAGGTAAGTCATAATATGAATATTTTCGCGTTGTGATTTAAATAGGTACCAGTAGTACCTTATTAGGTAGGCACTCATTGTTGATTAATATTCAATAAATGATTCTGATTGATCTCATAATGTGCTGCCTTTTTTAAAATAAACTTTTCAATGGTACAATACTGTACTTCAATGGTACAATGGTACAGTCTTGTACAACTGTACAATACTCCCCATTGTATAGAGAAAATCACTCCATTACCTACAAGTGTACAGTAGATCAGGGTCATTTTCTTCAAATTTTGCTTGATTTTGAAATTTTTTTTGACTGTGAAATTAGGCATGTATCACTGTGTACACCCCCAAGTACACAGTGGATGAAATCCCATTAAAAAGGTCATTATCTCAATATCTATTGGGTTAGGCCGTTCAGTGTCTTTTACCAAATTGAAGCCATTGAACACACCTCACGTTTAGTCAAGGTTTCATTGGGATTGTGCGAACGGTTAGGCAGCTATCGACCTATGAAAAAAAATAAGCCACTGATCCCACTCTGACCCTACTTCGTCTGCGTGACAGTTGAGCAGTTAATTATCGAAGTTAGGCTCTTATCCACGGGCGACATAGCAAAAGCTTCATGAGAACTCTAATACAACTGTCGCAATATAATAAAATGGTAAGAATTGAATGGAAATAGGCGGAAAAAATGATTGATATTTTTTGAATAAATTCAACGAAGAGTACAGCGTTTTGTCCGTCTCGTTATCGAGACATTCGTGAAATAAAACAGAAAATTTCAGTTGATTCGGGTAAAACGATAAAGCGCCCTACGGCACGTGGGAACACTACTGTCAAGTCGACCATTTTGAATAGGCGCCAAAATTTGAAACGCACAAACTATTGCTTCCTTGCTATGAATTTCTTACCGCGGTTTCATAAAGAGTATTTAAATATTTTGAATGATTCTTCACAGAAGCTGCAGTGCGTGTGTTATGCCATAACCTACAAATCAATTACGGATCGTCCCTCGACAGCGTATTTATTTTCCGGCTCAACTACTTTTTCCGCCGCTTTCCAGGTTGTACTTGCTCCAATCGTCGATTGTACTGTTTTTCGGTTTGCATTTTTCCCTTCCATCTTTTCATTTTCGCCGAACGAAAAAACGGAAATCGCCGGAGATACTTTGCTCACCGCCCGACACTTTTATTTCGGGGACCTCCAGGAGACTTCCTACAGGAGCAATGTTAAGGGGTTACCCGCACTTGCGATTTTGAAAAAAAAAAATTCGATTTTTTTTATTGCATTTTTTTTTAAGTATAAGTATCTGAGAATATGTCCTGAAAATTTCAAGTCGATCCGAACAAAATTGACTGAGATATGAGCGTTGAAAGAGAAGAATCCGTTGTGAAATTGAAACTTTAAACGCGTTCTTCTCAAAATGGCATTTCTGAAGTCGGTGACCAAGATTACTCGAACACTAATGAACCGATCTTCTTGAAATTTTGCAGGCTTATTTAATACATAAAAATGTAGTCTTTAATCGTTCGATTTTTTTTTTTCGAAAAAAATGGCCGTTTTATAGCCAAAAAACGGCCGTTTTTTTCGTTAAAATCGAACCATTAACTTTGACTGTCCGCCATTTTGTGAAAAATGAATATTTTTTAAAATCCTTCGATTAAAGACTAGTTTATACTTATATTTGACTAAATCCATCCGCATTTTTTTTTCAGATGATCCACTTCGCCGCAATGTTGGTCACCGCAAATCGTGTATATAAAAACATTATTTCATTGACGGCCATTTGCCACTAAACGATGTAATATTTTTCAATAAAAAAATTACTGAAAGTTCTTCAAGATGTGTTCTTTAAGATGGTATATTGATCGATTAAAAAAGTTTTGTAGTTTTCTTTAAAAAAATTCACGAAAAAGGCCTTTTTTGCGCTACAAGTGGGGGTAACGGCTTAATGAATATTTTTGAAAATAAAAAATGCCAATCTAAAGCTAAAAGATGCCACTACACTGCCTCATACTTGTCGTTTTGCCCAAATAAAATCCTTTTCCAGAAAAAAAAGTCGTGAATAAACGACTTTTTTTGGCCTCGCAACTGTGTGTAACGCCTTAAGGAGGTACACCAGCTTCATACAATGTTGCCATGCTAAACCATGGTCAAATTTCAAAATGGTGATAGATCAATAAAATTTGGTGAGTATATTCTTTAGTATTATATATGTCAATACAATTTTTTTCAGATTTTTTCATTGTGCCGTTATCGAATAATTGAACATTGAAGTTCACGTGTATAAGCATAGGGTTTTTATAGATATAGGTATATATTCCGGGTATAAGAATAAACGCTTGTGAATTATTTGTAACAAAACGGCACAAGCAAAAAATCTGAAAAAATTTGTATCTACATGAATAATACTAAAGAATATATTCACCAAATTTTATTGATCTATCACCATTTTGCTGAAGCTAGTGTACCTCCTTAAGCATACGCGTTGCCCTCTTGCCGCCTGCCCCGCAGAGACCCTGAGCAGCCATCTTAAATTCAACACAGTGAAGCCCCGAAGCAAGGGACGCGGATTCAACATATCGTCTTTCCGCACATCAACATCCCCAATTCCCAATCCAACAACTTTAAGGAAAGTCTTTGGTGAATTTGCATTCTCGATGGTTGCTCGAAGCTCAGTGCGGGCTCTCGTTTCTTTTCGTCGCTATAGTTGGGATCGAGAAGAGCGGCGGGTGGCCGGCATGGACGACAGCCAAAAGGGAAGTTGGGGAAAGAGTTTGCGATGACGGTGATCCGAGGGGGGGATGTCGGGCTTGCCTATTATCGCTATGCACAGGAGATAGTAGGCCAACTTTCGAGATGACAGTTTTATCTCGGTGCAATCCGAGAGAATGTTCGACTGTATACGGAGCACACCGGCGGTGCACCATGCATCGGAGATATCGGACAGCGTCTACAGGGGAAACACGTTGCTCACGTTTTCGCTACTTTCCGAGATGAGAGCATATATATATATATATGGTATACAGAAAACGACGAGCAATTCTGGATCGTGAGAACGGCGAAATCGAATCCGCAGGCTTATCGAGTCCTCGTTGTTGTGTGTGTCGTACGACTTTGAGAAGAGCTTCGATATGTGCAACCGCATCGTATCACGCCGCCATGTTTATCACCATTGATGAGAAACGCGAGTGCTCATTACGTAGCCGCCACTTTGTTCTTCCTCTAATCCACTCAAACACCTGAAACACTCGTTCCATAAATTCTACCCTTGAATTTCTAATTCCGCACTTGTACTCAATCAAACAAAAACACACCCAGCTTGATTGGATGCGTTGTTCGGGCTTATTGGGTTCGACCCCAAAACCAAGCAAACCCAAACAAACTTAAGGGGCTATACCAGTGTGACACTTTCGAAAAATCAATTTTTTCTTGCCTTTTTCGACAGTTTATATTTTCAAGAATATCGTTATCATTTATATCATTTATATCAATATCATTTTATCTTGCAAAAATCAATAGTTAAATCTTTAAACGCGTTTTTGTCCAAATAAGATTTTTCAAATTTGCTGACATTGTAACTCAAAGAGCAACTATCCGAGTGACTTGAAATTTGAACTGAGCACTCTTAAATATATTTACTCTACAATATTTTTGATTCGATGAAAAATGACGATTTGGCATTGAAAAAAACGACCATTTTATAGGCAAGAAAACAGAGTTTTTTTTTCATAACTACGCCATTTTGTTAGATTTTGATATTTTTCGAAAACCCTACGTCATTGTAAAGAAAATACCTTCCAGTTTGACAGCATTTTTTCCTTTTTCGGTTTGAGCTACTCAATCGGCCGGAAACATGTTAACAGTGGAGGAACTTTTTTTTGGTGCCTCCAAAGACAGCGCATAAGTCGCTTGAATCTCAATATTTTTCTATGAAAAAATTATGTAATACAGGTTAAGTATAGCCGAATATATTTTTAATTTTCCGAAACATTTAATTGAGTACGTTTCTTCCAAAAAATTCCCGAAAATCACCCAAATTTTCAGCGTTCACACTGATATAGCCCCTTTAGGTAGTACGAGCCCGCAATCTTGATTTCTATCGATTTTGTTCAAATTTTAACCAGACATTGTTCATATCATTATGCATGTTTGAGTAAAATTCAGAACAGTCGACTATTTAGATTGGGAGATAATGGGTTTCAAAATAGCAACTTTTAACACTGCAGGGTCTGCATTGAAATTTAGACAGAATAATTTACCGTAAAAAATATTTGTCCCCTATAATAAGAAGACATATGGCAACACAGCAGAACAGTATTGTTCAATATTTCGAGAAAAACATAATTATCGTGTTCCTAACGTTAAAAATTTTGCCATAACAAATATTTGCATTATAAATATTAATAGTTTATATTGTTTATGTTATCTTCATTAACAAATAAAAGTGTTGGTTTATTCATAACTATTTAAAAACTTTGTTGGATTAAAAATTACTTCCAAATAAAAATTTTTCATTGGATACGTGGAACGATGCGTCGTTCCCATATGTTTTCTTACTATAGGGGACAAATATTTTATACGGAAAATTATTATGTCTAAATTTTAATGCAGACCCTGCAGTGTTAAAAGTTGCAATTTTAAAACCCATTATCTCCCAATCTAAATAGTCGACTGTTCTAAAATTTTACTCAAACATGCATAATGATATGAACTATGTCTGGTTAAAATTTGAACAAAATCTATGGAAATCAAGATTGCGCGCTCGTACTACCTTAAGGAGTTTTCTCACTTTAGACGCTAAAAAAGGATATTTTCTTTGATGCGTTTATATTATAGATATAGCTTTTTTTGTTAAGTTTATATTATATATATTGATATAAAAATTGTTACACTTAAGGGGGGATTGTCTTTTTTTTCGCAAAATTTACCGCTTTTTGGGATTTTTTTTGTGAAGAAAGTATACAACGGAAAACTTGTGAAACTTGGCATATAGTTTTATTGATCTGTTTACTACATACAAAAAAATTTTTAAACAATTTCATCAAAAAATCCGCCTCCCACCCCCCTCGACGCGCGATGGTCCTTTTTTCATGGTGTGCACGATTACAGCCTTCACGTTCATCCTGCAACAAAAACCCAAAAAGCATTTTACTTTAGACACATATAGCTATCGTTTGATGAAGCAAAAAAGCAATACGTTTAATAGTTTTTTATTTATAACAAAAAATCGATCAATTTTTTTCGAAAAATCGATACTTTAAGTTCAAAACGTCACCAAATCGTCAATTTTTTTCCCCTTCATGGAACGATAGCTATATGTGTCTAAAGTAAAATGCTTTTTGGGTTTTTGTTGCAGGATGAACGTGAAGGCTGTAATCGTGCACACCATCAAAAAAGGACCATCGCGCGTCGAAGGGGGTGGGAGGCGGATTTTTTGATGAAATTGTTTAAAATTTTTTTTGTATGTAGTAAACAGATCAATAAAACTATATGCCAAGTTTCACAAGTTTTCCGTTGTATACTTTCTTCACAAAAAAATTCCCAAAAAGCGGTAAATTTTGCGAAAAAAAAGACAATCCCCCCTTAATAAATACACTTCCGAAATACATTAAAATTTTTTTTATGTATTTGTGTAACCCGACCAAACTTAAACGCGTTTTTCTCGAAACAACGTTTTTCGACGGCTTGTTGATAAAATCTTCGAAACTACTGAACCGATCCTTCTGAAATTTTGACCACATATTCTTTACAACTATAGCTATAGCGTATATCAAGGATTTTTTTTAAATTTTGATATTTACTATTTTTTGTTGCCAAAAACGGTGAAAAAAAACGTTTTTTGTTCTTTCGAAAAATGTCCGCCATTTTGTTATTTTTGCATACATAAAAAATCGTATGATATGCGCTATAGCCATTAACATACTGGATCTGAAACCGTTTGATTTTTTTGTTTTCGATGGTCCATCTCCGAGCTTTTATCAACAGCGCAGACCTACAATTTTTTCGGAAATTTTTTTAACTACCATTTTCGTCTATAAATACTGACTTAAATATATATATATATTTTTGAAAGTATATTTGGAAAGTGTATTTAGTAAGTGTAGCAACTTTTATATCAATATCTATAATATGTACCTATCAAAAAAATTATGAAAACAGCCTTTTTTTAGCGTTCTACAACACTGTGACGGGTAAAAAAATCGATTTTTTGCCCTTTCTCAAAGTATACATATTCAAGAATATGTGAAAAATGTTCAAGTTGGAATATTGAAAATTGACCAAGGAACGGACGATTTAGTGAGAGCAGGTTGCGCAATGATTTACGTAACGATTTACTAAAACTTTCAATCGCGTTTTTCTCGAAACGAATTTTTTCGACCTGGCTGGAATCATAACTCTAGCTATAATTGTTCCATTAAACATTTTAAATAACTGAAATTTCCGTAATTGCTGTGGCTGTTGTACGTAGCCGTTTTTTAGATTGAAATTTAGTATTTTTTAAGCCTCCGAATATAAGTAAAAATTTCGCCAAAATTACACAGAATAAGAACTACATTTATATCGATTAAACAAGTTTTTTCAAATTTTTCCGGACAAACTATTGTCAAGTTATCGATCCGGCTGTTGGACGACATTTTTTATAGAGAGGCTCTAATACCCCAATAACGTTGTCAATTTTTGATTTTTTGAAATAAAAATTTACGCAAAATAAGTTCAAATCGGAAAAAATCGGAAACAAGATTTTTTTGGGCCCGTCACAGTGGTGCCCTCGCTTAAACACTTGAGACGCTTGTTCCATGAATTCTTGTTCCATCAATTACTAATTCTCCACTTGAACCCAAACAACCATAAATAACCCCAAACAAAGTCAAACACCTGAAAGGCTTATTTCATAAATTCTACACTTGAATTTCTAACTCTAAACTTGAGTCCAAAAGAGTGGTTTGTTGGGTTCGACCTCAATCCAAAAAACTCATTACGTAGCTAGAACGTTGTTCTTGCTCGTATTCACCCAACCACCCAAAACCCTTGTTCAATAAAATTTACACTTGAATTATATAATGTACATGTATATGTGCCCGAAAAGTACTGATGCAAATTACTGAAAGTTTCTGCACATCTACTTATCAATACGAACGATAATGTTATCAAGGTCATTCAAGGTCAGTATCAATGATACAAATCTAAATATCGCGGATCACTACCAAATATTTGGTAGTGATCCGAGATATTTAGATTTGTATTTCATTTTAATAGGTGACCTTGAATGACCTTGAACGACTTTGACCCCCAATTTTTTTATGCGGCTTGAGGTGCCCCACGAGATGGTTGAAGAAAATTTACCATTCCATTTAAAAAAGTGGAGGTAATGTATAAAAAGTGGAGGTAATGAGGTAACGATCATGGTAATGTATTAATTGCACGGAGCAGTGTCTTTAAGCGTCATTATTGAACAAGACCAAGTTTTCAGCAATAGATGGAACGTCGAAAAATACTTTGTCCTGAAATCTATAGTTTCGAAAGTTCCCATTCTTTTGAAAAGCTTTGGTTATTGTCGAAAAAGAGAGAAAGAAAGTGTAGAAAGACGATTTACTTTTTTGGTAATTATTTAGTGGTTCCAAATCGTCGCGTGCAGAAATTATCGTAGGGATCCAATTGGATTCCCATACTGGTCCCCATTTCCTGATCGGGATCCAATGGGTAATCGCATAGGATCTCTATATACTACTCGAACGTCACGTTTGTATATGGATTCTAATCGGGATTCCCCATTGGAATCCATTGTATTAATTCAATTTGAATCCGAAATGATTCTCGCAGTGGCGAATAGAATCCGATACGAATCTTGACGGACCCCATAGCAGTAAGTAGGTTCAATTTTCTGCAAAAAATTCATAGATATACAAAGTGAGATCTTAAAACGGTATGAAACTCATGTTATCCCTTCGACTGCACACTGGGTCATTTAGACCTAATTGTTTTTTCAACTGCCTGTATCGCAAAACGGGGTGATCTATTCGGCCGCTGTGCGGCGGTCGAATGTTCTTCATTCCTACTCTACAGGTAAACACTCGGCCCCCATCCTACATCCTGCTCATCTGCTGAGGACAGCTGTCGAAAAAGGACCTGGGGTCGAATTGACCCCGGATATGCAGTAATGCGGTGAAAGTAAAAACATTTTTGTTGTTGTGAAATTTGGTGTTTTACTACTACATGTAAGTGAGTTACGATAGAAAAAGCTTATAGATATTTTTTATTTTGCGCTACTATATGAGGTAAGTGATGTATTTAGAATACCGATCATAAAACTGAAAGCAAGTATCCCTAATGCAGGAGGGCTATGTGCAACGAGCACCGAATTACTTGTGCGTCGATTGCGGTAAATGTGAATAATAATAAGTCATTGAAGTAAAAAAAACCCGGAAAATATACGTTTTCAACAATTAATCTGCCGAAAGAGTCGATTGTTCACTATCCCGAAAATGCTCAAATTCAAACCTCCAAATAAATATACTTTTTGGAAAGATGGTCGACACTGTTTTCTTTTTCGTATCTACAAACCGTCCTTTTCAAAAATATCGAAGATATTTTTATATTTAGAAAAAAAAAATTATGGTCTTTTTTGTACGTATTTTCCACTTTGAACGAATGTTTAGACACTTAATTTTTGCTTTTCTTTGAAAGTAAATTTCGGGCCATAAAATAAGGATCATTGACTACAAAAAACATCTCTACAAAAAAATGCATATTTACCGAAATACAACGATCTGAAAAACGTCTGGGGTCAGATCGACCCCATATGCAGAGAGAGGTTCGTGGCGGAAGTGTGCAATCGAAAAGTTAAAGAAGATAAATAGCTGTACAAAGTACATCTTAAAAATCGATTTGAACCACATCACTGAAAATCCACCATAATTACCGTTTGTTATTTATTTGGCTGCAAGTGACATAATATCAGCACACACGTACGCGTTCACGAAGCGCGCCGCTTATATTTCAACCTTCCTGAGTTGTTTCTCGTGACTTTTCACATATTTTCGATTCGAACGTGGCAAGAATTCTCAAACGGCGTTGATCGGGGAACAGTGCATAATCCGATTGGATCTCGATGAGGATTCCGATGAGGACGCACTATGTTGCGGTGTCCCTAGCAAATGCCTATAGAGATGTGGAAGAATCTTCGGACTCCCAACAAAGTCATGCACGGGATCACGAAAGAATATTTTTTTGGGAGATCCCAAAAATTCCGGTTGAGAATTTTAAATAACAAATTTTAAACAACGTGAATCGGGAAATAACCCGGAATGCACTTGAATTCCAATGTGGACTCCCTATGTGCTCCCTATGAAATCCCTATAGGAACGTGGTGGGGTCGGGGTTCTCCCCAACAAACTTCTGCACAAGGAGTGGAAGGAAGTTTCATGGAATATCGTTTAACTTCGGTTTACTAGAAATAGTGTCAACCGCGAGCGAGAGGAGAGTGCAAAGTTATTTTTTTTCCAACAATAGCGGATGATCTTGATATTTTCGTTTTCGTCTTTCCCTCATGACGACGATGGGGAGTACCAGGTAGGAAGGAAAGGACGGCTCTCCATACCGCGGTAGTCTCGCGGTGCCCACGTGCGTGCACGTCGGTGATTAGTGCCAAGTGGTAAGAGTTTTCTTCTCTCCTGTCTTAGAGCTGACCAAAGAGCGAGAGGGGGGGGGGGAGAGAGAGAGAGAGAGAGAGAGAGAGAGAGAGAGAGAGAGAGAGAGAGAGAGAGAGAGAGAGAGAGAGAGAGAGAGAGAGAGAGAGAGAGAGAGAGAGAGAGAGAGAGAGAGAGAGAGAGAGAGAGAGAGAGAGAGAGAGAGAGAGAGAGAGAGAGAGAGAGAGAGAGAGAGAGAGAGAGAGAGAGAGAGAGAGAGAGAGAGAGAGAGAGAGAGAGAGAGAGAGAGAGAGAGAGTACCGGCGTGTATACATGTACATCGATAATTCCGGGCCACGGAGAGATCAAGAGGCGCTCGATATACCGCGTTAAACTTCACACCCCTTCCCCTCCCTGTTGACGATCACGGTGGGAAAGGGGGACAGGAGCAAGGAGGGAGATCCGCTCGCGGAACGTTCGCGGCGATCTCTGCTGGTGGCCGCGAGGTTAGCGACCGTGAAAGTACTCCTTGCAAGTGGGACGGCCATTTTTTTAAAAATCGTTGCGACGATTGCGTGCGCCCACAACCGACCTACATCCGCGAGGTCGATGCGCCTTGCCCGGGGCACGCGTCCCGCTCGCGCGACTCGCATCGCGCTCCCGAACAGCCCGATCCTTCTCCTCCTCTTCTCATCTCGCTTCGCTAATAAAGTCCCGGGACTCGAACAGATGAGTCCGAGGTGTAATTCTTCTTCCGGCACGTCTGGAGGCGCGGAAAAACCAAGTGCTCGAAAGAAAGTGTAATTCCTAAACGATCTCATTCCTCGGTCGCTTTTTGCCTCTCTTCCCGCATCTACGTTGTGTGCAGCGTGTACCACGACGTATGCGCCTGTACACGTGTGCATCAACGCGTAAAAAGAGCAGCGATTTCCTTCTTCATGGCTCGGAGCTTTCTTCGGTCTTCCTCTCGAACGTTTTTTCTTCTTCTTTCTTTTTTTTCGACACTCTCCTTTTTTGTTCACAGATGAGTCGGAGATAACGTCGGAATGGCGATGGAAATTTTCAGTGGACTGCGGGAAATACGAAGGACGTTTTGCTCTGGATCTGGATTTTGTCTGGACTGGTGCAATTTGGAGTTTTTATTGATCGAACGGTGTCTCGGACGATTGTACGGTGGCGAGGTATTTGACGTCGTAAGGGAAAATCTTAGGTGCCTCGTACACCGGCCCGAGGCAACCACCGTGTTCTACGATATTTTTTAGGTTTCGCGAAAAACCCGTTTTGTTCCCGTTTGCGTGTGTACTTCGCTCGCGATTTTTTTTTCCTTTCGTTATCGGTGGGAAGTGTACTGTTGAGCGATAAATAGATGAACGGCTGGACACTAATCGATGCCTTGGATTTTGATCAAAAGTTGAAAAAATAGGGTTGAGAGGTGACGATTAAAAGAAATACTTATGCCAGTCTGAATGTCTCTCAATTATGGTGTTCAAGTTTGCATGGTTGGAGTGCAACTTAATTTTTTATTCTGGCACTCCATTTTGTACTGCTCATTTAGATTACGAAAATTGCTGAAACATTCTTGAATACTCTTATTAGAGATCCATAATCTGCAGCTGCAAAAAAGAGTTTAGATAGTGGCGAAAATGAAGAAATAAAAATATAAAGAATTTTTGTTGCATTCCAACATTGGAAAATTTCAACTTCCATTGTCAATTGCTTCAAAAAACTTCTAAGAGGAATGTACAAACACGAAAGCGAAAAGAAATGGAAATCTGTGCTACAGGAAAACTCGAAGGAACGTTTAAGAATTCTTTTTTCTTGAAAACTAAAAAAGATCATAGAACACACATGAGGTAATTCGGATAGGTATCGATAAGAGGCATCTTCCTTTTGGACGTCACTTTTTGTACCGTGTACAAAAGCATTTTTTATTTTGTCTTTTCTGGATGTACTTTCCTCACGATTTTTTTACCTCCCCTATCGATGGGAAGTTCATTGTCAACCAATAAACACAATGACCAACCGAACACTAACTGATGCCTTGGATTTTGATCAAAGGTTTTGAAAGTAGGTTCAACATGATCACTAAAGGCCTTAGGCCACAGTAACGGGTATAAAATCATGTGCGAATAAAAAAAATTCGTACGAAAAAGTGATTCACTCATGAAATTAATTACACATCTATTTAGTATGAATATCAAGCTGTTAGAAAAAAAATATATATATATATTTTTTTCGATGTACAAAATGGCCGACTACTAATATTTTATTTTGTCATCTTTTTTTTAGGCGCTCCGTGGCGTGGCATTTAGCATCCACAATTTCTGACCTAGAACAAAAAACAAAAATTCTCGTCAATCTACATTAGAATACCTAGAGAAGTTCATACGGAATTTAAAAAATATTATTTTCATTTCAATATTTCAAAAGTCGTAGGTATTTGAACTTAAGAAATCTATTTTCATTGAAACATTTCGTTATAACTGCTCATAAACTGCTCATAAAATAAAAAGTTTTCGATTAATCAGAAATTCCGTACATACTTCTTTGCGAAATGCAATTAGGAACATAACTTTCAAATTTGAAGTAAATCGAGTGAAAATTGTTGAAGTTATTTGTCACGCCAATTGGAAAAAAGCTGTTTGGAGAAGTTTCGAGTAGTCGGCCATTTTGTACATCGAAAACAAAATATACATTTCCTACAGCTCGATATTTATACAAAATAGATCTGTAATTAATTTTATGAGTAAATCACTTTTTCATACGAAAAAAAAGTTAAATTCGCACGTGATTTTATACCCGTTACTGTGGCCTAAGGCCTAAAGTTCGAATGATAAAAAGAAAAACTCGTACCAGTCTGAACAACTGCCGATTGCTTAAAAAATCTTCTACCAGGAAAGTACATACACAAAAGATAAAATAAATACCAACATGTACTAAAGGAAAACTAAAAAAAAAAGATTAACAAATCCCTTTGCTCAAAGCTCCAAAAGATCGCAGAACATAAATAGCATATAGAAAGAACTTCACCGTCTCTACCAATTTTATCTCAGACGATTACGATCACTCGCTTTGTTACGTTGCTCACACTTGTCTCTCTTACCTCCAATTTTTTCATCTATTTAATGACTCGCGAATTTTTATGACAGCTGCATAAATGAGTCAGTTAATTCGTGTATCGATCTAAATTGATCTTCGGTTGATCGATCGGCGAAACCGT
This sequence comes from Ophion slaviceki, assembly GCA_944452715.1. NCBI lineage: Eukaryota > Metazoa > Arthropoda > Insecta > Hymenoptera > Ichneumonidae > Ophion > Ophion slaviceki. Next base: position 10,825,249 of record OX101794.1, on the reverse strand, counting down.
CGCATTTGAAAGCTGCGTTCCAGCAAAGAAAGATGAAAAGGCAACGATGTGCAATCAACTGATCAGCGACCAAACGACGGCGACTGTACGCTTATATAAATATGTATATACCTGAAGCCTGAAAAGAAAACGCACGCATCCGCGGAGGTGCTTTCGCGATGCCTCTGGGCCGGTACCGCGGAGCGCACACGAGATAGGTTCTTATTTTCTCTTGCGAAATCGGCTCGATCTCGGGTCGATGAACTCTCCGCGGAACCAGGACGTTCGAGAGAGAAAGAGAAACATATGGGAGGGGGCAGGGGGGGCCATAGGATTAGAGGAAAAGATTTTCAAAAACAAAAAAAAAACATTGTATTCTCGACGAGTCAAAATTTTGGTACATGCCGATTTCTCGATCGGCAGCAATTAATCGAAGACGAAGTGGAGGAAAAAGAAAAGAGGAAGGAAAGAGAAATCCGAGCGCGACTCGCGTGGCGAAAGGTTCGCAAACGAAAAGCGTTGTGGTGAAAAAGGAAGAAAAAAAAAAGATCGAGTCGCGGTGAGAGACGCGTTCTCTCTGCTCATCTTCTTTTCATCTCGAGCCAAGTGAGGTGGCCGCGATATCTTTTTTTTTCCGGCGCTGAAGAAGAGGATCTTCGATCTCGCTCTGCGTATGACGATTACACATGCGTAACGGAATGTTTTGTCGTGGCAATTTTACACATACGTGCGCCCTCGCTTTCCCGTCTACTCTACGACGAGAGGCCTCGATCTTTTACTCTCCCGATCGAAGAGAGTAGCGTGCACTTGTAAGTATAACGTGTGTGCATGAACGTGTAGATGCACGTGTGGGAAGATCATCCGTGATGAGTAAAAAATGTGCACTCTCTCGTAAGGCGTCAACGAGGGTGGCGAAACGCTTCGTATGAGGCACAGAAGAGGGTGGATGATGCCGTGAGGAAGTACAGCTCAGGAAGGACTTTTAGAACTTTGAAACTCCAAGTTTTCTAATTCGCTCTCATATTTTGTCCGATCTCTTAATTCCATTGAGTCAGTCGGGGAAAAACATTCGTGGACTCTTAACCGTCAGGTAGGAATTATTCTAATGATTGTTTTTCTTCGATCTATTATTAGGATATATTGTTCTGGATGAGGACGAAGATACGAGGAAGCTTATTGGCGACGTTGAGTGATTAAATTTCGCCTGTGTTGTCTTGAGTGACAGGAAGTTTGATTCGGACTTCGGAGATGCTGATCCCTTTAGTGCTAGTCTGCATGATGATCCTTTCAGTGCTGGTCTGAATCGATGCTAATCCTTTAGTGGTATTCTGGTTGATGATCCTTTCAGTGCTAGTCTGGGACATGCTTATCCTCTCAGCATGACGCTGAATGATGATCATTTCAGTGCTAGTCTGCATGATGATCCTTTCAGTGCCAGTCTGCATGATGATCCTTTCAGTGCTAGTCTGCATGATGGTCCTTTCAGTGCTAGTCTCAATGAATGCTGTTCCTTTCAGTGCTACTCCGGCACATGCTTATTCTTCCAATGCTAGTCTGCAAGATGACCCTTTTAGTGCAAGTCTGAATCAATGCTGATCCTTTGAGCGCTAATCCGGGACATGCTGATCCTTTCGGCATGATTCTGCATGATGATTCTTTCAGTGCTAGTTTGCGTGATGATCGGTTCAAGGCTAGTCTGAATCAATGGGGATAATTTCAGTGCTGGTCTGCATGATGATCCTTTCAGTGCTAATCTCCATGATAATCCTTTCAGTACTAGTCTGAATAATGATGTTTTCAGTGCTAGTCTGAATAAATGCCGACCCTTTCAGTGCCAGTCTCCGTGATAATCCTTCCCGTGCTAGTCCCAATCAATGCTGATCCTTCCAGTGCTAGTCTGAGATATGCTGGTCCTTTTAGTGCTAGCCCGGGACATCCTGATCCTTTTAGTACTAGTTTGGAACATGCTGATCCTTCCATTGCCAGTGTGGAACATGCTGATCCTTTCGGTGCTAGTCTGAAAGGATCTAGCACCGAACATCATGTAGTGCTAATCTACATGATAATCCTTTCAGTACTAGTCTGAATAATGATGTTTTCAGTGCTGGTCTGAATAAATGCCGATCCTTTCAGTGCCAGTCTCCGTGGTAATCCTTCCCGTGCTAGTCCCAATCAATGCTGATCCTTCCAGTGCTAGTCTGAGATATGCTGATCCTTTTAGCGCTAGCCCGGGACATCCTGATCCTTTTAGCGCTAGTTTGGAACATGCTGATCCTTCCATTGCCAGTGTGGAACATGCTGATCCTTTCGGTGCTAGTCTGAAAGGATCTAGCACCGAACATCATGTAGTGCTAATCTACATGATAATCCTTTCAGTACTAGTCTGAATAACGATGTTTTCAGTGCTAGTCTGAATAAATGCCGATCCTTTCAGTGCCAGTCTCCGTGGTAATCCTTCCCGTGCTAGTCCCAATCAATGCTGATCCTTCCAGTGCTAGTCTGAGATATGCTGATCCTTTTAGCGCTAGCCCGGGACATCCTGATCCTTTTAGCGCTAGTTTGGAACATGCTGATCCTTCCATTGCCAGTGTGGAACATGCTGATCCTTTCGGTGCTAGTCTGAAAGGATCTAGCACCGAACATCATGTAGTGCTAATCTACATGATAATCCTTTCAGTACTAGTCTGAATAACGATGTTTTCAGTGCTAGTCTGAATAAATGCCGATCCTTTCAGTGCCAGTCTCCGTGGTAATCCTTCCCGTGCTAGTCCCAATCAATGCTGATCCTTCCAGTGCTAGTCTGAGATATGCTGATCCTTTTAGCGCTAGCCCGGGACATCCTGATCCTTTTAGCGCTAGTTTGGAACATGCTGATCCTTCCATTGCCAGTGTGGAACATGCTGATCCTTTCGGTGCTAGTCTGAAAGGATCTAGCACCGAACATCATGTAGTGCTAATCTACATGATAATCCTTTCAGTACTAGTCTGAATAATGATGTTTTCAGTGCTGGTCTGAATAAATGCCGATCCTTTCAGTGCCAGTCTCCGTGGTAATCCTTCCCGTGCTAGTCCCAATCAATGCTGATCCTTCCAGTGCTAGTCTGGAATATTCTGATCCTTTCGGTGCTAGTCTGAGACAATCTGAATCTTTCAGCGCTAGTCTGAAGACTAAGATGTTGACCAACGATCCAGGTCCGAACTATCTTATCAAGCTACTTCTGCTTTCATATAATTGCAAGCATCTAAAGAACGTGGGTACGACACGAAATTTGTATTTCAAAAAAACTGCAGGTAGAAATATTCTTGTGTGAAGACCCTTCGGTTTCGGCGTTCGGGCAGCTTTCAAATTTGCTACCTCTCGTAACAATACCCTGTAGCTGTCACTCGAACAATCCGAACATTTTCGTCGTTCGAAATTTAAATAAACTGTTTGAAGCAATGTTTTTTTTTAATTAATGAAAAGAAATTGCTGTCATTTAAAATGAGCGTGTCATTATCAGTGTGGGGTACACATTAGAGGGACAAATAAATCATCAGGCGATTATGAGTTTCGATCTACCGATCGCGAGTTCCTCACTACCCACTTGTAATCTCTTCATCGCTATAACACGTTACGCGCTCGCTCTCCGTTTGAGCCTCGTGTAAGTCGGTCGATTATAAATAAAAGTACAACTCTGTTGTCGCTCGTGATCCACTTTTGTGGCGCGAGAATCAGCACTTTCATAACAGAAAGAGCGATCTCGGAGTGATTCTCGCTCGCTGGCAAACGGCGAAGGAATGAAAAAGTATGTAGTTGTCGGAAGAAGAGAAACGGAGGGATGAGTGAAAAGATCCGACGACCGCATGGCGACTGGACTTTTCTATTTAGGGCCTTCTCTCGATACGAGGGCAAACGGTAAGGAGATACGCGGAGTGTGCGAGCGAGAGACAGAGAGACGGAGAAAAGGTGGGCGTGTGGATAAGAGTCCGATGGGCTTTCCAGTCTTCAAAGGAGGTTTCACCATTCTTTTTCCACCACATTTGTACTCTCTTTTCCGCGTCACTTTTTAACGAGGCGGAATTGGTATACGCGGCCGTTGGCTGGGACCATCTTCGCTCGAAACAAGACGATTTTTTATTGCACCGTATAGGGAAAAAAATGACAGTTTCCCAATTCGCTATCGTTTTAAGGGGAGATACACACCTAGATGGTCGAGGTCGAGGATTTAGAAGCTATGAACATTCCGTCGACCGTAGATGACCTACACTTTGGGCCTGCTATCGATGATTCCATGCAAGTTGACAAATTTCATGATTTATTCATTCCCAAATTTGCAAACGCGTTCTTCTCAAAACCGCGTTTTTCAAATCGGTACGCAAAATTTCTCGAAAACCAACGAACCGATTGCCTTGAGGTTTTTTGTGGTTATTCTATACACCATTATCTAGTACTTGTCATGGGATTTTTTTCCGCTACTTGGTTTTTGTTTTATAGGCAAAATAACAAATAATTTTTGGCCCAAAAATCACTATTTATGTTCAAACGTCCGCCATTTTGTCATAAATCGATATTTTCTAAATCGGCTATGACAAGCACTAGATTATAGTATCTAATTTAATAATCTTTTGGGTTTTTTTCAGATGATTTTTGAAGAAACGGCAGTGGGTACCGTATACGCAGATTTTTTTGATATTTTTTGATATTTTGATATTTTTTATATTTTCAAATAAAGAAAATTAAACATATTTTTGAATGTATATACTTTTAGGAAATTAAAAACCCAATCCGACATTTCAAATAGTTTTCGTTGAAAAAGTTTAAAAAAATGACCTTTTTTCCGGCTCCTAGGTGTGTATCTCCCCTTAAGCAACCCGTGCGGAATTCTTTCGACGTTCGAATCGAAAATATGTGAAAAGTCACGAGACAAAACTCGTCGTGTTGAAACATAACTTGCACGCATCGTGAGCGTGTACGTGTATGAAGATATTATCGGGCTACCAGGTGGGTAAAAAATGGCATTTTCCAAAAATATTTTTATTCGATAGTATCACCGTATTCTGTCGTATCACCTTTTAGCTATATTCCCTGAAAATGTTATTGAAGTATTCCTGAAAGTGAATGAGCTTCTGACAGTCGGCCGGGCGAGCGGTGGCAGGACCATACTTCAAACTTTAAGGGGTCTTCTCACTTGCGACGCTAAAAATAAAGGCTATTTTTATGATTTTTTTCGTTAGGTTTATATTGTAGATATTGATATAAAAGTTGTTACTCTTAAGGGGTTAGGCCACAGTAACGGGTATAAAATCATGTGCGAATTCAACATTTTTTTTTCGTATGAATAAGTGATTCACTCATAAAATTAATTACACATCTATTTAGTATGAATATCAAGCTGTTAGAAAAAATACATATATTCGTTTCGATGTACAAAATGGCCGACTACTAATATTTTCTTTTGTTATCTTTTTTTAGGCGCTCCGCGGCGTGACATTTAGCATCGAGATTTTTTTTCTTGGAACAAAAAACAAAAATCCTCGTCAATCTATATTAGAATACCTAGAGAAGTACGTACGGAATTAAAAAATATTGTTTTATTCAAAAGTTGTAGGTATTTGAATGAATTTTCAGTGAAAATTTTTGTATAAAACGGCTCATAAAATGAAAAGTTTTCGATTAATCAGCAATTTCGTACGTACTTCTCTGCGAAATGCAATTAGGAACATAACTTTTAAATTTGAAGTAAATCGCGTGAAAATTGTTGAAATTATTTGTCACGCCAATTGGAAAAAAGCTGTTTCGAGAAAACGCGTTTAAAGTTTTAGGTACTCTAGGGCCGTGTCACAGGTGGGCTTAGGTTATATGCTCAAAGTCGGTGAAAAAAAATTCTTGCTATAAATCGAACAGTAACTTATTCCTATGATGATAAAGTACCGTTTTAGCCAAAAAAAAACGATTTAAAAAAAATGCTACTGTGGCCTCACCCCTTAATAAATACACTTTCGAAATACATTTTTTTTAACTTTTAATTTATTTAAGTCACTATTCATAGACGAAAATGGTAGTTAAAAAAATGTCCTAAAAAATTGTAGGTCTGGGCTGTTGATGAAATCTCGGAGATGGATCATCCGAAACAAAAAATCAAACGGTTTTCGATTCATTATGGTAATGGCTATAGCGCATGTCATACGATTTTTGATATATGCAAAAATAACAAAATGGCAGACATTTTACGAAAAAAAACAAAAACGGTTTTTTTTTCACCGTTTATGGCAAAAAATAGTAAATATCAAATTTAAAAAAATCCTTGATATGCGCTATAGCTATAGTTGTAAAGAATATGTGGTTAAAATTTCATATGGATCGGTTCAGTAGTGTCGAAGATTTTATCAACAAGCCGTCGAAAAACGTTTTGAGAAAAACGCCTTTAAAGTTTGTTTGGGTTACATAAATGCATTTAAAAAATCTTTTTATGTATTTCGAACGTGTATTTATTAAGTGTGACAACTTTTACATCAATATCTATAACATGAACCTATCAAAAAAATCATGAAAATAGCCTTTTTTTAGCGTCTAAATTAAGAAGACCCCTTAAGGGCTTACATACACCTGAGACGGCTGAAAGTAAGGTCATGTTTAAGAATTTTTTGTGTATAAAACTGAATTTTTATTGAACAACCATGATACATTTTAAAGTATGACATTATAACCACAATGTGTGAAAATTTGGGTAAAAAATTTCAAATGGTAAAAAAGTTACCGTCGTTTTCTTGGAACGTGTTTTTGTTGACAGCGTCTGCGGTACCAGACGAGCCTCTGCCATTTTTTAATCAAAAGAAAAATATTTATTTCTTAAAGTAGATAGATAAAACTAGTACTTATCGAGTCTGAATTTAAAAACTAAATTTTTTCGCGTCACGGCAGTCACTGGAATAAAACAAGCGATTTTTCGCCTCAATATTGTTCAGTACTTATGAAGAAAAAAAAACGATGTCAGGTATTGAAAAGCGGCTCGATAAGTACTAGATTATTGTGTGAAGCATAACTGTGCAAAACTTGTTCCCGATCGGTCCAGTAGGTGTGGAGATATTTTTGGTACCGATTTTGAAAACACTGTTTCGAGAAAAACGCGTTTAAAGTGTGCACGGTCCGTTAGTCGTTGCTCATCCGGTCAGTTCCAAAACGCTATAACTTCGTCATTACTGCGAATTTTCTTGTGAAATTTTCAGGGTAGACACTCAAAGGATAGTACTTTCGAATAAGCACCGTTTCGAAAAATCGATCTTTTTGACCTACCCAGGTGTATGTTAGCCCTTAACCTGAATAACCCGTTTCCTTTTTAGATTTTTCATAGACCGTTGAAGCTGATGACCGTCCACCCCCAAACGTCGTAAAAAAATTTCGTTTTCTGCCGGCGGCAATGTTTTTGTTGTTTTTCTGTATTTTTTTGTGCTCACATTATACAGGGTGTCCTGTTATGAATGGATAAATCTGCAACGGACGATACGTCAGATCATGTCCTACTTTATCTGGAATTTCAGTTTAGTAAAAGTCACATGGTTTTCGAGATAAAAATCATCCACTTTTGGTTTTTGGAATTCCATTTCTACAAATGATAACTTTTTTGATTCAGTTGAAAAAAATGCTCGCGGTTATTTGTTTTATCTAGACAAGTCTTATTTTAACCTTAAGGAGGTTGGAGCGTTAGCCACAATCCAAGGTTAAATTTAATAAAAAATACATGTTATTGTTTACACTATACTGAGTCTTTACGAATTTTTTGAACTTTTTTCACCACCAAACACCAGAGATAAAAAATAGTTTAATGTATGTAATTTAACGTGCGGTTAGATGGGCAAGACTTTCACACTAAAGGTTATGCAATTTTTATTGTTATTAAGCACCAAGATAAACCATTTCTAACAACGGATTAACGCAAACTGAACCTTTGTGAACATTTAGAAAAAAAAATCCTCATCTTGCCCATCGTAAACCATGGGCCAATAATCTCGTCACGTAAATATGAATAGGCATAATTATGAATTATTCAAAATTTCATTGTGAATTGTATAAAACATTCGTTGTCGTAGTTTTTTCATAATAATCATCGATAATGTTATGCTTTTTCAAGTTGGTAGTAACACAAAATTTTTTCTACTTTACGTAATAAAAATGTTAAAATGCATAATTTTGCCCTTCCATTATATATTTTAAAAAATTAGCATATATAGAATAAATCTGTACCTCGTATGCATTTTTTTGAGGTTCATTGAAAACAAAAATGAATAACCCGTCATTTGAGTCAACTGAATCGCTCCAACCTCCTCAACTCTCCGTGGTCACACTTCGGTAGAATAACATAGTGGTCGCACTGGGTAAAATTCACCCGGCCAAGTTTCAAATGGTCGCTGTCTGAAAACTATCAGTCCGATCGGGATTGAAAAAATACTAGAAAATACTTTGATCATTCTAGAACATGTGTGAAAAGTCGGTATGTCAAAATTCAAATGACATGTTTAAAAAAAAACGTGAATAGGTCGATATGACAAAAAAATATGCCTTTTGACTAAAAAAATCATAACTTTCTGAATTTTCGATATTTTCAAGTAAAATTGGACCAGGATACTCGTCAGATATGGTACTTCTAGGGGGAAAAATAGTGGCATAGTGGCACTTGAAACCCTCGCCTCCTGGAGGGTCGACCTTCAATTGAAACTAGGACCCATAGATACCTGTTTAGACCCAAAGTTGGGCCTGGGTAAAATTTTTTCACGGCGACCAACGAGGGTTAAATGTTAAAGGAACCTTTACGACAAAAGATCTTATGGAGAATTTTCATACAAACCAATCCGAGCACCTGACTTTGATAGCCTGTAGTGTAAAAAATGTGCTACCCATATCGTGCCAATGACTTCAATAAGTTGCTTCGCTATTGTCAATTCATATGATTTGTAGGAATGGCATTCGAAAAACCAAAAGCAGATGACTTTAAAAAGAAAATAACACAAAGCCTAAAATCTCGAAAACCGTGGGTCTTTTACTAAACTGAAATTACAGCATTGAGTAGGCATGATCTGACCTATCGACAGTTGCAGGATTATCCATACACGACAGGACACACTGAATGTACCTTTGTGTAAAAAAATGCGCTTCTATTTTACCAACCGTTTCCAGAAGAAATCGGAATTTGGTCATTTTTTTTCGGCCCTCTAGGCAGATGTAGCCCCTTACGTCAAAGTGCAGTAAAATAAATAAACGATAATTACAGTGGACTTTCAGTCATGTGATTCGAATCAATTTTGGCGATGTACTTTTTCAATCGATGTGTACCTTTTTAAGAGGTTGTATACAGTTAAAATTTTCGAAAAATCGATTTTTTATTTATTTTATTTTCGTAATGTACATATATTTAAGTACACACACAGAAAATGTCTTGTCAATCCGGTGAATATTCTCGAAGTTACACGCACATTTCTAATGACGTTTCAGAGCGTTCGAAAGTGCTTTTGAAACTTTAAACGCGTTTTTCTCAAAACAGTGTTTTTAAAGTCGGTGAGCAAGATTTCTCGGAAACGTCTGAACCGATCAATTTCAAATTTTTACACAATATTTTTAAGCATATTTTTTACTAATTAATTAAAGGTTTTTCCTCACCGATAAATATTTTCCATTTTATGAACAATTTAAGACCTACATTTTTGTCAAAAATCGATTTTTTTTTGTTGCTGAGCCGTCATTTTGTCAAACATTATTATTTTGCTTATTGCTTTGATCAATTAAGAGATAATCTATTATATCTACGAAATATCTTTGGTTTTTTCATTTTAGATGATCGGTCCAAAGATATCGTGCTCACCGCAAGACGCCTTTTTTCGGGGTACTCCCGGAGATCAGCTATAGCAGCTTTCAAAACAATTATTTTTACAAATACAAAATGTTAAAATACAGTTAAAAGTTACCATAATATGTGTACAAATTTTTACGTTAATAGATTTAAAGGTCTTCTCAAGAAAAATTCTTGAAATATCGATCTTTTTGGGCCCCCTGACTGTATATTACCCCTTTAAAATAAAGTTGATATTTTTTTAAGATCCACTCATTTTGTATATCAACATATTTTGTTTAGAATATTCAACGTAGAGAATGAGATGGGATCCATCAAGAATCGTATTCTGTCCGATAACGTGGGAATCCTTTACGATTCAAATTGGATTCGTACATTGGATCCCAATGGGGAATCCCAATTAGAATCCAATTTACGAGCGTGGCGTTTTAGTATAGGGCTCCAATGCGATGACCCGTTGGATTCCTATCAGGAAGTGGGAACAAGTAGGTATGGGAATCCAATTGGACCCCTCCCAATTTCTGCTCGGGAATGATAATTCCCGAAGAGCAGCACTGCTCGCTAAATATTGGTGACATGTTCGAATCATTGGCTGTCAATGGCCACGTTCGTCAGGTCGGAAAAAAGGTTTCCACATGTAAGCAAATACACATCACGATCATGTAGATGATGCACATGAGGTGAAGAATGACCCGATACCCAAGTAGATGGATAAAGAGAGAAAAAGATACCCGTAGTAAGGTCAAGGGTAGAAGTCGAGAATCGCTCTCGTAATGCAATATCTTATGTAGCTCGTAGAGAGAATCGAAGACTCTTGGGCACTCTCGGTGTGTGTTACTCGCAATAATGCCAGGTGAAAGCAAGGAGAGCTGGGAATGCTCTTTTTTGCTAGTCGTCGATTATATCTTCACCATTGCCAGCTCCGCGTATTCGCTGCTATTATCCCGCTGATATATAAATCGTTGATTACACAGGGGCGGGGGAGGGGTAATTTCCCCTGGAGAATCAAGACAGAAGAACGGGCGGCTTATCATCGTGACGAGGAAGAAGGAATCAAATGTGAATGAAGCATTTGATTGTTACGTCAGAGTTGAAATTTGACTATGGTCAAGATTCGAATATCTTAGAAACGTTCCAGGGGAAAATCCAACCCGAACTTTGAAAAAATCCATTTTGTAAACATTATTTTGTAAACACCGTTCCACGATGATTCAAGGTTTGTAGGAAAAATTCGAAGCCCTTTGAAAGTTATATGGACTATGGACGTGACCATTTTTTTTCGACGCTAGAAGTCGCTGCAGCAAAGGCGTTTTCCTCAAAACCGCATTTTTTAAAAGGGGTCTTCTTACTTTAGCCGCTAAAAAAGGCTATTTTGATGAATTTTGTTGATAGGTTTATATTATAGATATTGATATAAAAGTTGTTACACGTAATAAATACGCTGTCGAGATATTTATTTGAGTCACTATTTATTGACGAAAATGGTAGTTAAAAAAATGGGTAAAACTATAGATATACGGCTGCAGACTAATTTCAATGCCAACATTGTTTAACGCCTTTATAATGTCATCACTATTGATATTCAGTTGGCGGAGGCCGACATTTTTTTATTAATTCCATAAATTATGGGATTTTGAAGTTTGTGGAAACAATTGACAAAATAGCGCATTATAGACACATACTCACATACGCACACACGCACATACACACACACACACACACCTTTACACACACCTTTACACACACCTTTACACACACCTTTACACACACACACACACACACACACACACACACACACACACACACACACACACACACACACACACACACACACACACACACACACACACACACACACACACACACACACACGCGCGCGCGCGCCCAAGAAAAAGTTTGGAAACAAAAAATAATGTTACGTATTTCTTTTTACCCTTCACCTTAATGACACTTTTTAACGTTTTTTTTCACATTGGGGCTTCCCCCACCTTAATTCAACATGTAACATCGTTTTTTATCCATAACAATGACCGAAAAAAAATCGGATCGATTTTGCGCTGGAGCCGTGATTCTGTACTTTTACCAAAAAATGTCCTCAAAAATTTGTAGGTCTGTGCTGTTGATGAAATCTCGGAGATCTAACGGTGTTAGGTTCAGTATGTTAATAGCTATAGCGCATATCATACGATTTTTTATATATGCAAAAATGAAAAAAATGGCGGACACTTTTCGAAAACACAAAAAAAACGTGTTTTTTTCACCGTTTTTGGCAAAAAGAATAGTAAATATCAAAATTTGAGAAAATCGTTGATATGCGCTATAGCTGCTATAGTTGTAAAGAATATGTGGTTAAAATTTCACAAGGATCGGTTCAGTAGTTTCGAAGATTTTATCAACAAGCCGTCGAAAAACGTTGTTTCGAGAAAAATTCGGTAAAATTTGTTTGGGTTACATAAATACATTTAAAACATTGTTTTATGTATTTCGAAAGTGTAACAACTTTTATATCAATGTCTATAATATAAACCTATCAAAGAAACTCATGAAAATAGCTTTTTTTAGCGTCTAAAATGAGAAGACCCATTTGACTGAACGTGAAAACTTTTCAACCCATCTTATTTTGCATACAACTGGATAACATAATTACTTACTAAACAAAGCCAGTTGTTAAAAAACCACCCAAAAAAATATCTTTCAATTTCAAAATACAAAAAAAATCATTAAAATTTGACACTTTTTTCGCCAAGCGTATAATTCTTCCGATGTTCTGTTTTTTTTCCATTCCTCTTGGGTTCAGTGAGTACTTATGGATACGAAGAATGCGAATTTCCGAACTGATTTGCTTTAGATAAATACAACGGAAGTTTATTTAGAAGTCATTTTGGATGATTTTCCAAATAAAAAATATTCTCGAATAATTAAGAATATGTATAAAAAAATGCCAAAATTCCAAAAAAGTGGGGCAAGTCGTGAGATGGAAAAAGAAAGTTTGAAAATTTGTGCATGTTTTGGTCTTCGCATTGGATTTCCCGCCGTGAGGATAATCGAACGTTTCGTTTTTCTATCGGTAGTCGGCGACAAATCAGCGAGAAACCAGACGAAAGAGAGTGAGAACGTTACTCGGAACGAGGTGACAAAGTGGAGAGTGAACGACGTCTCAGCTCTCTCTGTTACTACTACTACTTCCCTTCCTACTGCTCGTACACGTGACACTATCATTTCTAGACGGAGAGATTGGGGCTGCTCTACGTACTTTTCATATAATTTATATGTTTTCACAGAATGATCGAACCGCTCGGTCGTTGCTTCGAACTCGTACACGATACTCGTATGTAAAAATAAATATTATGGAAAAAAACAATGGTGACCTATTTTGTAGATTTACTTCTTCTATTGCTAGCCTATAAAGTTTCACTTCCTCGAGAAACACTCGGTGCAAGTTCCAAGGCGTGTTTAGTCTCAAGAGTATCAGAACGTAAACGAGAGTGTACCGAACTGTTTTCGGGCTCGCCGCAAAGTTTACTCGGAGCAACGCGATTGCGAGTTCCAAGTCAACGTTGGAGGTGTTTTTGTGCAAGTCTGCCGTCGACTTGTGTCAAATGGAACTAGTTTGTAATAAATTATTTGCCCGGCGAAAAATAGAGTATCAGGCAAGCCAAGAAAAAAATACAAAAAAAGGTAATCAAGGCAAAATTTGGCCTTAAGACGAGTTTATACTGATATTTTATAATAACAAATTTTCTAGAATTTTATAATAATCTTGTATAATAATAAATTTTCTCAAATTTTGATTTTTATTTGATGATTTTATATGATCTTGTATAATGCAAAATTTTCTGACATTTTAATTTGATGATTTTACATGATATTGTATAATAATAAATTTTGTCAAAATTTAATCTTGTTTCGATCATTTGATAATGATCTTGCATGATAACGAATTGTCTAAAAAAAATATTTTGATTTGATGATTTTATACAAGCTCGTAAAATTAAAAAATGCTGACATTTCAATTTGATGATTTTACATGATATTGTATAATAATAAACTTTGTCAAAATTGAATCGTTTTTCGATGATTTGATAATGATATTGCATGATAACGAATTGTGTAAAAAAATATTTTGATTCGATGGTTTTATACGGTTGTGTATAATAATACATTTTCTGAAATTTCAATTTGATGATTTTACACGATCTTGTATAATAATGAATTTCTTAAACTTCAATCTTGATTTGATGAGTTTATAATACTCTTGTATAATAATAGATTTTCTCAAATATGAATCTTCGTTTGATGATTTTATATGATCTTGTATGAGAATAAATTTCGTCAAATTATAATCTCGATTCGATGATTTTGTAATGATCTTATATAACGATACGATTTTTTCAAATTAAAATCATGATTTGATGATTTTATGATGACCTTGTACAATATAAATTTTCACAAATCTTAATCTTCATCTGACGATTTTATCCGATTTAGCATAACAAATGGTCTCAAATTTCGATCTTTATTTGATGATTTTATATGATCTTGTACAATAATAAATATCCTCAAATTTCAATCCTTCAAAACACCGGAAGTTCTACTGTATCGAAAATTCCCAATTTCGTTAACTCCAAAAAGACGTGTACGCAAGTCGATAAATAACAAACTGAGAGAGCAGCTTCGATTGACGTGCTCAATTGGTTCCGCCTTTTAGTCGGGTAGCAGCCGATAGACGTATACGTGTATGCATTGGTAGTCGTCGATGTACGGAGATAATAGGCCAATGCCAGTGTCAGCGATTGAGTTAGCCAAGAGCAAAATCTTGGTCGTGAAAAAACAGTAAAACAACGATATTACGTGTGTGTTGAGGACTTATATTCCGTAGGTGTAGAAATTGCGAGCTGCCACCTCCATAGCTCTACTTCTCGACGAAATAAAAAAATCGCATGAGGAATGATTCTGCATTGAGATTACAGTCCGCGATGTATTTTAGTCGGGAATCGCGTCACCCTCGTTATTATTATTTTTCAAGACGTTCTGAAATAATGAATATTCTCGTCGACGAATAACCATATTCGTGAATTACACCCACACATACGTAAGTATATATATAGAGGAAAATACACTGTAACGCAATGTTGTTTGGAGCTATAGTTCGTGAAGCAGAAGCTCAGATCTGAGGCTCCTTTGTGCTAATAATGAGAGAGGACAATCGCGATTCTCCGCGATCTCCGTTGAGTAATATGTGGATCATTGCCACACGCTCTGCGGGCGCATAAATATGCAATGCAGCTGTGGATGTAAAAGATGACGTCGACGTTCCACCGTCTATGATTCTCAAGTGTATCGAGATGCAGTGTTTCTCATATTCTTTTCGAACGACACGTCGTCCACTCGAGACTGGAGGATCGGCTGGTCGGCTTTCGGCGGTCCTTCGAGTTAAGACGGGCAACCACTTTAGGGGACCGAAAATTACATAATTTTTTGAATTCTTTTTATCGTGAAAAAAAAACGGAAATTTCCGCAACTCTGACAATAATTTATTCATATTTTCATACATCTCCGGTAATTTTTTCAAGTTATTTCATGCGTTAATTAAGGTGTAATCCACAGTGTGCCTTGGCGTGTCCTCATCGTCGTTGTCGATTTGCGAGAATTGTGCAGCTCGCAATTCGCATCGGAAACAGCCCAACAAATTTTTATACATTCTTGAGATGTTTTTTAAGAACATGAACTTAAATTTTGAAGAAAAAAATCGTGAATTGAATGTTGGAAAGTGTTTGAAAAAAATGATCGATTTTTAGCATTTTTGGCTCGGTATTTTGCAATAATAAATATGTTTTAAACAATCTAAGCTTTCCAACTACGATTCATGTTTTAATTAATTATATTATATAAACGTGTTCCGAATTTGAAGATGATCCGTCAATTGGTTTTTGAGTTATGATTCCCGCAAATTGAAAAATTGTAGATTCGAGAAAAACGCGATTGAAAGTTTTAGTATAGGTAAATCGTTGCGCTACCTGTTCTCGCTAAATCGTCTGTCACCTTTCAATATTTTAACTTCAATTTTTTCACACATTCTCGAATATGTACACCCTGAGAAAAAGCAAAATAAAATCGAATGTTTCGGTAGGGAGTAATAGGGGAGGATACAATTGGGAAGGGCAATACGTAAAACCCCGTAACGGTGGACGTTGGAACTAAGAGAATGTGCACTCCATTCGTTCTCATCATTCGCACACGTGCCTCCATTGAGGAAGGACACTGCGACGGGCCGAAAAAGGTCCTTTTTCCAATTTTTTGTGTCTACTAGTTTATTTAATTGAGATCCGGAAAAAGGCATGTTATTAAGCATACGTTGAGCTTGTTTCGTGTAAATGTTTATTTAAAAAGTTAAGAATTAACCTATCGAGGTATAATAGAGTCTCTGTATGAAAAATGTGGTCCAACGGCCGGATCGATAGACAATGGTTGGTATGAAAAATATAAATATATTTTTATAATTTCTCATTTATATAAATGTAGCTCTTTTTTATAATTTATATTTATATTTTTAATTTATAATTTATAAATTTTACAGTTTTATAATTTATATAAATGTAGTTCTCATTGTACGTATGCGTTTTTCGAAAAAAATCACGAAATGGCGAGGGTTAAGAAAAGTGTCATTATGCCGAGATTTTTACGTATATTCGGGGGCCTAAAAAATACTTGATTAAAAAAAAACAGCTACGTACACCGATAGCTACTGCAAATTTTGAGTTTTTGAAATTGAAAATGGTAAATTATAGCTAGACTTATGATCCCAGCCAGGTCGATAAAAGTCGTTTCGAGAATACCGCGATCAAAAGTTTTAGTATACGTAAATCGTGGGGCTACCTGTTTCCACTAAATCGTCTGTAACTTGGTCAATTTTCAATATTTTAACTTGACCATTTTTTTTACATATTCACGACTACGTATACTTCGAGAAAACTCGAAAAAATCGTTTTTTTCGCCTTAATTGCCGTCACTTTTCAACTGAGCTAACGTACCTACCCTGCACAGGAACAAAATACAGTCATCACATTTCGTGAGATTGGTGTATGATTTTTTTTTCAATAAAAAAAAGTCGGCATGTTTTTGTATAGTCTGGAGGTCTATAGTGAGAGACTCTGGCCACGTTGATGGGCATCCTTACTCAAAGCGCGGCGCGCGAGGATATATATATAAATAAGTTGTTACTACTAACCTAGACATACTAAGTAGTTATCTGGTTCATTGTCGCAATTCCTGTGAGGCCCCTCTACAAATGCATATACAGGTATAAACTTACGGTAGTATAAAGTATGGGCCTGATTCAGGAGGCAGTCGAGAGACCGGTCTACCGAGTTCGCGGCAAGCCTTCTCACCACTTCATGAAGAAAACATTTGTACATATATATATGTTTACTTTTAGGTACATTTATGACAGACGTGTGTATACGTGACAGATACAATTAGGAAAACTCGTGTAGATTCGTTGATGAATAATTTTTTTTTAACCTAATCACCCTCGTAAATTATAGATGTCTTTCGTGGTTTGTCGATATCAACAGTCCTTATTTTCCTTTCTCTTTCTTTTCCTCCATTGACATACTTATCGGAATATGGAGTCGGCTTCGTTTATAAAAAAAAATCTATCATAAACGCTGATCTAATATTTAGGTCGACGTTTTTATTTTATAGGCTTTTTTTGTGCTGAATTCGACCAAATGCCCAATGGCAAATAAAAGTTCGTATTGGCTGATGCACATATATATATATATATATATATATATATCTGTGTGTGTGTGTGTGTGTGTGTGTGTGCGTGTGTGTGTGTGTGTGTGTGTGTGTGTATGTAACAGCGAAACAAGTGGCTCCTCACCACGTTCGCTCCTCGTTACGAAACCGAACGGCCGATTTGGAAACGATTTTGGCATTGAGGATGACGACACCCGCGACGTATACCGATCGCTAGCGATCGATGAAGAAATTCATCCCCTTCTCCTTTTTACAGTTTGACCCGTGTCAGAATCTTTCGGAGCATCGACCCGGTCGGATATTCCTTGAAGTGGTGCCTCTACGTTAATATGAAGATACCGAAAAGGATTTTAAATGGGAATGCTGATATGCAAACGTTTCGTCGAGACCTGGAAGGCTTTATGTACCACTTGTTCTCTCGAGACGGAAGAGCTTGACAGGGACAGCTTTCGATCATATTTGGAGAATTGTCAATGATGTTGCATACAATGCACATTTTTTTCATCCACTTTTTTCATTCCACATTTTTTTCATCCAATTTGGAATCACGATTTATGCCGAGATTAATAAAGGTTTAATCAACATAATAGTATATTCGGCTTATAGGTAAAAATGGCTAGCATTGATGAAGAATTTTGATTGATCGATATCGGCATTTACCAGATCCCATCAAATATTATTTTATTATTTCTTTATATTTGTTTTATATAATAATTTTTAAATCATGTTTATTATTATTTTTTTCTCGGATATTGCATTTTATGACGCGCATTTAGATTTATCAATGTTGGCATTTACCGGAGCTAGTCAAGTACTATATTATTATTATTTAATATTTATTTTATGAAATAATTTAAAAAATTATATTTGTTATTATTTTATTACTATATTACTGTTGTTTTGCTTCGAAAGGCCAGCCCTTCACAAGATATGCTCCTTTCGACGTGCATCATCGATCGCACGTGCATTGACTCATGCACACGTGCATGCGATAGAAAAATAAGCTGAACAAATTCGAGTGGTTTTCCGGCCTGCCGACTCGACAGGTTTCGCATCAGTCATCTTTTTCTTTTTTCTCACTCTGTCGTGAAAATATGTATATCCTCTTTGCAGTCTTCGTATGGTGTCACACTACCAATACCCTCGATGGATATGTATGTGCTGGTACGTGTGTACAGTATGCTTTGCGTTACGCAACGCTTAGCGCGAAAGCGCGCTCTTCTAACGCACGAGTGGTGTTACGCGTGAGATGTACCCATACAGACATGCACAAGCACATATATCCATGAGGTTTTCCATGTCAGGTTCGAGATTGCGAAGGGCAATTTTTTAGCGCTCGTCGGAAATACAATTGTCAGAAAATCGATCGTTTTTTATGTATCATATTTTTATGATCCTTCGGTGGGATATGGATTCACCGCCGCCCCCGTGCGCAATTGGTCGTAGGGATTCAATTGGATCGCTCGTATGTTGGATTCTGATGGAAATTCCTCATTGCAATCCAATGCACCAATCTAATTTGAATCCTAAAGGACTGTCACATGAGCGAATAGAATCCGTTAAGATTCTAGCTGTACCAGTGCAGAGTTTGTCGTAGGAATCCAATTGGATCGTCCGTATATTGGATTCTAATCGAATCCAATTTGAATCCTAAAGGACTGTCACATGATCGAATAGAATTCAATAAGATTCTAGCTGTACCATTGCAGAGTTTGTCGTAGGAATCCAATTCGATCGCTCGGAGATTGGATTCTAATGGAGATTCCTCATTGGAATCCAATTTGAATCCTAAAGAACTGCCACATGATCGAATAGAATTCGATAAGATTCTAGCTGGACCATTGCAGAGTTATTCGTAGCAATTCAATTGGATCGCTCGTATATTGGATTCTAATCGAGATTCCTCATTGGAATCCAGTGTACGAATCCAATTTAAATCCTAGAGGACTGCCACATGAGCGAATAGAATTCGATAAGATTCTAGCTGTATCTACCAGTGCAGAGTTTGTCGTAGGAATCCAATTCGATCGCTCGCATATTGGATTCTTATCGAGATTCCCCATTGGAATCCAATGTACAAATCCAATTTGAATCCTAAAGGACTGCCACATGATCGAATAGAATTCGATAAGATTCTAGCTGTACCATTGCAGAGTTTGTCGGAGGAATCCAGTCCGATCGCTCGTATATTGGATTGTAATCGAGATTCCTCATTAGAATCCAGTGTACGAATCCAATTTGAAACCTAAAGGACTGCCACATGAGCGAATAGAATTCGATAAGATTCTAGCTGTACCATTGCAGAGTTTGTCATAGCAATTCAATTGGATCGCTCGTAGATTGGATTCTAATGGAGATTCCTCATTGGAATCCAATTTGAATCCTAAAGAACTGCCACATGATCGAATAGAATTCGATAAGATTCTAGCTGGACCATTGCAGAGTTTGTCGTAGCAATTCAATTGGATCGCTCGTATATTGGATTCTAATCGAGATTCCTCATTAGAATCCAGTGTACGAATCCAATTTGAATCTTAGAGGGCTGCCACATGAGCGAATAGAATTCGATAAGATTCTAGATGTATCTACCAGTGCAGAGTTTGTCGTAGGAATCCAATTCGATCTCTCGCATATTGGATTCTTATCGAGATTCCCCATTGAAATCCAATGTACAAATGCAATTTGAATCCTAAAGGACTGCCACATGATCGAATAGAATTCGATAAGATTCTAGCTGTACCATTGCAGAGTTTGTCGGAGGAATCCAGTCCGATCGCTCGTATATTGGATTCTAATCGAGATTCCTCATTAGAATCCAGTGTACGAATCCAATTTGAAACCTAAAGGACTGCCACATGAGCGAACAGAATTCGATAAGATTCTAGCTGTACCATTGCAGAGTTTGTCGTAGCAATTCAATTGGATCGCTCGTATATTGGATTCTAATCGAGATTTCTCATGGGAATCCAGTGTATGAATTCAATTTGAATCCTAGAGGACTGCCACATGAGCGAATAGAATTTGATAAGATTCTAGCTGTACCATTGCAGAGTTTGTCGTAGGAATCCAGTCCGATCGCTCGTATATTGGATTCTAATCGAGATTCCTCATTAAAATCCAGTGTACGAATCCAATTTGAAACCTGAAGGACTGCCACATGCGCGAATCGAATCCGATAAGATTATAGCTATACCAGTACAGAGTTTGTTGTAGGAATCCAATTGGATCGCTCGTATATTGGATTTTAATGGAAATTCTTCATTGGAATCCAATGTACGAATCCAATTCGAATCCTAAAGGACTGCCACATGAGCGAATAGAATCCGATAAGATTTTAGCTTTACCAGTGCCGAGTTTGTCGTGGGAATCCAATTGGATCGCTCGTATATTGGATTCTAATCGAGATTCGTCATTGGAATCTAGTGTACGAATCCAATTTGAATCCTAGAGGACTGCCGCATGATCGAATAGAGTTGGATAAGATTCTAGCTGTAACATTGCAGAGTTTGTCGTAGGAATCCAATTCGATCTCTCGTGTATTGGATTCTAATGGAAATTCCCCATTGGAATCCAATGTACGAATCCAATTTGAATCCTAAAGCACTGCCACATGAGCGAATAGAATCCGATGAGATTCTAGCTCTACGAGTGCAGAGTTTGTTGTAGGAATCCAATTCGATCGCTCGTATATTGGATTCTAATCGAGATTCTTTATTGGAATTCAGTGTACGAATCCAATTTGAATCCTGAAGGACTGCCACATGAGCGAATAGAATTCGATACGATTATAGCGGTACCATTGCAGAGTTTGTAGTAGGAATCCAATTCGATCGCTGGTATACTGGATTCTAATGGAGATTCCTCATTGGAATCCAATGTACGAATCCAATTTGAACCCTATAAGACTGTCACATGATCAAATAGACTCCGATAAGATAAGCTGTACCAGTGCAGAAATTGTCGTAGGGATCCAATTGGATTCCCGTACTCGCTCCCACTTCTCGATAGGAATCCAATGGATAATCGCATTGGATCCCTATACTAAAAGGTCACGCTCTTACATTGAATTCTAATCTGGATTTCCCATTGGAATCTAATGTACGAATCCAATTGTTATCCTAAAAGATTCTCCCATTGTCGAAAAGAATCCGATGCGATTCTTGATCTTGAAAAAGTATAAATATTATTTTTAAAAAGTATAAATCGTTTAAAAAAGTATATCTTGAAAGTCATTTGAATCACACTAGTGAAAATCTACTGTAATTATAATTTTTTATTTATTTTACTGCACTTTGACATAATATCAGCGCATACGTACACGCTCACGAAGCGTGCAGATTATGTTTCAATACGCCGAGTTTTTTCTCGGGACTTTTCATATATTTTCGATTCGAATGTGGCAATAATTCTGCAACGACTCTGATCGGGGAACAGGGGAGAATCCAATTGCATCCCGATGAGGACTTCCTATGTGCAGTGACCCTAACCAATCCCTATAGAGGTGTGGGTGCATCTTGGAAGTCCCCAGCGAATTTGTGCACAGAATCCCAAAATAATATTTTTATTGGGAGTGTCAACAAATTTCGGTTGAGAATTACAAATGGAAAATGCTCAAACGTCGTCAATCAGGCAACAGCGTGGAATCCACTTGGATTCCAATGTGGACTCCCTACCTGCGGCATCCCCATCCAATCCCTGTAGGGAATTTGCAGGATCTGGGGACCCCTTAACAAATTCCTGCACGTGTTAGGTTAAATTAGTAAAGTGCGGATAGGGATTGATAGGATGGGCTTCAATTGTGAAGGGCAATAGATAAAAACCCGCAAGAGTATACGTTTGGGTTCAAGAAGTAAACAAATTATAAGCGTGAAATGTTCATCCTGTTGGAGGAGTATGAGCATCATACTTCTGTCTGTTGAAATACGATAAAATACTCGCCATATACATGCATATATTACCGAAAGAAAAAAAACCCATCGGAAGACTCGGGTGAAAGTGATTTCTAAAAATTGCTAAACGTTGGATCCCAAAATACGTGTCGACGAACATTTTTTTTTCCTCGAACACTAGAGTCAAATCTGCGAAATATCCTGAATGGGAAACAAATTCACCGGTTATTCCGAAATTCCCGGCTACCAGAATCTTTCGGATAACGGCGCGGATTTGTAGAGTCTCCGTCATAAATGAGGCTTGGCCGAGCCGCGGCTTCACGTTTGTATGAGTAAGCGCTGCATATATAAATCCAAATGTCCATGCATAGGATAGAGGTTTTGAAATTCCAATTCGAATGAAGACACGTGGAAAAATGACGCGGTTTTCGCAAGACCAAAAGCCAGTAGAGAAATGCGTAACGATGTGACGAATATTTTGTACATCATGGCTGCTGCCTTCTTTTTCCAATCTTCAATTTGTGAATGTCAAACGATGAAGCAACAACCGCACGAAAGAGAAACGACCCAAATGGTCCTAGATCAGACGAGAGGTTTCTCTGGCGGGATTGAGAACCAGTCGTTGGAATATTTCAAATATATTTCGGAAAGACCCGTAAGCACGGCAAATGGAAGACAAATGGTTCCGGTGGCGTGTTACGATCCCATCAGGAGCGATATTCATCCACCACGGTAGCTACGATTCTCGTGTTACGCGATCCGAATGCGAGAAGCTTACTTTTTTCCGACTATCAACTTTCGGAAAATTAAGCCAGCTGCTGGATGCGTTTGAGATTTGGTAGGCCGCAGATGCAGAGACCGAGTTCAGTGATCAGTGTTCTCCATTGCCAATGCCCCTCTTATGGTCGCTGTGCCTGCTCGAGAAGTTTAGAGTCGGGAGTGAAGGAGCCGAGAGTGGACCAGTCGATGTCCTTGACACGTTGAAAGTGAGTTCGGTTGTAGTTGGTGGGGCTTAAAGATTTTAAGACCTTGCGCAATATCTGCGTTCCACGTCGCCGAAGCTGTAGACTGTATTTCGTTCAATGACGAGTTGACACCCACGCGATGACGGGATGTTGCGGGTCTTTTGTATGAAGACACGGTGGACGCGGATTACATTTGCGATGCTCACGAGTCCGTGTTGTCTTTTTCCAATAACGAGAATAGCTTCCACAGCCGATGCGTGTGTGGGTGTGACGCTACGGAACACGGGATGAATCACGATGCAACTCAATGTCACTGCAACCGTCTTTTGTTTGGGTTCTAGCAGCGAGCTGTGTATTGCGACAATGGTTGGGATTGAAAGCTCTGGTAGAGTCAGGTTGGGCTGAGTTTGGATAGTAAGTTTGACAGGCCGATTAGCCGTACGTTGCCATTGGCCAAAATAACCCAAATATGGGCAGATTCCGGGCCGCATGCAAGTTCAGAAACGAATCGGACAAGGAAAAACCAAGCTGATGAATTGTTGGTTCATCGGCCCGTAGGATTCTGATGACACTTTATGATGTTGCTGGCATCATGTGAGACAAAACTCCGTACCCCAACCGTCCATCCACCAGTACGATGGTCAAATGGACCAATTAGTCCGATAAGGAAAATCGCTTTCCAAGCCACCGTGCAGAGGCGAAATTATCGGAGTGTTTGTTACCTTTCCCTCTGTTTGTCAAGAAGAAGAGGCTTCTAGGTCATCATCGATCCATGTGGGATGATATACACATATATACGTGTGATCAAAGCGCCACTGTGATCAACTGCAAATCGCAAAAGTGGATCTGACGGTTTTGCTTAGCTTTTCGACGCGAACCAATTGATCAATAGTGGTTTTATCCTTACGATGTATTTTTTGTCATTTTTTTCATCGTATCTCTGGCTAGCCGACTCTCTCGTTGCGGCACCCGACCGGATCTTTTGCTTTTTTCCCTCACGTTTTATTGTCGCCCTTCCCAGTGACCCAGTCTGTTATTTGTGGAGGCGGATCAGAAAAGCTCCAGTGGAGAATCAAGAAACGAATCTTCGCTTGTGGGAAGCAGTCTCCTTTTCTTGCTGAAATCAATGTAGCCAGTCCCCCACGTAACTGCAGCGTCAGTTGACGAAATACTTTCTGGGAACTTGGACTTCGAGATTTTTTTTTCCCATTGAGTATTTCATAATTTATGAAAATGAAGAAAATAAAGCACCGAAAAATATTTGAATTAGGGTTTAATCTTCAGTGTTTTGACTTCAGTTTTGACGAATTTTCGCTGATTTTTCCGGGAGGTCTTTAGGGTTCTTTTTTTAACAATAGATACTGAAGGAAGCGATTTACTGAATGGGAATTGTAGCGCTCAATACGGAGGCGCCAGGCGTCTCGACGCCCACGCTGTGGACTTCCTCCTTCCTAACCCCCCGTGACTGTAATCTATTTCTTTCTTCGATCATCCCATACACTCATGGCTCATACACAGCTGTACAGTCCTTCCTAAAATTGTTGTGGAGACATTCCAATCAACTAAAAAACGTCAACGCCATTCGCTGTAAAAACACGCTGAATACGATGAAAATATTGTGAATAACTAATGTCAAGTGTGAGGGATGGGTCATTTTTCTTGACGATAAATAATGCAAGTGTTATCTCGATGATTGAAACTGTAGAAGATTCTTCAGATTTGATGATAAGCTTTCATAATTATTATTAATTTTTTTTCAATAATATTAAATTTAATAACTTGAATAAAATGTCCTGAGATACGTGAAGCGCTTTCCAACATTTAGGATAAGCCAAATCCAAACAAAACATATATTTTTTAATAATAACCTTTAATCATTTTTAATTACAACTACTAACAAATTTTTAATAATATCAAATTTAAAGCTTTTTTCGAGATTTACGATAAGCCAAACCCAAACAAACAGTCCCTTCAAATAATAGCTTTTAATTTTTAATAATAAAAATAAATAAAAAAAATAATAATTTTTTTAATGATCATAGATTAAATAGCTTAAAAAAAGACATCGTGAGATAAATAAAGATTTTTCCGGATTTACAACAAGTAGGTTCAAATCGAATTTTCATGATAATAAACATTTACTGATTGAGGATTCGGCCTAATAATAATCGCAAAAAATTCATCGAAAAAAGATTTCTCTTTAATAGCCAACAAATGATGCGACGTTAACGAGCTACACCTACCTAGAATTCCGATTTTTTTTTCTTAGAGAGCCTTTGAAAACATCACCAAAAAATACAGAAAAACAAAAAACCATGGCCCTCGGAGGATGAAAATTTTTTTGCGACATTTTCCGGTGGATTTCCTCCAGCTTAAACGGTATATCCGACATCTAAAAACCAAACGGGTTATTCAAGTTAACGATAAGTACGAGTCGTTGACGATTGTCGATTTCGAAAATAATTTTTTTATCAATGTAGCGACGAATTGAAACTCGAGCATACAAAATTTATGATAAAAGTCTTCATTTATTGAATATATATAACTATTGAAAAATAACATAACTATTAAAAAATGGAGATCGATTTTGAAAAAGTAAATTCGTCGAGGACCTTTAAGTCTTTCTCATCGTATCTCCTATAATTTTGGAAACAATCCATCAAGTGGTTCTCGAGATATCATGTCCGGCGACTTTGAAAACAGTCTAATCTGCCGGCAGCCATGTTTTTATTGTTTTTGGCTATTTTTTTTAAGCTCTCAATTTATGTACTTTTGTGTTAAAAAAATGCTTTTTTTGATCAACTGTTTACCAGAAAAAAAGTCCAGAATTTCGCGATTTTTTCGGGCCTTTAGGTAGCCCCTTAAATAAACTAAAAAAGATTTTTGTTTCCGAGGGCTAAAGGCAATGGAGCCTTTTTTTTTTCTTTCTGGAGGCCTGACTCGAGCGAGCAGCACGTCTATTGCGATATTACGGACCGTGTCAGTACGAGGGAACAGACTATTTCTTCTTTCTGTCAATCGGTCAAGGTTGCGACATCGACCTGGGCACTTCGTGGAGGGCGATGCAACGGATCAAACAAAAGCTTACCACTCTCACGTTCACGAAGGCAGTTCTTTTTCTCCTAGAAGTTCAGACCACGCGACGGCGCGTACGAGAATCCCGGAGCAGCACGACGTGAACTTATTTGTATTATGATTTGTTGTTAATTTTTGTTAAACTTTTATTTTATTTTTTTTGTTTTTTATTGTCTCATTAATTTTTTCCTCTAAATGCCTCATTTATATTTAACGATAGATGTGAGATTTGATTTTAATTTAGCGAGCTGTGCAATGGCGGTTTTTCAGGAACAGTACAGCTTGTCCTGAACGTTCGATGTTTTCGCTGACGAATGCGCTCGACGCAATTAGTGCCGTCAGCAAATTGAGCTTGAGCGAATAAAATGATTTCATCTCTAGTCATTCATTTGCTTCCTTTAAAAATTAAGGAAAAATAAAATAAAAATTACTTAGTTAAGAATTTCCTTTGAAATGGTTAATATTTTTATATTTTAATATATATATGTGTGTATTACGGTGGCACACATTCGAGCTCTATTTTTTTCCTTTTTCTCACCATCCAATTATCTACTTCAAAGAAAAAAAAAATTGTCGCGAAAGCTGCGAGCGGTCAAAAAATATTTAGAGGTCGCTCAAGCCGCCCAAACATCCAAAATTTTAATTAAAAAATCGATTTTCTTTTTCGTTCACTTCTCACCCATAAATTTTACGCTTTATAATTAAAAAATTAAACCCGCGAAAGTTCTAGCCGGCCAATGGATATTTAGTGGTCGTTCAAGGGCTTCGAAATTTCAAATTGTCGCGACTTTCTTTCTCTTCTCACTCATAAATTTAACACTTTGTAAAATTTTGAAAACAATTAATCCTTTTTTTCTTTAGAAACGGATTTTTTAAATTTAGTTCACACTTTTAACCCGATAAAACGGGGGACCTATAATTTTGTTCATGGACAAGAGGTTTAAAGAATTATTTTATTAGAACAATGATTATAATTCTTGGGTTAGTAGTGTGAGGTAAATCGGAAAAATCTCTTTTCAAAGAAAAACGATAAATTGTTTTGCAAGTTTTACAAAGCGTCAATTTTATGAGGGAGAAGAGTAAAAAAATGGCGAGAATGTGAAATTTCGAAGCTCTTGAGCGACCACTAAATATTCATTGACCAGCTGGAGCTTTCCCGTGGTTAATTTCAAAATGCGTAAAGTTCATAGCTGAGGAGTGAACGAAAAAAAAAATTGATTTTTTAATGAAAATTCGAATTTTTAGGAGGCTTGAGCGACCTCTAAATTTTGTTTGACCGCTCGCAGATTTCGGGACAATTTTTTTTTTAAACAAGACACTTGGATGGTGAGAAAAAGGAAAAAAAGAGCTCATATTTGTGCCATCCTAGTGTGTATATATATTTAAAATATAAAAATAATCGAAAATACATTTCAAAATAGAATAAATACATTTAAAAAACACATTGAAAAGATATTTTGATATTATGTAGTCTCTTTAAAAAAATGTTCTATATTCTAGTTTTTAATCTTTATATGTACCTCTATAGAGATTTAAAATTTTTATGTTTTATTTAGATCAAGATTTAAATATAAAAATAATAAAAATATAATATATAGAAATTTAAAAACATATTTCAAAATATCAAAGTATCTTTTCAATATATTTGTTTAGAGACTTTTTCTATTTTTAAATAATTTTTATATTTTATACTTTCAAATCCATATATATATATTTGAAAACATGAACCTTTCAAAAGAAAATACTTAATTAATTTAGTAATCTTAATTAAATTAAATTAAATTAATATTCATTCCTATTTATTTGTACATTATATATCTGAACCGTCTTCCAGGGCTTTGAACTTTTCCCTTACGATCGCTCTGCTTTCGCCTGCTCGACTGCCAAATTTGACACGCGCTTTATTGAAAAGGCAAGGATTACCGTTTGGTGATGTACCATCGAAGCGTCTGTGAGAGATGTGGGCGCCAATACCGCGCCTCGCGGGTGTGAAAGCTACGACCGTTAAAGAAATTAGAAGACTTGGGAATTCTTCGGGCACGGCTCGCTTCATAAATCGTACAGCCGTCCGATCCAAAATTTCACTTCTTACCATTTCTGAGTGTCGCCGCGTAACTCTTTAAATGTACATCCGAAAAAAAGATAATTTCAAGGAATATCGGTAAAAAAAACTAAAATGTTACGTCTCGTCGTGAATTTGTATATATATATATATATATATATATATATATATATATATATATATATTAGGGTGTGCGGAAAAAAATCGATATTTTTTTTTTCGCTTGCATCCACCAAAAAAAGATGAATTAAGATAAAAAGAGAAGAATCCTCGAAGGAGAGCTCGAAAAAAAATTATTTCGAACGGCGCATTGCATTTGAATACTTTCCATAAGTATAACACAGGAAAATATTGGCACTTCTAAACGTCGTAGTAAAACTCTTCAGGAAAAAATCTCACAAAAATGTCAATAAGATTTTCTGATAGAGAATTGAATGCCCTATAAAAAATGTTCCTACGAACAATTAGCTTAGAACAACCGTTCAAGTGGTATCGCTGTCTGAAATTAAATTTTATTATTTAAGCGGCGTGCGCGCCATAGCACACGCTGCCACCTGGCGGCAGCATGCGGTAGCTCGTAGTGCAAAATTACAAGCTTCACACTAGCGCCACGAACGGGAAACCGCGACATTTTTCGCCCATTTTGGCCCCAAATCAAGATCTGTCACTGCTACAAAATTTCATTCGTTATTGGGAAGTGAATCCTGTAGTAGGAGAGGCTGCCTCGAAAAAATTAGCTAGTCACTTGTGGTACTTTAACGAGAAAATTGTTGCTTTATCGTTTTTCGACAATGCTGTGCCGATAAGTGTGAAGGCAAAAATGGTACAAGCTCTGCAATCTCGAGAAAAATCCAAAAATCCTTCCGAGTGAGTAATTTAAAAAAAAATGATTAGGAAGTGTTGCTGAAAAAAGACATAAGCGATTTCGTTACTCAAGAATCCTTATTTCTTTTCCAGCAATTCAATTTACCTCATGATTTTTTGAGAGTAACTATTGAATTATGGCCGGAAAATGCCACTTATTTGAGTTGCTCAGATTTTTTTCCATTCGACTGACTGTCAGACAGTCGGTCGACTGACTGTCAGTCGACAGGTCGATCAGACAGTTCGACTGACTGTCATTCGAACGAGGTATCAGTTTGATAGAAGCATATAACGGTTCATTAACAAAAAACGAAGAGTAGCTACAATATTTATTGGGTGTAGTGCAAAATCATCGACAGAAATACCCTAATTGCAACAAACAGACTCTTAAAAAAAGGAACGATAATTATCAAGGATTATAATGTAAAAACAAATTATTTTATCTTATTAAACCAAATTGATTGAATAAAACTTTTCGAAACACGGTCAATGATGGACGTCGTTTCTTTTATATTTGTTGTTGTACTTGATTCTTTTTTGTATCAAGGAAGTATTTTGAGAACGATTCCATGCAAATTGTATGTTAGAGCAGAACATTCTCTACAAAAAAAAACCCAAAAAGTTTTTTCGTAAAGCGAAAAATTCGATTTTTACAGCCTTTTGAATTATTTTTTTTCTATCAATTCAATTTCAGACAGCGATCCCACTTGAACGGTTGTTCTGAGCTGATTTTTCGTAAAAACTTTTTTGTTGCCAATTCGATTCTCCATGAGAATATGTTAATGACATCTTTGTGCGATTTTTTTCTGACGAGTTGCACTACCACATTCAGAAATCTCAATATTTTCCTGGGTTATTCTTATGGAAAATATTCAAATGCAATGCGCCATTCGAAATAATTTTTTTTCGAGCTCTCCTTCGAGGATTCTTCATTTTTTACCTTAATTCACCTTTTTTTGGTGGATGCAACCGAAAAAAAAAGTATCGATTTTTTTCCGCACACCCTAATATATATATATATATATATATACACCAGTATTAATCAAATAGGTGAGAGTAACACATTAAGGATGGGTTGTGTAACGCGCGATTGAAATATTACGGTTATCAAAGATGTTACGGACTTTTGCGAGACACGTACGATTTATTCGCTCATTGGCGATTTTTTTGGCGTGCTTGGGACAGTTTGGATAAAGAACTTTTCTCGTTCGTTACTAAGGGTTAAGACCCCTGTAAGCGTCTATGATGAAGCAATTTTTCGCAATTTTATTTCGGATGCAAGAACATGGATGCAAATTTATTTTGGATGCATTTTGGATGCAACATGGATGCAATTTTCTTTTGGATGCAAGTAATAGGATAATGATTTTCAAAAAATATTATCAGCCATATCTTCAGGTGAACGAAAAAAAAAATTATGTTAAAAAATTATACGAAATGGTGACGTTGGAGCCATCCACGCGAGGCATGTTGAATTTGAGACGCTCTGGGGCACGCAGTATAACTCACGAACATTTGAATGTGGAAGCATATTAAAAAAAATTCTATTCATTTACACGAGTATAGCTAGAGAAATGCGTAGGGGATTTTGAAAATATTAATTTTTGTATAATTGGCAAGCATTTAAAGTAAAAACTCAATTTTCGACAGAACAAAAGGACAATCATTTGTGAAAAAATAATGTTACAATTAACTCATTGAAAATCCCGTACGTATTTATCTTCCGAGCATCTCCTGAGGCCAAAAAAGGGAATATGTTGTGATTATTTTCAGCGATACCATAAATTAAATCGGAATTACAAAATAGGCCTTTAATTATACACGTACTTGACTATGCAAAATTATTTTTTCACAGCGATACATGTCAAAATGACGACTGTGCAGCATTTTTCCGATGACGCCTTTATTTCTGGAAGACCAACGGCCGGACCAACAGCTCTTATAATTTTTGAGTTATGATAAGACACTAAAGTTTTTTCGATTATATATAAGAATAGCTATAGAAGTACGTAGGATTTTTTTGATATATTGTTTTTTGTCAAATGGCGCATTTCTAAAACCAAAAGTATGAAATGCCATGAGAAAATCGTCAGAAAATTGTTTATAAAAAAGAATCTATGCAATATAATTAAAAAATCCTACATAGTGCCTTAGAAAATGTAGTTCTAAATATACAGTTAAAATTTGACGTGAATCAGTTGAAATTTGTTTGAGTTATGAGTCCGGCTGACTGGAAAAATGAAGTTTTGGGATAAACGCGTTTAAGGCGTTGTACGCAGTTGCAAGGCCAAAAAAAAGCCGTTTTTTCACGATTTTTTTCTGGAAAAGGATTTCATTTGGGCAAAACGAAAAGTATTAGGCAGTGTAGTGGCATCTTTTAGCTTTAGATCGGCATTTTTTATTTTCGAAAACATTCATTAACATTGCTGCTGTAGGAAGTCTCCTGGAGGTCCCCGAAAAAAAGTGTCCGGCGGTGAGCAAAGTATCTCCGGTTTGGATTATCTAAAATTAAAAAACTAAAAAGATTATTTTGGGGGATAGTTGAATCCAGGTATTGATCGAAGGAATAGTCGAAATTTTGATTTTTGACAAAATGGTGGCTCCGGAAAGAAACAATTTCGATTTTCGACCAAATTTTTTTCGTTAAATCGTTGAAAAAAAAATAGAAATAATTATCGGAAATCTTATTCCTTCGATCGATACCTGAAGGATATATCTGACAAGGCTGTGTTAAAATTGCAGACCGATCGGTTGGGCCGTTTTTGAGAAATCGTGCTCACCGACTTTGACAACACCGTTTTGAGAAAAACGCGTTTGAAGTTTCAACAGTCAACTTTGTAGCGCTCCGAGCGTCCTTACAATTATGTGTGTATTTCCGAGAATATTCCCTGGATCGATTTGAAAATTTCAGGGAATATACTCACATATTTGTACATTCCGAAAATGCAATTTAAAAAAAAACGATTTTTTGAAATTTCCAACTGCGTGTAACCCGTTAAGGTAGTTCTGTAGGTACACGTATGAGCCAAAACTTTCGGTCGAAGCGTATAGTAACATCCAATGCCTATACGATGCTATTGGTTGTAAATTTTTGACAGAGCTTGTACCCTCTATATGACCCACACATTCGCACCTCACGCATAGATAGTCTCGTACTCGTATAGAGAGCAGCGCTGTAATCGTGGCAACAATCGCCACGATCCGTGTTTCGCGAAATATTTTGTGTAAATAAAAAACGCGTGAAAATGTCAACCCAAATGCGATACAGAGGAAAGTTTACAAGAAGTTTACATATTCAATTGCAATTATCTCATGAACTAAACGGTAAATCGAATTGAATGTTTGTGCATCAGTCCATGAAGGTCATATCTACACCATACTTAGATTTCAGCCAATTCCTAAGATTTGACAAAAACTACAGAACTACCTGAAAGTTAGTGGAATGTCATGACTTGAATAATGTTTCAATACCGTTAATCTTCAACAATCATCGAAAATCGAGTACTTAGAGATTTTTCATACTCATAATCTTTTGGAA
The DNA here is from genome assembly GCA_944452715.1 of Ophion slaviceki. Lineage (NCBI taxonomy): Eukaryota > Metazoa > Arthropoda > Insecta > Hymenoptera > Ichneumonidae > Ophion > Ophion slaviceki. Next base: position 10,792,295 of record OX101794.1, on the reverse strand, counting down.
TATTATTTTATAGTTGCCAAGGTACCTTTTAACAACAACAAAAATCGACCCTTAATGTTAAATATTTTCTACGAGCTTTCGTAATCGAGTGTTCATTCGTAATGTCAATCAACATCGTGATTGGTCATTTCCGAGATTTTGGAAATTTGGAAAACTCGGCAAATATGCAGACAACGAAAATTTCATGGCCTAGCGGAAGCTCGTTTTCTCGTCGAAAGCTACCGAGGGGTTGCTTGGTACATCCTCTTTAAACGTCCACGCAATTAACGAGCGAATCGATAACAATGACGCGATCCCCGTCACAACAAGTTTACCTTGAGATTCAACGGAATCCGTTCGCTGCCAATGAAATGACATTTACGAATCTCCTATCTGGGCTGATGGAAAATAAATTTATTTTCAATATCGCATCAAGCTATTCCGAATGAAATCCACAAGCTCGATTGAAATGTTCTCTATTCTCAATATATGTACATATATATATATATATATATATATATATATATATATATGTTTATTAAAATTAAGTGATTGTTAATAACATTATTTCGGTCAGAATAACTGTTTTTGAATAAAAAAATAGTTGATGCAAAAAACAACTCAAGCCTTTCGTCCAAATGTGAAGACCCTTTTACGCGTTAACAAGTTATGCCTAGTTGTAACAGTCAAAAACAACTTATTTTACGAATTTTTGTTTAGAAAATCGTGATGAGAATTTTATACAAAAATTAGGTATTTGAAACAGTATCATCTGAAAAACACTCTGTAATTTTTTTGTGTTAAAATATTCTATTATAATCGATTTACAACCGATGTCCGGGAAGCACCTTTCGAAAACGTCTTCTGCGGTGATCAATGCCCTACTGAACCAGATTATTCAATATCGAAAAATCAAACATATTTCGTTAGTATATTAGTTTATCCTATGATTAATAGAAGGAATTCCTCAAATATTAAAATATAAATAAATGGTGTGTCTTGAAAGTGACATTCTTGATTTTTTGCGGAAAAATTGGCAGTTTTCGTTCATCAAATCGAAACTATACATCGAAAACGAAATCCTTCGATCAAATCCTATATTTGTACATCGAGAAAAAGCCCTAAACATTTTAGAAGATTGCTGCAGTATTTTCGGACGTATTTTGCTCAGCGTCTTTGAAAACGTTCCTCCGAAAAAAGCCTTTAAGTTTTCAATTTAAGTTTCAAGTTTCAATTTAAGGAACATTTATAACATGATACCTGGTCAAAATATATTGGTTTTGAAAAAAGTGATTTTTCGACCTTTACAACTAGGTATAACCTCGTAACTGAGGACGTGCAGTTTTACTGGCTTTCGGAAAAATAGCTCCGAATTTATATCTATAATTTACAGCTCATCAGGGTTCTCGAAACAGCCGCGAGACGAATTCGCGCGCTGCGTCGATAGCGCGAAAAAATTCCCGCCTGTACGTCTCCCCAGGTAGAAATTGACGATGAAAAAAGGGCTCGCCAAGCTCTGAAACAAGGCTCACATTTTTTAATTCAGGCTGAGCACCAGCCTGATTTCAGGCCTAGCTGAACCTCTGAATGATAACGCGGTTTCAGGCTCTTGCACACAGGCTTGACCAAAGGCTGGTAGAAAAGCCTGTACTAAGCCTGAAACGACGAAACAACAAGGCTCAAAACGAGCCTTAATGAAGCCTTCACGAGCATTTATGACCAGGCTTTCCCCAAACTCTTCCCGAGGCTATATGAGGCCTGTTTTTAGTTTTCTATATTCTACATTGGGGTAAATTTAATAAATCTGTAAAAAATTCATTTGATTTATTATATATATTGATTATTTGTTATATTATTTGTTACAAAAGCGTACTATTATTTTCGTATATACTTTTTTGTGTACCTCATAAATATCGATAACAGCATATGTTTAAATGTTCTGAGCTGCCTCCTTCGCTTTCGTTTTTCGTGCCTTCGCACCCGACAAATTTATTGCTAAATATTTTTTTCATAAAAGTACAGAAAAAATATTATTTTAAACTTATTTTATGTTATCACAACCTGAAACAAGCCTGCATCCAGCCTTGATTTTTCAGCCTCAAAATTCACCGGCTGAATGAAGCTTGAAATAACCCTGAGTTTAGGCTAAGCAGCCAGTCTTGGTTCCAGGCTGCTCCAAACGATGCAATGAAACCTGGGCCAGGTCTGTCTCACTCAGGCTCGGTGAAACAAGGCTCGCACAAGCTTGTTTCCATCGTCAGCCTTTTAATTTCCTACCTGGGTCGTGGAGAACTGTCGATCGCGTTCGGTCGGAAGTACAGAGAGGGATTTTGGCTGAAAAGAAATTTCAAGGTTTCGTTTTATTAACGAGATAATATAGCGAGGAGGAATGTGATGGGTGCGGAAACTTCCGAACGATTGTGAAACTGAGTAAAATATGGATTTCACACACACACACACACACACACACGCGCGCGCGCGCGCGCGCGTGTGCGTGTAAATGTGTATTCGGAACGTATCATGCAAACGCGAGGAATACCAAGTGGAAAGTTGCAAGCTCGAGTTATTTCCGGGTTGTACGTATGCAGGTCCAGCATAACGCTTTCGCACTTTTATCCACAGTGGTCTCTAAAAGTTACGGATAAATTAAATTCAAGGATAAATCGAACATAAATTCAGGATGAAATAAAGATAAATTCGATTGAAAAACAAATTGAGGATGAATTAAGGATAAATTAAGGATAAAATCAATTCAACAAAAATAAGTGTAAATCAAATCAAATTGTGTCCTTACCCTCGAGACGAAAAAGGGTGTTGTGTGGTTTGTTTTTGATGAAAATAAAAGCAAACGAGTGCACAGTTTTAATCAACTATGTACGGTATTTTATATCTCAGGGATAAATTAATAGATCCTCAAATTAAAGATAGAAGAAGGATAAATTGGGATGAATTAAAATAAGTATAAATTAAATCAAATTGTGCCCTAACCCTCGAGACGAAAAAGGGCGACGAGTGGTTCGTTTTAGTAAAAAATGCAAGCGAATCCGCACATGGTTGTAATCAACTGTGTACCACACTTTATATCGTGATCCAATGCTTTCGAATTATTATTTTTTTCACGCTGTGTTCAATCATTTTTATATTTTAATTTTGGTCGATAGTACTTTGTGAAATGGCGATCGTTCGATTTGGGGATTGCAGGAAGTATTGGAGAAAGTAGGGGAAGGAGGCCCAAAACGAGCACCCGGCCTAAAGCGGGCATTCTCCATACGACTAACGTTTTAAAACTTACCGCGGTTTCGCGACGCGAAGACGTTGCCTCCGTCCCGCCCGTCCTGCCTCAGTCGTGAAGCTCATCTGTGGTCGACCGCGCGGCTCATGTGGCAAAAAAAAAAACAAAATTCCACTGGTTTTGAGAAAAAAGCAGCGTATGTACATCGTGCTTGGTCTATTTGTGAGTAAAATAGATCAGTACTAAAATGTCACTATTCTTTTATGCCTATTTCACTTTGTTTTATTCATATTTGCTTGAATGTGTTCCAATCGTGTTATGGTCAATTTTGAAGAAAACGTCAAGTGGCGCAGTAGGGCAAAGCGGGCAGGGCAAAGCGAGCACGTGCCCGCTATGCCCAGTATAAAAGATGGCTATGGGAAATTCAGTTGATACTTTATTTAAATAATTTCCCCATTTCAAAATCTTTATTGTAGGAAATCGAGCACGTGCTCGCTATACCCCAATGACAAATGACTATGTGATATTGAGATGATAATAGAAGATAGAAAATGACTATGTGACTTTTTTCTTATAATTTTCCCATTTATTTATCTATGTAGGAACTCACCAAAACCTTCTCATAACGATATCCACTGTTATGTTCAGATGGTAAATAAATATAAACAAAGACACAACAAGCTTCTTGGGATGAGAGCTTTAAGGGGAGGATAGGGGTTTCAGCGTGAAAAAAAAACACTTTTTTGCGGATTTTTTTTTCATCTATATGGATAGAGTGAATTTATTGAAACCTTTTGTATATTTTTAAGTGTCATTTCAAGAACATTCCGTGAAATTTGTTCGCGAAAATATCCACAAACAAGCCGGTGCCGCGTTTTTCTCGAAACCACTTTTTCAAAGTCCGTGTTCACTGCCATTTGAAAACTACTACCGATTTATTTCAAACTTGGTACACACTTTCTACATGTAAAATACCTCCCCCCAACGGTTAGTTTGAGATTTTTTTTTACATTGAGGGGGTTTTCCACGCCCAAAATGGCGGAATTTTTCGTGAAAAATAGCACTTTTCACTTTACATGACCACCAAAAATTTAGAAATGAAAAAAAAATTATCAAATGTCGTTGGGGGGAGGATTTGATGATACTTTGACTAAACTTTAATGGTACTTGGTTTCAGATAGTTTCTAGCTGAGATACAGTGAACACCGCAAATCGTGTTTTTCCAAAGGCGTTCTTGGAAAAGCTTTGTCACCGGCTCGTTTTTGGATATTTTCGCGTACAAATTTCACGGAATGTTCTTGAAATGACACTCAACAATGTACAAAAGGTTTCAATAAATTTACTCTATCCGTATAGATGAAAAAAAACGCAAAAAAGTTTTTTTTCACGCTGAAACCCCTACCCTCCCCTTAAGAACGATTTGAAAACTACGGAAAAGCCAAAAAGGTAAAAAAAAGAACCAAACTGCAGACGAGGAAAATGACGTGTGCATTATATGCAACGAACCATACGTAGATCCTCCCACCGAAGACTGGATTCAACCCAATGACTGTCAAACGTGGGCTCATGATGCATGCACTGCTTACCCTGATGTTGGATCATTTTACTGTGATGATTGCCAAAAAAATAAAGTTTACTGACTGTCAAGAAGACGCGTTAAGTTTTTGTTCTTCCATGATAATAATGATTTGTCTGCAATAAAGTAAGGGTACATTCATCGTTTATTTCCCTATCATGTTCTATTTTCTTTTTATTTATGCGTAATCTCAGGAAAAAATACAGGGTGCTCGCTTTACCCTCTACGTGCCCTCTTTGCCCGGAAGCCGTGCCCGCTCTAGGCTACCCTCCTGGGCAAAGCAGGGCATTTCTTAAGGGGCCAGTTCTTTTTCAAAATTTCAAAAAATCTAATGCAAGCAAGACTTCAATAAATCGACGGTGATGAGCAATCAGAAGGGATTTTGTATGGTGCAGGAATTTCCGATTGAGTTTAGGTAAGAGTTTTTCATAGTATAAACTTCAAACGCGTTTTTCTCGAAACAACGTTTTCAAAATCTAGCTCTATCGTATCTCTAAAACTAATGAACTGATTCTCTTGAAATTTGAACCACATATTGTAAACATGATTCGCAACAAGATGACCCTTCATGATTTTAAAATTTTGATTCTTACTCTTTTTTTTGCGAAAAACTGTGAAAAAACGCGTTTTTTTTAAACATTTTTCGTTTTTCATCTGCCATTTTTTTATTTTTTGATAAAACTTTATATCCGAGGGTAATTTTGTAGCTGGTGTCATACTGATTCTAATGGACTTTGATTGTTTTGTTTCAGACAAGCCGTTGCCGAGTTGTGATGGAGCTACCTAGCCCACCTATTTTTGAGGCGATGCGTTAAACTATAGTTTTTGTACTTAAAAATGAACAAAAATGGATTTAATTTTTTAAAATGTATTTCAAGACTTCATTTATCAAGCCCAATAACTTTTATATTCATATCTTGTGTAAAATCCTAAAAAAATCGCGAAAATAGCCTTTTTTCGTGGCTTGATTTCAAATTGGTTTCATTATTTGTATTTTAAAGATTTACCGGAAATGTGTGAATGTAATATTAAACTGCGATAAATTAGAATCCGAGAATAACAAAAATTGTTTGAATATGACGTTTTATGACTCCTCTTTTTAAATTTCCCTTGGAGTGCCCGCTTTGGGCCCTCCTCCCCTAATCTTTGCCATAAGGTACCATTGATGTCTACAGGAATTATGACTGTCTTTGCAACATACTGCACGGACCACTGCTGGACACAATTGGCGTTAATTCTTCGGTCTAGACTCAAGGAGAGATATACACCTAGAGGGTCGAGGTCGAGGATTTAGAAGCTATGAACATTCCGTCGACCGTAGAAGACCTACACTATGGGCCTGGTATCGATGATTCCATGTAAGTTGACAAATTTTATGATTTATTCATTCCCAAATTTTCTAACGCGTTTTTCTCAAAACCACGTTTTTCAAATCGGTACCCAAAATTTCTCGAAAACCAATGAACAATGCCTTGTGGTTTTTTGTCGTTATTCTATACACCATTATCTAGTACTTGTCATAGGATTTTTTTTTCCCGCTACTTAGTTTTTGTTTTATAGGCAAAATAATAACTAATTTTTGGCCCAAAAATCATTATTTATGTTCAAACGTCCGCCATTTTGTCATAAATCGATATTTTCAAAATCGGCTATGACAAGTACTAGATTATAGTATCTAATTTAATAATATTTTTGGTTTTTTTTTCAGATGATTTTTGAAGAAACGCCAGTGGGTACCGTATACGCAGATTTTTTTACGACGCTCCAAGGATCATACAATATCCTTGTATATTTTTGATATTTTTAAATAAAGAAAATTAAACATATTTTTGAATGTATATACTTTTAGATAATTAAAAGCCCAATCCGAAATTTCAAATAGTTTTCCTTGAAAACATTCACAAAAATGACCTTTTATCCGGCTCCTAGGTGTATATCTCCCCTTAAGTAGCTTTTAGTAAAGTCGTGCCGTGAAGTGTTTATAACTATGGTAATTCGTTAGGCCCTAAACGAGAGCTACTTCGAAGGACAAGGGTTGCTCGGATTTATCGGGACGCGGCATCCACTCCTTTCGTAGGACTGACGTAGGAGCTGCTCTGAGAGAACGAGGAAATGCATTTTAGCTGTTAGGGCACCTGAGACGTAGTTTCCTTTGGATAGATCGTTTCTTGGAAAGATCCAATTTGTTTCGATATTCCACGAATCGGAGAGGAAGAGATAGAATCGAAGATCCAACGATGAATGAAGGGTTTTAACGAATTCTCGACACTTGTTTTCCGATATATTTATGTTCGTCCTTTCGTAGAATTGTCCTTTGTAGTGTTCACAGATCGATACGGAACAGCTGTCTGACGTCAAACGAGTGATGAATTGTTCCCGAATGAATTTCTCCGTATTGGACGTAGGGTTGAAAGGGCCCGAAAAATAGCTCTACGACTGATTAATATTCCTCGAATGCGGCTGACAAGGAACATCACTTTGGTGTCCGCCCCGAACAAAGCCTCAATTTTCACTTAAAAATCGTCAAAAGTGTGGAAAAAGACTTTTTTCGCTTTTAGCTCGCGTAATTTTGAGCTTTCGACAGAAGCGCGGTGATATTCGTGATTGGCGAAAAATTTCCTGTTAGATAGACTATTGAAATCATTTAAAAGACGACGTTTTTTTTCGACTCATTCAGCCGTTTTTTCAGATTCGCCAAAATCGCGAAATTTTAAACAGCCATAGCGACGGTTCTATTTGAGTGGCATAAATTGATCAGAGGGGTTTTGAAAAGGATTTGAGTAGACTTAGAGAATGCCGTTGGATTCATCGCGATATCTCAATTAGTTTGGCCGGAAATAGCACTTGAAGAATGGCCGAAAAAGAGGCAGAGGAAAAACACGCAAAAATCGAAGTTCGGTCTTTGAAATTCTGCCAAAAATTGAAAAACCGTCGGAGCTTAATAAACCAAACAGAACTTCCAAGGGCAAACGATAACGAAGAGAATGCGTACAAGGTGGAGTTTCAAATCGAAGCAGAAAAAAGATGATCGACGATTCAGTGGAGCCACTTATTTTTGGCCGAGATGGGAGAAAAAATGGGATTTTAAATATTTTTTTACAAACCTACATCGATGTACTCTTGACCCCTGAATACGAATTGACAATTAATTTTTCCTCAAACCCTTAGTTCTGATTAAACATCGTCAAAAGTGTGAATGAGACGTTTTTCTCGTTTAGTTGACGTAATTTCAAGCTTTCGTTAAAAATTTTGTGATATTCGTAATTAGCGAAATAATGTCCATCCGATAGACCCTTGAAGTCGTTTAAAAGTCGAAAACAACAACTAAAATGTACGAGCCCTGCTTTTCCATTTGAAGTGGATCAAAACTGCGTTTAACAAAATATTTATTCGAAATTTTACGTTGAGTACGGATTTTTTTAAGGGGTCTGCTCACTTTAGACGCTAATAAAGGCTATTTTCATGAATTTTTCTCATAGGTTTATATTATAGATATTGATATAAATGTTGTTACACTTAATAAATACACTTTCAAAATACATTAAAATTTTTTAAAAATGTATTTATGTAACCGAAACAGACTTTAAGGGAAGGTTCTGCCTTGTTGGGGCAAAAAAGGTTCGATTTGTCACCAATTTTTTATGCGAAAAGTATTAAATATAGAATGTTGACTAAGCGGTCTTTAATGATCATCGAAATATTTTTTAAAGTTTGATAAAACATGGCGGTGGGGGTGGGAGGAGCCACATATGTCGGTGCGCGGGCGATGACATTCTTTGCTTGCGGAAGTGCCGGACCCGTGATCTGAAGTAAAAAAAATCAAACATATTTTTACTTTGTACAATATTCTGTATAAGTTGACCTAGAATCAAGAAGAAAAATTGAAAAATAAAAAAATTGTGAACGATCGGACGGAAGTTTGTTTTTTTTCCCAAAAATTTTCGCAGGTTTTTGCTCACAATTTTTTTATTTTTCAACTTTTCTTCTTGATTCTAGGTCAACTTATACACTATATTGTGCAAATTAAAAATATGTTCGATTTTCTTGCTTCAGATCACCTGTCCGGGACTTAGGACTTCCGCAAGCGAAGAATGTAATCGCCCGCGCACCGCCATACGTGACGCCTCCCACTGCCACCACCATGTTTTGTCAAACTTTAAAAAATATTTTGATGTTCAATAAAGAACTCTTAGTCAACATACCAAATATCAACATTCTATATTTAATGCTTTTCGCATAAAAAATTGGTGAAAAATCGAACATTTTTTGGCCCAACAAGGCAGAACCTTCCCTTAAGGAGGTTGGAGCGTTAGCCCCAATCCAAGATTAAATTTAATAAAAAATACATGTTATTGTTTACACTATACTGAGTCTTTACGAATTTTTTGAACTTTTTTCACCACCAAACACCAGAGATAAAAAATAATTTAATGTATGTAATTTAACGTGCGGTTAGATGGGCAAGACTTTCACACTAAAGGTTATGCAATTTTTATTGTTATTAAGCACCAAGATAAACCATCTCTAACAACGGATTAACGTAAACTGAACCTTTGTGAACATTCAGAAAAAAAAAATCCTCATCTTGCCCATCGTAAACCATGGGCCAATAATCTCGTGACGTAAATATGAATAGGCATAATTATGAATTACTCAAAATTTCATTGTGAATTGTATAAAACATTCGTTGTCGTTGTTTTTTCATAACAATCATCGATAATGTTATGCTTTTTCAAGTTGGTAGTAACACAAAAGTTTTTCTACTTTACGTAATAAAAATGTTAAAATGCATAATTTTGCCCTTCAATTATATATTTAAAAAAATTAGCATATATAGAATAAATCTGTACCTCGTATGCATTTTTTTGAGGTTCATTGAAGAAAAAAAATGAATAACCCGTCATTTGAGTCAACTGAATCGCTCCAACCTCCTTAAACGCGTTTTTCTCGAAACAACGTTTTTCGACGGCTTGTTGATAAAATCTTCGAACCTACTGAACCGATCCTTATGAAATTTTAAACACATATTCTTTACAACTATAGCTATAGCGCGGATCAATTATATTTACTATCTTTTTTGCCAAAAACGGTGAAAAAACACTATTTTTTTTTCGAAAAATGTCCGCCATTTTGTTATTTTTACATACATAAAAAATCGTATGAAATGCGCTATAGCCATTAACATACTGAATTTAAAACCGTTTGATTTTTTCGTTTCGGATGATCCATCTCCGAGATTTCATCAACAGCGCTGACCGACAATTTTTTAGGATATTTTTTTAACTACCATTTTCGTCTATAAATAGTGACTTAAAAATATTTTTAAAAAAATGTATTTATTAAGTGTAACAACTTTTATATCAATATCTATAATAAAAGCCTACCAAAAAAATTCACGAACATAGCCTTTTTTAGCGTCTGAAGTGAGAAGACCCCTTAATTTCTCCAAAGGGCCTGTGGAGATAACCGTGTAAAAGCGTGCATATGTATGTATATACAAAAGTGCGCGACGCACGTGCGAGGGAGACAACGCAACTCGGGAAACGGACGCTTCGTGTTTCGTATCCTGCAACACCCGATCCTCTTGGGATTCCATATTTTCAAGATAATCTCCGTTTTCGTCTGTTTCCGTTTCCCCCTTGATTTATATCCGGCCGCATCGTCACCACTGTCGGGACGTTACTACTAACGTCCCGACAGTTGTGACGATGCCGACGACGAGACTAATTCTGCCTCGCTCGCTCCGAGGCAATGTCGAGGTATTTGCCTTAACTTTGCGTGAAAACGATGAAAAAACTGGCAAAGATATAAAAGAGAGAAGGTGGCAAGTAACACGATCCTGCCTTCGCATACACCTTATCGTTCTGCGTGCGTTTCCTCTTGTGATATGCACGAGGGCACAAAAATCTGTTGTCTCTTTACGCATCAAGAATTCCCAACCAACTTTGAATCGAGGGACACTGCGGAATTCAAGGCAGCTCTGAGAGTTTTTACATTTTTTAAAAAAGCTTTTTAATCCTGATAAATCAATTTTTTTCTTTTAATTAGAGCAATGAACTTGTAATTTTATTTTTGTTTCTTTCGTGTCAAAATTGACGCAAGCATTTCGGGGATGTGGAAAATTGATTTGAAAAAAAAAACCTAAAAAACCCAAGTAACTTTGAATCGAGAGACACTTTGCAAAATTCAAGACTGATATGCTTCTGAAATTTTTCGTCCGTAGGGCACAACGACCGACGAAAATTGTGAAAAATTAATTTTTCCCTATAATTAGGGTAATGAACTTTTAATTGAATTGATTTTTTTCGTGTGAAAATTGGATCTACACTCGCGAATCGAGGGACACTGCAAAATTCGAAAGGCGCTCTTGACATTTTGCGTCCGTAGAGTACAAAGACAGGCGAAAAATGTGAAAATATTTTTGTTTTTCTTTTATTAGGGTACTGAACTTTTGATTTTCTTTTAATTTCGTTCGTGTCAAAATTGACTCTGCGTCAGCATCTGCTTACGAAAATTCGTTTGGAAAATAACTCTAAACGAACCCAAACCAACACAACCAACTTTGAATCGAGGGACACTGTGAAATTCAGGACCGTTTTTTGAAATTTTTCGTCCAAAGGGCACAACGACAGGCGAACATTGTGAAAAATTAATTTTTCCCTTTTATTAGGATACTGAACTTTTCATTTTCTTTAAATTTCTTCCTGGTGAAAATTGACTTTATGCTACGTAACTCGGGGCTTTTAAAAATTGATAAAAACAAACATTAAACAAATTGAATATAGAAAAAAGAAAAACATCAAATTGTAAGTAATATTTTCTACGCGTCTTACGGCATGGTACAGCAAGAGATTGTTCTTATCCGCACCATTTCTTCCCAATTGAAGGTGTATCAATTTCCAGTGTGTGATGAAATTAAGGAGGTTGAAGGGTTAGCCACAATCCAAGATTAAATTTGAAAAAAAATACATGTTATTGTCTAGGCTAAACGGAGGCTTGAAGAATTCTTTGAAAAATTTCCACCACAAAACACCAGAGATAAAAAATAGTTTAATTTATGTAATGTTACGTGCGGTTAGAGGGGCAAGACGTTCACGCTACGGGCAATGTAATTTCTTTTGGCTATTTAGCACCAAGATAAACCATTTATAACAACGGATTAACGCAAACTAAATTTTTGTAAAAATTTAGAAAAAGAATCTCCCACCTTGCCCATAGTAAACCCTATATATTCAATAGTGAACCATCAAACGTTTGATGAAAGATTACAAACCTTGGCTGGCGAATGAAGAGCATTGCTGCCAACCCCAATGTCCCCGAAGTTGTCGTATTTCGGCAACACTTAATATTGATTAATGGTAATGATAAATCATCTCGCAACATAAATATCAATAGGCATAATTATGGATTCCTCAAAATTTCATTCCGAGTTGTACAAAACTGATTTGATGACTCAGTTTTTTCATAATAAACATCAATAATGTTATACTTTTTCAAGTTGGTAGTAACACCAAAGTTTTTCTTATCTACGCGATAAAACTATAAAAATGCACAATTTTGCTACTTAATGATATATTTTATGAAAAATAGCATCTACAGAATAAATCCATACCTCGTATACATTTTTGGTGATTCTTAAGATACGTGACTTTTCCGAAAAACGATCCTGAAATAACTTTTTTATTTTCTCATTTATTGGGTTATAAATAATTATATTCAGTCGGCGGAAGGTGAAATTTTTAATTAACAATTTTTTTACAGTTTGCGACCTAAACAAACCCAATATAGGAGTCGAAATGTTCAAAAATGCCCTATTTTATTACGTGTTTCCGCGAACTTCCACACCCCATAACTTTTTATGAAGGAGGGATTAATTTCAGCTTCCCCCGACTGAATATCATAATTTATAACCCGATAAAAGAGAAAATAGAAAAAAAAATTTAGGCTCATTTTTCGGAAAAGTCACTTATCTAAAGAACCCGAATAGAAATATTGTCAGGATGGCCTGATATTTGATCCGGGTCTGATCACGTTGTAGTACGGAAGCCTTACTTAAGGTATGCCTCAAATTGCCTGATCCGGCTAGCTTCAGGCGATGGTCGAATAAATGAACTTACGGCTTGTATAAATTCACCTGATCAGACTACCTTCAGGCGATGGTCAGGCAGCTGGACGTACGGCTTGATTCAATTCGCCTGATCTGGCTAGCTTCAAGCAATCATCAAGTACCTCGACCTATGTACACACGAACTATATACATTTTACATTATACTATATATTATACATTTTGTCAACTCTATGCGTACGTATTTTATTTTTTTTAATATTTTATTTATTCCTAATCAATTTGGGATTCGGTTTCCTCTGTTCAAAAAAACAATTTAGTCGAATCCACTAAATTCATCTATTTAATTTAAAAAAATTAAAATTGAATGGAATTTTCGTAGAGAAATATTTTTTTGTTTGATTGAATTAATGGTCCGTCTTGATTGCAATACACACATCGAAAAGGAGAGAGAGAGGGGGGGGGAGTTATGTATATATAAACATATATAGGTTATGTTTAAAAATCTATAGCATGATATTCGATAAATCTCTCTAATTAACACAATGATATTAACTAATTGATATAGTTTATGTGATACAAAAAATAATTATAGGAATTGATGTGGTCTCTTATGCCACCGAAATGCTACAATCTCTCGGTAGCACAGGGGCAGCGTGCGTAGCTGTAGTTAGCTGTACCTAGGTTCTAGGTTCGATCCCACGTGGATGCAGAAATATTTTCTTCGAAAAAATCCATTGAGAAGGCCCTGGAATGACGGATTATGATACGAAATCATTGTGGTACAACGCCAAATTAGCTATTTCAATTTATTTTGGATGAATGAAATATTCCATTGAATAATCTAAAGAATATATTTCAAACAAATAGGATCGTAGTAAAAACACCTATCTGATTTAAGGGGCTATACCAGTGTGAATGCTGAAAATTTGGCTGATTTTCGGATATTTTTTGGAAGGAAAGTACTCAATTAAATGTATCGGAAAATTAAGAATATATTTGGCTAAATTTGACCTATATTACAAAATTTATTCATAGAAAAATATTGAAATCCAAGCGACTTATGCGCTGCCTTCGGAGGCGCCAAAAAAGTTCCTCCACTGCTGACATGATACCGACCGATTGAGTAGCTGAAATCGAATAAGGAAAAATGTCGTTAAACTGGAAGGTATTTCCTGTACAATGACGTAGGATTTTCGAAAAATATCAAAATCTAACAAAATGGCGTAGTTATAAAATAAACTGTTTTCTTGCCTATAAAATGGTCGTTTTTTCAATGCCAAATCGTCAATTTTCATCCAATCAAAAATATCCTACGTCATTGTAGAGTAAATATATTCAAGAGTACTCAGGTCAAATTTCAAGTCAGTCGGATAATTGCTCTTTGTTACAATGTCAGCAAATTTGAAAAATCTTATTTCGAGAAAAACGCGTTTAAAGATTTAACTATCGATTTTTGCACGAAAAAATGATATTTATATAAATGATATAAATGATAATGATATTCGTGAAAGTACAAACTGTCGAAAAAGGCAAAGAAAATCGATTTTTTGAAATTGTCACATTGGTATAGCCCGTTAAGAAGATTCTATTTGAATTAAATATTTTTTTGACAGTGCAATGAAGAATGTGATGGGATGGTGGTTTCCGAAGCAACAGCGAACTTCTCTCTTCGGGCTGCATGTCAGGCCTTCACTTTTCACCCCGATCAGACCAAAATCAGAAAAAGTGCCACAAAAATGATCAATGGTTGATAAAAAATCCTGATCGAGGCATGGAAAAAAATCAGGATGCCTGATCAGGTCTTCTTTGTAGCCGGAGTACGATTTCTACTAGGGAATTACCGCATTTTTTTTACGTTCATTGAACAAAAATTCACAAGCCGTCATTTGACTCAACTGGACCGCCCCAACCTCCTCAAACGTCATTGTGAATCGTTCTCACAAGAACAAAAAAGAAACCACAAAATATAACCACGTCGACGAAACAATACTCCGGATAATGAAAGATCGGCAATCCCGATCGAAGCGTCGGCATGCAAATTTCCTCGGGTGCAAATTCTCATCGATACGTTGACCGCAGTTGTATCCTTCGAGCCGCTGCGAAAACATCGTATCCACGTGTGACATAACGTAAATAAATCTCTGGCTTGTTAGAAACATGTCCTGGTAGGGGAAATCGAGCCAGACGATGTTTGGAATTATATAGAGAATTCGCGAATTTTGCCTTGAACCCGCGCGTTCGTCTCGTCTCTGGTGTCCCGTGCGAAGAGAGATCGTACGAGCGACGCCACCATCGGAGGGTTAATATCCTTTACGGCAGCACGTGTCGAGGATATCTCTTGCCCTCCGCACCCCTCCCGCCAAACTATTTCTAGCCTATGGCTCCTTGCGAGAATTTATAATGATGTGTCAATGACTCTCGTCGAGACACAAAAAAACATATACATATATATATATTTATTTGGAGTGGGGAGAAAAAGAAAGAACACGTACGTTTTTTCTTCGGTCGATTATGAGATTCGGACTTTTCTCGAAAGCGTACACGCGGTCAATAACACGTTACGAGAGAGAGAGAGAACCCGAAGATATATCAATCTCCAAATCAGAAGAAACGAACGAATATCAGTTGGCTTTGTCCATTTGCGAATAAGCAGGCCCGAAGGATGAGCTCGAGTATCCATAGACAGCTCGTCAGACGCGCCATCGTTGCAATTACTTTTTTCTATCCCAACTATATAAATTTATCGGCAATTTTCGTTTTATCGTCCCTCTTGGTCAGGCCTTAAGGATCCTCGCTTCACCTGTTCTTCGTCAATACTGCGAGCTGATTTCAAAGGCGCTGAGATGAAGTTTTCGTCTCGGACGCGCGTGAGCCGGACACGGATAACCGTTTTTTCTCATGCAGCATGGCTTCCAGCGTGGTCCTTGGGGTATCGGTGGTACGATGCAAATTTTCTGCGGCGAATTCGTGGGGCATCGAAATCTCGCTGGACACGGCTCCGGAGGGCAAGGCCTCATAGGACAACCCGAGCCCGGTTGACAAGACTAATTTTGGCCAAGATGAAAAGAATTGAAAATTAACGTTGATTCTTCTGTCTCGAGTCTCACGTGCAGAAATTGTCGTAGGGATCCAATTGGATTGATGTACTTGTCACCATGGCCCGATAGGGATCCAATGCGACGAGCCATTGGAGCCCTATGCTGAAACGTCACGCTCGCACTTATTGGATTCTAATCGGGAATCGCCGTTCGAATCCAATGTACAAATTCATTTTTTATACTAAACGATTCCCACATTATCGAACAGAAGCCGATAAGATTCTTGATGGATTCCATCAAGCATTTTGTACGTTGAATTTTCTAAAAAATATATATATATATATATTTCTATATATATATATATATATTACTATATATATATATACACCCTTGGCCAAAAGTTTGAGACACCCTGCAATTTTTCTTTCCGGACAAAAAATTGAATATCTCGGCGAAAAGAAATCGGAAATCAATTTACCAAACGGAGTTTTGAAGAGAACAAAGTCAGCTTCAATTTTCTTTTTTACTTTTATTTTTTCGATTTTTTTTGTGCCCGGTACGTCATTTTGAATATGGCGAGTTTTCACGATTTTTCGCACCTTGCAAAGTCGTTTGCTGGACTTCGGAAAAATATAAATCTCGCTATTTAGTGAAATGATATTCGAAAAAGGAAGTGTTAGTTTCGTTTAAAAAAAAATTGCAATTTTTTTGCAGAGTAATTTAGTTTTTATTGAAAAAACGGCAGGTTTGCGTAAAGCCGGCATCGTGCAGCGTATCGTGAAAACTACGAGGTTGAGAATATTTGTGATATGGACTAAAAAGTTTTGTTATTTTGGAGTTAGTACATTTTTTTCAGATTTTTTTAACAACTTTTTTTTTCATCGTTAGTTTTGGTTGATCGTCGACGATAAATCTAATTAATTTATTGCCATTACATTGAAACGATGATGTTTTAATGAAAATATCTTTGTTTCAAAGTAACGTTTCAAGAAAATGGACATAATTGAGGTTGGACGTCGTACGAATCAAATCACGTTCTGAGCTTGTACAGAGTCAAACGAGTGAGTACTGACTGTCATTCAAATAAAAGATAATCGGGAAAAATAAAGTAATTACACTTCGGCAGATTCGAAAATTAATGACAATAGCTCTTAAAAATCAAAAGGAAATGTCGTCTGATCAGTACGACGTACAAATTCAATTACGCCTTGACCAAAAGCATTGAGCACCCTGTGCATTCCTTCTTTTTCTAGTTTAGGGTAAAACATTGAACTCTTTTTGTTTTTTAAATGTATTTATTGGTCAATTTAAATAATATTATTAATAGTTAGTTTAATTAATAATATTAGTTTAATAATATTGTTTAAGATGACTAATAAATATATTTAAAAAACAAAAAGAGGTCAATGGTCATTTGATTCGTATGACGTACAAATTCAATTATGTCCCTTTTCTTGAAACGTTACTTTGAAACAAAGATATTTTCATTGAAACATCTTCGTTTCAATGTAATGGCAATAAGTTAATTAGATTTATCGTCGACGATCACCCAAAACTAGCGATGAAAAAGAAATGTTGCCAAAAAAATACGAAAAAAATTTAACAACTTTAAAATAACAAAACAAAACTTTTTAGTCCATGGGACAAATATTCTCAACCTCATAGTTTTCACGACACGCTGCACGATGCCGGTTTTACGGAAACCTGCCGTTTTTTCAAGAAAAACTAAATTTCTCTGCGATAAAAAATTCCAAACATTAAAAAAAAACTAAACTAAAGCTAAGACTTCCCTTTCCGAAGATCATTTCACTGAATAGCGAGATTTCTATTTTTCCCAAGTCCAGCGAACGACGTTGCAAAGTGCGAAAATTGTGAAAAACCGCCATTTCCAAAATAACGTACCGTGCACAAAAAAATCGAAAAAGTATAATTCAAAAAGCATATTGAAGCTGACTTCATTCTCTTCAAAACCCCGTCTGGTGAAATGGTTTCCGATTTTTTTTGGCCGAGATATTCAATTTTTTGTCCGAAGGAAAAATTGCAGGGTGCCCCAAACTTTTGGCCAAGGGTGTATATACTAGGGTGGTCAATAAAATTCGATATTTTTTCTCAACGGAAAATTGAAGTATGTTAAGAAAAAGAAAGTTTTGCAAGATTCGAGAATTCTAAACAATTTTTTAGTTATTCTTATCATTAATTCTTATCATTAATTTTTTTTATTATCTCGATGCAGAAAATGTTGGTGCATGATCCAATGAAAGTTTTGATTTAATTTATTCTGTAACGATAGACCATTTTTATATAAATATTTCTTTTACCATAAACAATTTGTATTTGCAGATTAAGAATCAATATATGTAATTCGGTTGTGAAAATTATATCAACCACTTGATGAACAAGAACACGGTGTTTACATCATTGAACGTCTAACAAGTATGCGTGTTTTTTTGGAGTAATATGTTGTTTTGGAGTAAGAAAACAGTCAATTCTTTTCACGATTCATTCGACTGCTTCCAGTAGGTGCTGTATTGAGGTACGTCACAGTACACGTAAAAGTTTTTTGTACTTGAATCTTTCACTTTGGGACTTTAATCAGGATTATAATACGTGCTTGATTACTTTTAAAAACATGCAAGTTGTGAACGACATAGCTGAGCGAGCTGTTTCTTTGATGAAAGATTTCAACGGTTCGATTACGAAAAACGAGGACCAAAAACAATATCTGTTGCAAGTTGTGAGCGAGCACAGAAAAACCCATCCTTTTTGCGAGAAGAGAAATTATTATTCGGCTCGATCTTCGGAGTAATTACGTAAGTTTTTCAACAATCGCATACTGTGATACAGAATACATATTTTTTTAAACATCGTTTGGAATTATTATTTTTATTAAAACTACTTGAAATGAAAACGACCTGTTTATGTTAACTTAGAAAAAGCTACAGAGCATAAACAGTTTTGAGAAAATTATATTATTATGATGTCTAGTGGCGGGGATAAAAATTGACGAAAAATCGAAAAAAAAAACAATTAAAAGTTGTTTGAGCACTACCTAAAAAATGTTTAGACCTCTCAAATTTTGTATGAAATACTTTTTCATAACGTGGTAATATTTTCCGTTGAGTACTGATAAAAAAAATTATTTTTTTTTGAACCACCCTATATTCACCCTACATATTGTGTGTATGTAACATACACACAAAAAAATATTTTTTTTGTGTGTATGTTACAACGCTGGCTAAAAGTTTGGTACACTAGTCGAAATTTTACCGCACTAAAAGTTAGATAGCGGATTCAAAAATAAAGATAATCAAATTTCCCAGGCAGTGTTTTGAAAAGGAAAAATTTACATTGATTTTGATTTTTTTTTAGAAAAGTCTCTACGATTTTTTTTCCGCCTCATTACGTATTTTTGAACGCGGCCATTGTACGGCCATTTTTACCCGTCGAAAATAAACTGCAAAGTTTGTGGAAAAAAATGTCTTCGGTTTTTTATATGCCAAACTTAAAAAGGATATCAAAACCGACATTTTTGTTTTTTTTAGACATTCTCGTACGATTTTTTTTCGCCCCAGTATTGCAAAAAAGACCTGTTTTCGAAAAAAAATGCGTCATCGAAGAACTATAGGGTTTCAGAGGAAATGACAAGAGGGTAAAATGTTACATGGGTTCACGATGGAGTGGCTAGGATTTTTTCAGATTTTTTTTGACATTTTTTTTATTACCATTTTCGGCTGGAACTTCGATGAGTGGAGAGGCGCCGCTTGGGAATTATGGGGTCTAGGACAATATATTGAGGAAGGAAATTTGTTTACGTTTTTGTTTTTAATTAACTAGATTTTTGTAGATTAAAAAATTAAGACAATCGGGTTTGAGACAATATATTTAAAAAAAAGTTGCAATTTTTGATTTTGGATTTGCTGACATTTTTTGAAGATTTCTTTTTCAACACTTTTTTTTACCATGATTTTTTCCCCAAATAACGAGGTGCTTTTTTGACCCTTTGTCACAAATCCAGCAGCACACAATTTTTATCTTTTGGACTTGCTTTTTAACGCAAAAAAAATAGTCAATCAAGGTTTTTATCTCCTCTATAAGAGTTTTTCATCGAAAAAAGATTCTCCGAGTTCCATCGAAAAAATTAAGGAAGAAATCTACAAAAAGTGTAGTTAATTAAAAATAGAAATTTAAACAAATTTGCTTTCTTAATATATGGTCCTAGACCCCACAATTTCCAAGTGAAGCCTCTCACCTTATCAATGTTCCAACCAAAAATGGTGAAGCAAATGTCAAAAAAAAAAATCTAAAAATATTCTAGCCACTCCAGTGTGAACTCGTGCAACTTTTTACCCTCTTGACATTTCGTCGGAAACCCTTCAATAGTTCTTCATAGTTCTTGAATGACGCCTTTTTTTTAACATGTCTTTTTTTAAACTAAAACGCAATACTGGGGCGAAAAAAACGTTCGAGACTTTCCAAAAAAAACAAAAATGTTCGCTTTGATATCCTTTTTAAGTTTACCATGGAAAAAACCGAGGAAAAAATGTGTCAGAAACTTTGCACTTCATTTTCGTTGGCCAAAAAATAGCCGAAAAATGGCGACATTTAAAAGTGCGGACCAGGGCGAAAAAAAATCGTAGATATTTTTCTAAAAAAGCAAAAAATAAGTAAATTTGTCCTCTTTGAATCGCCGCTTAGGGAATTCAATTATCTTCATTTTCGAGTTCGTTATCTAACTTTTAGTTCGGTAAGAAATTTTAACTAGTGTACCCAAACTTTTGGCCGGCAGTGTATATACAGGGTGGACGATTTACTGCAACAACCCCAAATATCCCGTTGCCTTTAGAGTGCCGAAAAAAATGTCAGGAGGTAATTTGATTGATTTCAATGGGCTGATACAGTGGTGGAAAATTCATTTTTGTCAAGGTCAATTACCTCCTGACATTATTTTTGTCACTCTAAAGGCAATGGAGATGTTTGGGGTGGTCACGTTAAATGGTCCACCCTGTACATATATATATATATATATATATATATATATATATATATATATATACACACACACATACACGAAATGAGTGGATTACAGAAACCTATGAATGTTATCGTGAATAAGCATAAATCGCATGATACCTTACATGCCTTTGAAAAAAAAAATCGTTTTTTTCATTTATTTTTTCAATTATGAATAAACATCCCAAGAATGATATGGTCCGAAAAAAAAGGTTTTAAATATTTAAATGCATTTTTCTGGAAACCATGTTTTCAACGTCGGGCGGACTCATAACTCCTACAATTTTCCACCTATTGACTGCAAATTTCAATTGTAGCTTCTTCGATCAATTTTCTAGTGAAATACACACGATTTCCACGATCGATCAACAATTACGGTTTTTATAAGCCAATTAAGGTCGTTTTTGTGGTTGAAAATGCGACGTTTTTTTTAATGGTGCAAAATTTGCCATAATCAATATTTTGTATCAATCGTGTGTACTAGCGAAGATCGCTAACGAAACTTATATATATTATGAAAAAAATTGTTGTTTTAGAACAGGAGTTCCCAAACGTTTTTTTTTTATCACGGCCCCTTTCTACAAAAAGAAGATGGCCGCGCCTCCCCTTGTCACATCTTTATCGATATTAGGGGGAAAACGTGCCCCCTATATGCCCCCTATGTGCCCTCTATATGATGATGCCTTGGGGAGCGCGACCCCCACGTTGAAAATCAATGTTCTAGGTAATCATGTGCGTCTCCACACTGAGAAAAAAAATCATTGATCCAATATTATTGGTGTTATTGAATGAAATTTCGTTGATTCAATTGTAAAATTGTTGGTGTAAATAATCGGATTTATTAGTCCAAACAAAACGCTGTTGACTTCAATAACATGATAAAAATCTACTTAAACGCTCGAGAAACTCCAAAGAGTATCGCTTTTTGGCCTGTGGCTAAGATCAAAGTGTAGTATTTGTTCCAATCAGTTGAATATCTAATATTCTCTCCGTGGCTATTCCATTGGATATCGATATTCTCTCCACTATTATCGCGAATGATCATCCTAATGCTCGCTTTTTATTTAAGATTTGAAACAAATTGAAAAATTTATGTCCCGTGGCATATTCGTTTCGTAGTAATAAAGAAATAATTAATTCTATTGATTATATTTTTGTACGAAATAAAAAATGTTTGTAGCAACCGCTTAATTATTTCGTCCAATACATCTACGGATTGTATATAGAATGATTGCAATAGAATATAATTTTATTGGGACGATAATGTAGATATTCAGAGAACAGAAGAGCTTTTTCAAATAAAATAATATGTTATTTAAATCAATCACATATTCCAATATTTTATAGTATCGAAACAATCTCATATATCGGTGGCACTCCGCAGCAGGACATTTATTTGGATCAACCAATATATTTTTTTGATTCAATTGGTTTTTTTTTTCCACTGCAAAAAGTCCGCGCGTGGAGGGTCTGAAAAGAGGTGTTCTCCTTCTACCGGCCACCAGGGCGCTATTTTGTATTTTTTCGAAAATAAAAAATTGATTTGTGTACCGCCAGATGTGTAAAATGAACCCTCCAATCCTGATTTTCATTGTTTTATTGGTATTTAAAAAAATCCAAAATAGCCTCGTTTTCCGATCATCCAAAGGTATATAAGGCCTTGAAAAGTCCACCTTAAAAATCGATTCGAGCAACATCGCCGAAAATCCACTGCAATGATCGTTTACTCATGTTACTGCACTATGACATGTCAGCACACACGTACAGGCTGACGAAGCGTGCAGGTTATGTTTCAACACGCGGACTTTTTTCTCGTGACTTTTCACATATTTTCGATTCGAACGTGGTCAGAATTCTCAAAAGGTTGATCGGGGAGCAGTGCAGAATCCAATTGGATCCCAATGAGAACTCCCTACGTGCGGTGTCCCTAACAAATCCCTATAGACACTAGCATCTAGGGGCTCCCCAATTTGTGCGCGGGATCACAAAAGTATATTTCTTCGGGAGATCCGACAAATTCCGGTTCCGAATGTCAAATAAATTTTTTTCGAACGACGTCAATCGGGAAATAGCGCGGAATGCACTTGAATTCCGCCATGGACTCCCTACGTGCCTCGTCCCTACCAAATCCCTACAGGGATGTGGTAGGATCTAAGGACTCCCCAACTGCACGGGCACCGCAGCGAAAAAAAAGCCAACGGCCTAATGTCTTCACGTAACTTCTTACGCCAAGCCTCGTCTCTCATCGCCATTTCTGCACAACGTGGCAGGAAGTTCAGCCAAAAGTATTTCCATTCAGACTCTCATAGCCCGCGAAGACAGCAGAGTCTACGAATATCCTTCAACCGTAAAGCCGCTTACCATGTTCTGCAGAATTTTCGAAACAATTTTATCGCGGTTCTCCTCCAACGGCTGTCGATTTTAGTCTCACGAACACTTTTTTCCGTCTCGCTGTTGCGTTAAGGGATCGGCGGAGAAATCGGTATTGCGAAGGACCGCATAATTTCGCCTCCCGGCAGACGGACGAATTAATTCGGGTGTCGGAAATTCGGCACGATAATTTGCCGTCCAGGCCTGCGACTGGGTATCGATGTGACTGCGTTACATGATGGAAGTGTGGTCAGTGTCAACGGTGTCGTCAGGAGGAGAAACGATTTGGGAATTGCGATGGGGCTCGATCGTTTCTCAATAGACGATCGCTCATCGATGCATCGCGCTCATTTTTTTCCTTCCTATTCGTATATACGAGCACCCACACGCAAGTGCGAGCTCGCGAATGTCCTGGAAAATCCTTTTTCTTCCTCGTCGTCCTTCCGACACCGAGGGACTTTTCTCGAAATTTCTCGGGTTTGCTCCTCCGCAAATAAGTTGACAAAGGTTGATGTTTGCGTATACATTTGTGCGGGAGTATCCGAAAGTTAAGAGTGGGGTGGGGAAGCAAAGAGCGAGGGGGAGAGAGAGAGAAAGAGCAAGTTGGGCTGACCTGCATTAACATGCCGAGTGTTGCGCGCCGCGCAATTCGGCTGTTATATAGGTACTAACAGAGGTGAGTACATCCGTCCCGAAAGAACCTTGGCTTCGAAACACCGAAACACAGATTTAACGACGATCGCGATCCTTCTTTCTCTTTTGCTCTTTCCGTCTCTTCTTTCGGCTTTTCAACATGATTTCTTATGACGTTCGAGACGTTCGTATCACACGTACGATGGCAAAATGCTCATCGTTCGAAAGGAGCACGTACGCGTGGTGATAAAATAATAAATCGTTCGGACCGTTCATTTGCGATCACGACGTAGTAGCACTCACGCAGGGGCGCAATTGAGACTACGGCAGTCCATACGCTCGGACGAGATTGCCGCCCTCGCCGCGAGCGAGAAACATCAAAAGGAGGTGTTGAAACAATAATATACAATTCCGTTATCGATAATGCACGATTATACACACATCAATGTGAATAAAATATGATTTTTATAATTATTTTATTCGCTTGTGATTTTTTGAGGATTATTCCACGTTATTATGACTTTTAAATTATGATTTTATTTTATTACGATTTTTAATAATTATTTTATTTTATTGTGATTTTGTTAATGATTACTTTCTTTTCGTTTATTTTTTGATTATTATTTCATTTTACAATGACTATTTATTGAGGTTTCAATTAATTTTTGAGATCCAACCTTTGCGAGTTTTCACGTATTACCCTTCCCAATTGAATCCTTTCCTATCACATCCTATCCGCACTTCACTAATCTAACCTAACTTCCGTTGCATTCACAGCCGTATTAAGCTACACTATACCGCATTTGCCGAGAGTACGGGGAAACTGTTCATTTTATTATTTTGTTATTGTTATATTTTTATTATCACTTAATTTTATCGCTATTTCTTGATAATTTTTTATATTATTATTTTTCGTGGCAATTGAAAATTAAGAGAGACTTTTTTCGCTTGTGTCTTTTTTCTCAACAACGGCGTCCTCTCCTGACGAATAAAAAAATGGAAATATCACAATTCAGAGCCCTTCCATGCCAGAAGCACTTCCAAGTGTACCCTGTTACCGACACTAGCGTTGGAAAAAGCTCCTCGATGCCCGTTGGCTATGACACCTTTCATGCCACGATTTTTTTACCAGCCAGGTGAAGAGACGTTTCGCGTAAAAAAAATAAATCCTTAAAATGCTGCAGCCTCCTAAAATTATGATATTGACGTTTGCATCGTTGGAGCGCAACGAACGTTTCGTAGCTAATTTTTTTCTTTGGTAACTTGGGCTACGACAATAATGTGAACGTTTTTCGTCATTTTTATATCAGAGATCTACCCCTCAAATAGGCAATAAACGATTTTGGACGATGAAGAAAATTAACAAATAAAAGAAAGGGAATTTTCGTTGCATTCCAATTATGCAAATTTCAGCATCGCCCTAAAATTGAGGACCCTGGGCCAGAGGCTACCCGCTTCGAAAAATCCGCTCCCACACTCAGAGACGAAAGAGCAGCTCGGTTGCAGGCTTTTGCGATTGACCAACCCATCATCGAATCAACGGTTGCTTTCGGCGCTCCGTTGGCCACTTAGAACGATACATGTGTTCGGGATGACGGTAATTCGTTGCTTATCTGTTGCTTTCGTGAATTAATCCAAATTGATGACATCAGTCGAAAGGGAACGCCGTGTAAATCGGCAATGGATGTGTATGCCTGAATATACATTTCGCGTATCGAAATGAGCCCAAGGTTATTATATTCGTAGTGTCTGGCGCAATACCCAGATACATGCGATTATAATACGTACCAAGATGATCACACATGTGATCGTATGAATTACGCTTACAGGAGCTTCGGTCAATCGGGAATCTCGTGTTTCGCCAGTAGATTTTGTCCACTTTGCTATTATCTACTCACAAAACGCAGTACAATTGTCTGTGGCGTTTCTGCACGCGAATTTTTCATTTCCTGGCTTTCAACGAATACCCTTGTAGGTTTTTACGTATTGCCTTTCCCAATTGCAGCTTTGCCTATCACTCCTCATCCGCATTTCGCTGGTCTAACCTAAATTCTGTTGCGTCCACGGTCATCTTGAGCTACACTGTGAAAAACCCGTGCCAGCATAGATGGCCGCACATTTTCCTGATCCTCTGATGCACAGACGTTTTTGCTCAAGTATCGACAGCAAGGTCTCAGAAGTATCGGTCCTCCGCTGACTGGTTGATGCGCCAGTCGGTGCGCAGCTACGTGGTCACCGCTCCGAGTATCGGCCATGCACAACGCTGATTAACTCGAAGGAGCACCCCAACCCCAACCGCCCATCCACCAGTGTTGGTTTCTACATGCGAATGGCAATTTGCATTGGCTTAGCTTCCGGATGGAGTTTTGTACTCAAAGAGCTGAAGATGATCAAAGGAATTCCAAAGGAACAAAGAAGGATCTGCGTATTCGGACCTGATGCATCCATAGTCTCTTTCTTATCATCCATACCTTTGCACGTGCGGTGAAGGATACCGCGTCACTTACAAGTCCGTACGTGGAGGGTTCAGCCCAATGATGTTCACTGCGTAATCGAGGCACTAGGGTTAAGTTTCTGCTTGCAGGAGCAAGTTTCAAGTAACATCATTCTCCACTTGCATACGGAGATCAGCGGTCATCCGCCGAAGCTTCGAAGAATTGTATCCACCAGGCTATTGATGCTCTTACGAAGCTGGAGCGCTTGGGCGATCGGGAAAAACGTTCGTTCGGCGTCTTGCCGTTGGAAAATCCCGAATCGTTGATGGCGGGGACGATAAATAGGGAGCTTTGGGGCCTCGAACTCTCGCGCGAGCTATTCCGCTAAGAGCTCTCCCTATCTTCGTCTGTCTGTCTCTCCCTCTTTTTCTTATTGCTGTTGACATCGCGCACGACAACGCAGAGAGACGGAAAAGAAAAAGATAGAGAGAGGGAGAAAGCACGCGGAGTAAAATACACACGTCGTCGGAGTCGGTGGCCGCGCTCGAGGTCTTCGGGCAGATTCCGATGTGCGTCACACAAACACGAGAAGGATCTCGTGGGATCGCTGAGACGACGAGGGTACATTAGAAGCGACGAAGATGAAGACGCCATCGACGCTTCCCACCGGCTCCAGAGACTTCCCAAGTCATTATAATTTCGTCGCGATACATCGGCTCAGCGTTGCGCACTTCGTCACCTTCGTTTCGACCCGTCGAAGGTAGTTCGGAGAAACTTTGGACACGCGTCGAGATTCTGATGTCATTGGTACAATGGACCGTCGACGTAACCCCCATTGATGTATCTCTGTCGAAACGAAGCTTCGAGGCCTGGCGTACGGCAGGTGGAAACCTTCTCGATCAATCGATAGCACGCGGGTAGCCCATGGAAACGCCAGCGTGACGAATCGCTGGCTGATCACCACCCCCAATCCGCTTGATCGGTGAAACCGACTCTGATGAACGATTTGGGAAATTGGTAAAGTCCAATGACGCAACCAACAATTTCCAGAAGCAGATAGAACTGGGATGACGCACTCCCATCGAAAACATTTCGAAGAACTCTCGTTTCGAGGACCTTTTGTTTCTTTTCTCATTTATTCCGGAGGAAAAGGACGACGCAGAACACGAGGACTCAGATTGGGAGGAATTCCAAAGGGTCTCGGGGACATGAGAAAAGGTGGAAGAATGCAAGCGATCAGTCGTTCGCATTCGGGGTGAATCAATGCAAAGGATCAAAACCAGTATTTTTTTCCTTGTGCGTCTTACGTTGTGTATCTTCGTGTATGAACTACGGAAGATTCCCTACGCCCCTTCGACCCATCCCAACCGCCTCCCACCCCCCTTCAGACGCATACACGCAAGGATAAAATCACGAAGAAGGAAGGACCCTGAAGCGGGGTCGAGAAGCTAACCGGTGGGATCGCTGATTCATGAAATGGAACCTTCCAGAATGAATCTCGAAGCTGAAAGGAGAGGGGCGGCAAGGACCGTGGCGCGCGAGAAAGGAACCACGTAGAGACGAGGAAGGACATCGGCTGAATCTCCAGCCGGTTATTATGGAAAAAGAACTAGACGCCGGCGAAGATGTTGGAATAGAAGGTGAAAAGAAAAAGGAAAAGTTACGTCGCCATGCGCCGGCGTGGCGCCTCTGTAATACGCGTTCCGGGGTGTATGCACTATGGCGCGTGTACGAGGATTATGCATTTTTTGCTTTTCTCGCTTTCCTAGGGTTCGAACGAATTCGCAACCCTGGCAAAGAAGGTGCTGAAATCTGCCGTTGGTCTACTAGATCAGGGTGTAAAGTTAAAAGGGCGTTGAAAGTTTTTTTTTCCATCGAGGAAATTTGCCAAGGGATTGATCAGTTAGGCTTATTCAGAGATGAGATCTCAGGTTTCAATTTCACTTGATGTGATTCGAGAAATTTCGAAGTATCGGGACCGACAACGCTGAAAGTAAAAGGTTCGACTGCTCCTGAGGTCAGTGCACTGACAATCTTGGGACTCGCTTGCGTACGTGCATCTCGTTCAATCGGTTAATTTTATTGTCAACGACGATTGTGCCATGACGAGCTTCGAAATAAACATGTTGTTAACTTTCATGCAATGATTGGGTTTGTTTGGGTTAGTTATTCACTTTCGTGCGGTTAACTATTATCGATTGATTGGATTTTTTTGGATTTGCTTTGGCTTTTTGGGTACATTTTTAATTTCCGGGTGGTTAACTTTTATCGATCGATCGGGTTAGTTTGTGTTTATTTGGGTACGTTTTATAGATTGATTAGGTTTGCTTGGGTACGTTGTTAATTTCCGTGCGGTTAACTATTATCGATATGTTGTATTTGTTTGGGCATGTTTTTTGTCCATGCAGTTAACTTTTATCGATTGATTGGGTTTGTTTGGGTTTGCTCTAGTACGTTTTTAATTGCCATCTCCTCAACTTTTATCGATTGATTGGATTTGTTTGGATTTGCTTGGGGTTATTTTGGTGCGTTGTTGATTTTCGTGCGTTTAACTTTTATCGATTGATTGGATTTGTTTGGATTTGCTCGGGTAGGGTAAGCTGGTATAGGAGTACGCAGGCGATAAGAGTACGCAGTTAAGCTAATGACGAAACGCTTTGCTAATTAAAGCTAACTTCTGTTGTGTTTTGACTGCCTCACATGGTAAGGGTTTCTGACACAAAAAAAAATCCAAAGTGAAATAAAACGGAAAGGCTGGGTAAGTTTGAAGATATAGGTGCAATTTCTTATTTATTTTTGACATTTTCAAAGCATTACAAGTACGACACAAAATTTACTTTCTTCAAAACAACTATTCATTTCGTACGCCGGTTTACCAAGGTTATTGTTCAAAATGAAAGTAATTTCGCATCTCATCAATGAATGGCAGTAATAGTCATGTTTGATAAAAATGTGCAGGTGGTATAAGAGTACGCAGTGCTTGGGTGTGTAGGAGTACGCGCGTACTCTTACACGACTGTTGTTAATTTTTTCTTACAAGTATACAAAGTATAGAAAAAGTATATATTCATATATATGTATTATATATATATATATATATATATATATATATATATATATATATATATATATATATATATAGTATATATTTTATATACATGGGACATTTCACGCCATTTCACTTAGCCTGTGACCCTGACCGTTTTTGGTTTTCCCGACTTTTTTGTAAGATTGTACCCCATGAAAGGAACATTCACACCAATTTTTCGGTTGTAATTTCTTCTCTTTTAGGAGTTGTAATTTTACAAAAAATGTCGACTTCTTTCTGAAAAAAAATATTTTTTTTCAGAAGACTTTTATCATTTTAATCTTCAATAATGTTATTAATGATTTTGTGATTTCCAATTCGGCTTCGTCAGGCCTGAAACGGTTTATTTTTAGTTTGTGCGGAATTTAACGGAAACAAATTATTTTAAATAAAAAAAAGTTTCGTTACTTTCAACACAAATTAAAAATAAACCGTTTCAGGCCTGACAAAGCCAAATTGGAAATCACAAATCGTTAATAGCATTATTGGAGATTAAAATGATAAAAGGCTTCTGAAAAAAAAAATAATAAATTCGAAAAAAATAGAAGGAAAAATAGACCCACGACGAGACTAGTCTTAAAAATCATAGAATGGGTCACTCTATTTTAGAGAATTGAAAAAAATTAAATAAAAGAGGCAATCATTTAAAAAAAATAGTTTTCACTTTAGAAGCAAAAAAAAACGTTGACATCGATAATTGATAATTTGTTCATATTTTCCATGGAACGTATGCGTCAAAATAAAAAAATTACATAGTGACATTTGTTGATATCTCAATTAGTTCATGAGTTATTAGCGTTTAAACGTTTCCAAAACTTCCGAAAACGAGATTTTTTGGAAAATTATAACTCCTAAAAGAGGAAAGATAATCTAAAAATTGGTTTGGATATTGCTTTCATGGGGTACAATTTTACAAAAAAATCAGAAAAACCAAAAATGGTTAGGGTCACGGGCTAGGTGAAATGGCGCGGAATGGCCTATATACACACACACACACACACACACACACACACACACACACACACACACACACACACACACACACACACACACACACACACACACACACACACACACACACACACACACACACACACACACACACACACACACACACACACACACACACACACACACACACACACACACACACACACACACACACACACACACACACACACACACACACACACACACACACACACACACACACACACACACACACACACACACACACACACACACACACACACACACACACACACACACACACACACACACACACACACACACACACACACACACACACACACACACACACACACACACACACACACACACACACACACACACACACACACACACACACACACACACACACACACACACACACACACACACACACACACACACACACACACACACACACACACACACACACACACACACACACACACACACACACACACACACACACACACACACACACACACACACACACACACACACACACACACACACACACACACACACACACACACACACACACACACACACACACACACACACACACACACACACACACACACACACACACACACACACACACACACACACACACACACACACACACACACACACACACACACACACACACACACACACACACACACACACACACACACACACACACACACACACACACACACACACACACACACACACACACACACACACACACACACACACACACACACACACACACACACACACACACACACACACACACACACACACACACACACACACACACACACACACACACACACACACACACACACACACACACACACACACACACACACACACACACACACACACACACACACACACACACACACACACACACACACACACACACACACACACACACATATATATTATGTAGTGTGTGTGTGTGTGTGTGTGTATATATATATATATATATATATATATATATATATATATATATATACATATATAAAATATTTTGTAGATATAGTATATATAGTATTTTGTCTATATATAGTATATATTTTTTTCACAAATATGCAAAGTATACAAAAACATATACGAAGAATCAATATGTGAGGAATGGATCGAGTGTAGTGAAGTGTAAAGCTTGGTGGCTTGAGAAATGCACCGCTCATACAAATGTGGACAACTTTAATTGCGATTTATGTGTCGGTTGATGCTTGCGTACTCTTATCGACCCCCGTGCGTACTCTTAAACGCCCGTATGTCTAAGAGTTCGCAAATCGCGTTTCGTAGTTTTCAGTTTGTTATTTAAAAAAAAATTAAGATTCCCAATCGTCGCACATAATTTAAATAGAATACTAGATATTCTTTCAATTAAAACAAAAACTGATTCGTAAAATGTATTTGTTTGTTTTTTTCACCGCTTTGAAGCTTAGGTGCGTACTCCTATAGCAGCTTCCCCTATGTTTTTAATTCCCATCCAGTTAACTTTTATCGATTGATTGGATTTGTTTTGATTTGCTTGGGTTTCTTTGGGTACGTTGTTAAATTGCGTGAGGTCATAATCGATGTATGCTATTTTCGGTGTATTAGATTTGTTTGGGTCCTTTTTTTAAATTCCATGCAGTTAATTGTTATCGATCGATTGGGTTTGTGCGGATTTGCTTGGGTTTGTTTGTGTACGTTGTCAATGTCCATGCAGGTAGCTTTGATCGATTGGTTGGGTTTGTTTGGACTTGTTTGGGTTTGTTGGCTACGTTCCTAATTTCCGTGCAGTGTACTTCTATCGATTGATCGGACCTGCACAGAACTGCGCAACATCTGGAACATGTTACAGAGGTTTTTATCTCCATTAAATTGTTATCTCCAAGTTCAATCTTTACCAAATCTTCTAACCCAAGCATGTCCTTTATCGCGTCTCGTGTACGGCATCCGAAATCTCGGCGGTTGTTACGCGCAGCTCGATGTTTTGGCACGATTTTGCTCTCCATAAAGTTGTCAGCGAGTCCGAGTCGGAGAAAAGTGTTTTCAAGCCCTTGACGCGCTCCTCGTGTCCCGCAAGGTCAACGAAGCCACGGTTACGTGCAGTTGTTATTGCGCCGATAGATTCCGCAAGGCCAAGATATTTAGATCACTCAACCCTGCTTGTTTGTCTTCTGGTAGCATTCTTTCTTGTTTACAAACATCGAAAGTAAGGTCGAGGGGGAGCGCACTTGAAAGAATTAGAGAACGAGAGATCGGGGCGGGAGAGTTTCGCAGAAGGAGCGAATCGGAAAAATACGCGTTTTAGGAGGGGATACACATATTTAGGTATACATATGTATCCATCCGCGTGCCCGCACGCGTACGTAAATTATTGTCCGCTGTGCAGCCTTGACTCTCGATAGCTAACGTCGCAACGTATCCACGAGCCTCGAACTCAAAGCTCTTTCGTGGTTCGTTTCGTCAGAGCCACGCACACCTTGCGGGCCTATAAGCTGCGATTATTTTGCAAGTGGTCTTTGCCCCTGTTGAAAACGGAACGTGCACGTGTCTCTTTTTTTTTCTTCCTCTCCTTAAACCCTGTTTGACGTTTTCATTATTTTTTGAAATTGTTTTTTTCATTTTTTTCAAGTGAAACGTGCGTCGCAAGATGGCCCGATAAAAGCTCTCGTTCCTCCATGTCCTTGGACGCTGTTCCACGTGCCGATTTCTTCCACGTTAGTCCTTGCGCGTGTTGGTTGATCCTTCCTTGCTCTCCTGGCAATCCGCGCCTCCTTGTTCTTTTTGCTTTCCTCGGAGAGGAAACGACGCCTCGTGTAGATTCTTGCTTTTTGAGATTATCATTCCCGAGACGGTGTTAAAAATATTCGAAATTTTCTTTCAGAAAGAGAGGAACGCCTCGGTATCCTTGTGCATTTTTAGCTGACTTGGTATAGGATCCGAAGAGGTAGCATACGTAATCTCGTTTAGTACTGAGAACTAATGGCGTTTCGTACTGAGCACCAATGTCGTTTAGTACTAAACACTGATTTCGTTTGGTACTAAATACTAATCTCGTTTGGTACTAGATACCAATCTTGTTTAGTACTCTAATTTCGATTAATACTAAATACTAATCTCGATTAGTACTTAATACTAATCTCGATTAGTACTAAATACTAATCTTGTTTAGTACTAAATACTAATCTCGTTTAGTACTAAATACTAATCTCGATTAGTATTGAATACTAATCTCGCTTAGCACGAGATACTAATCTCGTTTAGTAATGAATACGACTCTCGTTTAGTACTAATTACTAATCTCGTTTAGTACTGAATACTGATCTCGTTTGGTGCTAAATTCTAATTTCGTTTAGTACTAAATATTAATCTCATTGATAATCGATAAGGAAATGATAGTGTAAACGAATTTTCATTTTCTTGTTTCCGACTACGAAATCCTTGTGAAGTTCACGGCCTTCTGCGTCACAACGGAAATGTGTTTGCGATTTTAATTCCCGTGCAAAATGTTTATTGCTAAAATTGTTGAAAGCCCTATCGTGAACATTGACAATTTTCAAGTTGTTGTTCATCCAACAACTTTCATCATGAACCGTTATCAAAACAAATGTAAACCTTCGTCAAGCCCTTATTGAGTGTGACTCATTTTTATTTCTCAGAATGTGGCATTACGGGGACGGTGCTGCGAAATATTTAACGGGGCAACGGGGAATGCGGTACAAAAAGCGAAAGTTGAAAACAACATGTTAAAATCGCTTTTAGCTGCCCTGCGTCCTTGGTCCTTTCAGGGAACGCATCAAATCCCCACGCCCTTTTCCATGCTTCCTTCTTTCTCTTACACGCAACCTCTCCCAATGCCTGCCTAACCGACGCGAGACAAGGCTTTCTTGTTTTTTTCCATCAATCTTCTGGCGATTCTGTTGAAAAACAAAACGAGAGCTATCTGTAATGTATTTCGGTCACAAATAATCACTCCGCGTGGTCTATCGGGGTGCTGTGCTTCTTCCTGTGACACCAGATTCTAAAAAAAAACATGTCATTTTTCATCCAGATCTTCTTTGTTTCCTGAAGGTCCGTCGTTCATCCGGCTTGCAAATTTGATCTGAAAATTTCATCTGTCATTGATTGGTCTTGAAAGACATCATTATTGGCTTCGAACGCACTAAATTTTAACTTTGAACTGAGGGAAACTTTTTATTCATTGCTGTTAGGTGATGAAGTATTTGATTTTTGATTCTTTGATTCTTTGATTCATTGCTTCTTAAATTCTTTGATTCTTTGATTTTTGATTCTTTGATTCTTTGATTCTTTGATTCATTGCTTCTTAAATTCTTTGATTCTTTGATTCTATGATTCTTTGATTCTTTGATTCTTTAATTCTTTGATTCTTGATTCTTTTTTTCTTCATTTTATCTGTACGAATATATTTGTGCAACAATTCCTATTTGCACTCGCGGTCGCAAATTCAGTGACGTATGTGTCTAGATAGGTGCATACCTCGGAAAGTATTCGTGTACATACTTATCACGCGTATTATTCATGTTTTTATTGTGATTCAGCTACTTCCTAGTTCAATGTCTGACCATGATCTTAGTCGGTTCTAGTAAATATTGCGTCATGCATTCCTCGCTGATCACTACTAATTGTGGATTTATGTGAGCGCCGGCGTACGGTGGGCGAGACCGCGTTTCTTCTTCTGTTTTGCCCGATCATATTGCCAGTTGGTCGTTGAACCTGCGGCTTATAACGTTTGACAGTGATTTATTTTCCGAATAATAAGTTTGTCAATGAGAGTGAAGCGACCGAACACAAACACGCGCGTACGATTTAGTCAAAGAAAATATGTTATAAACAACTCGTCACGCTCGTGACAACTAACTGGCACTACGACCTTGCTGATGAGTTCTTAAGTGGTTATTCTTCGGTCGAAAAAAAAAAAAACAGAAAATCAATTTAGCTATCACAGGATGAATAGAACTAGTCTTTTCGGAACACTATATTAAATGGCTGAAAAAAGCTTTTCGGGAGATCGTAACGAAATTTGGAGAATTCCACTTTTCACAGATGCCTTGCAGATTCGCCTGAAGATCGATTAAATTGAACCATACATACCTGATATCATGTGACTTGAAGTTAATCTGAAATTTAATTCACTGTAATCTAATATTTGGTTAACTTTAATTGAAAATTTAAATCAGAGTAATAAAAAAATTGATTTAATAAACAAAATAATTTAGTTTAATATAGACTTTCTTACAACATTTCATTCAAATTGTAACGAAATTCCCAACCAATTGATTCAATTACCAACGAAACATTTGGGTTTTAATAAATTCTTAGTGAAGTGCGTAAATCAGAATTGCAATTCCGCAGAAAAGAGAAGAAAAATTCAACGTACCAATTTATTTTAAACGTTTACGAATGCTTTCTTTCAGCCATAGGAATGCCTCGTGAAAAATCGGAGCGATCTATTTATTACTTTAGAGTCATTTGTTGTCTCGATAGAGTACTATTTTTGTTTAGGGTTCTCGAAGAATGAAGAAACAAGGGGGCTACACGTGACGAAGGCCGCACGAGTAGAATTCTCGCGCAAACGAGCCTCATAAGAGAGGATAAAAGAGAGAGAATGAGGAGGGCTATGACCCGTGTTACTTACTACTTTACTATACCGTTTACACGGAGGAGAGCGATAGTGATTCTGCGTAGAGTTTCTGCCGGCTTTGGCTCGCGAGTGGCTGTGACGCAATGATCTTCTGTTGGTTACACACACACACACACCCACACACACACACACACACACACACACACACACACACACACACACACACACACACACACACACACACACACACACACACACACACACACAAACGCGCGCGCGCGCGCGCACACGGCATGTATATCCGATGGTCATAATAAAAGTGAACGTTAGCGAATGGAAAAGCCATGAAAGAACGTCATATATTTCGATTAAGACTGATTAATTCTACTGTAAAATTGTCATAACGATCCTGCCCAAAGCATATGTGGAAAATCTGTTGATCTATCTGATCTCCCGACTGTAATGTACGATTGTCCGCATAATTCACCCCAAAATATTTCGTCGAATGCCGGAACAAAGCAGTGATAAGAAATCGCCGCATCGTTCATTAAGGCGAGATATACATTTACAACGATCAACAAATGGATTTCTTTTTTTTCCCCAAAACGATAGAACTATATATGTAGAATGTTTTCCCAAAGTTTCAAAGCGAAATTCGAAAAACTTCAAACTACAGCCCGTCAACGCTGTGCCGCACCGCTCGGATTCGGAGCGGCCATGCACTTCAAACGCGTTTTTCTCAAAACTGCATTATCGAAATTGGCGTGCAGGATTACTCAAAAACTATTAAGCCGATTGAGTTGAAACTTGGTAGAAATATTGATATTATTGGTACCTACTACTTGACGAGAATTGTTTTTCGAAAAATTGGAAAGAAAACTACTTTTCAAATCCACATTTTACAGAATTGTTGCGTGAAATATTGATTTTTTTTGGAAATGCGTGCCATTTTCTTAAATTTGCATTTTCTTCATTTTTATTACCATCACATAGAAACTATACATCCAACTGGAAGACATTTTTCCAGTTGGACGGTTTCTTCATCTTCTGTAAAAACCGTCGGATTGGCGTAACCGACAGTTGGAGCCTCGTCTGTTAGGTTAGCCGGATGTGCCTTTTTCTTTTTGATATATATTTGCAAAGACATATATCATTTGCAAGTACATATTGTACGTGTGACATTGTTGTGACCTCTTGAAAGGTAAGTTCATATACGTGGTGTGTTAAAAAAGTATCGAACCATTGGTTGGCAAAAATACATTTATTAATTTGGAAATCCGAAACACTAATCCCCTTCGAAGTAGTCGCCTTGGCAATCCACACAGTTCTCCCAGAGCTCCTGCCATTGTTGGAAACACTTCTGGAACGCAGTTTTTGGAATGGTGAGCAACCGTTCCGTCGCATTCCGTATGGTGTCTTCTCTTGACTCAAATGGGGTCACTTTTAGCGTCGTTTTCAGCTTGGGAAACAGCAAAAAGTCACACGGAGCCATGTCCGGTGAGCAGGGAGCCTGACGAACCACTGTTGTGTTTGGCGAGGAAAGCCTGAATCAAATGCGCAGAATGGGCAGGCTCGTTATCATGATGAAGCTGCCAAGTTTTCGCAGCCCACCAATCTGGTCGTTTGCGCTGCACAGCATCACAAAGGCGACGAAGGACCTCCTGGTAGTACTTCTTTATGATGGTTTGGACTTGTGGGGCGTACTCATAATGTACCACACCACGGGCGTCGAAGAAAACGGTCAACATGACCTTGACCTTGCTGCGGACCTGCCGTGCTTTTTTTGGTCTCGGAGGTGACGGATGTTGCCACTGTGACGACTGCATCTTTGTTTCTGGGTCGTACCCATACACCCATGTTTCATCGCCTGTGACCACGGTGTTCAGAAAGGTTGGCTCACTGTTTGCATTGTCCAGCATGTCCTCTGCGACGTCCAGACGCCATTGCTTCTGCTCCATTGTTAGCAGTTTCGGTATGTGACAATGACATGTTATTCCGGCTTGTTGAGGGCCTACCTGAACGTGGTTCACTGTGCACTGATGCGCGGCCGTCTTTGAAGCGGTTGTACCACTCCTTTATGGTGAGGTGCTCATGGCATCGTCTCCGAAAGCCTGTCGAATCTTGAAAATGGTTTCCGCTTGGGTATCGCCAAGCTTTTGGCAAAATTTGAAGCAATATCGCTGCTCAAGTTTTTCGGTCGTTTTACAAACACTGAAATCCAACGACCGTTCACTTACGTTTTCACTCGTTGGCCGACTGCCAGCAGCGGACCCTTTTTGCGGGCGGGAAAAAAATCACAACTGCGCATGAATGTCCCCTCTACATCTACACCAAAGGAAGTCTCCCGCGCTTCATTGGTTTACGCGGGAAAAAATAAGGTTCGATACTTTTTGAACACACCACGTATTTCGACACCTGATAGGCCCTTATCGGATTTTCTAACGTGTTTGTTGGGCATTATGAAACGAGGAAATAAAAATTCAGCATGCGAAGTCACACTACAAAACATTATTGCCAGGAGAAAAAAAAATAGGAGTGATGTGACAAACTGTCCCAGGTGCAAACAAATTTGCTTCACTCAGAATAATAACTCTACACCTCCAAACAGAAAGCGAACCAGAAAAACAATATCATGCTATGAAACTTGAAACGCCAATGCACATTAGAAAAAATATTACAATAACGCTAACGTAATACGTATCTAAAAAAAGGACATCAACATTTTGGTCGAAAACTTACTTTTGTCAACATGTTACCACGGAGCTGAATTTTTTTCTGGACTTTTATAACCTCTTTGCTGATCATCCTGGGCAGTTTGAGTACAATCCACAGTACCGTTTTTTAGAAAAAAAAAAAATCGGCATCTCAACGTACTTCGTGGACTAAATACATACGCTTATGGAAAACTCCCAATCATTTTTCAGTACACTATTAATATCTGCTAAGTGAATGTTACCACGGAGCTGAAAAAATAGGTACGGTCGACTAATTATCGGACCCTTGGTACCCTGAAAATGAGGATTCACAGTACCGTTATAAAATTATTAATGTTTTTGATATCGAATTTGTGCGAAAATCAAGCACACAAAATATTAGACTGTGCAATCATGGCAACGTCGTGGACGGCACAAATGCTACCTATCTTATCGGTATTCGGTAATTATGCCCGGTAATCTCAAACTACTCGGTCAGGATAATTAACAACGAATATTATTGGTACTTATTCTCTTCATTGGTAATGATTACTTAATATTAATTTGATAACTATGTTCAGAAAATATACATTTTTAGACATTTCTAGGCAAAGACACAAGATCGCGGATTTTTTTTCATACATCAATTTTTTTGTTAGAATATCGGAAAATTATTAAAGTTTTTGATTTCTTCGAAATTATGTACAGTAGACACTTTTTCTTTCCAGCGGATTTTTTTTTACTCAGACCGATATACATTTTTGACAGCTCCTTGAGCCGATATTGAGGTTACGAACGGGGCGCATGTGTCTCTAACTTCGTGACACTCCTGCCAACCTGAGCATTATGATATACCACGATTTACGCCGTTGCCAATTCGTTTCGCGTTAATTGAGCGAGA
Source organism: Ophion slaviceki (assembly GCA_944452715.1). Lineage (NCBI taxonomy): Eukaryota > Metazoa > Arthropoda > Insecta > Hymenoptera > Ichneumonidae > Ophion > Ophion slaviceki. Next base: position 10,752,671 of record OX101794.1, on the reverse strand, counting down.
AAAAGTTATAGAAAATATTTATACAAAGTAATGAAAACACTTAATATAATCACCGAATGTTCAAAAATGCATGTTTTTACGAATAGATGTAGAAAAATAGTTCGAAAACGCCCGTTTAATATGACGATTGTTTGAAAGTAAACCGATTATTTAAAAGTCAAACGGCTCCGTGCATAAGCATAGAGCGCTCCCTTCGTACTTCACCCCCATTTTTTCCATCGAAAACCATACATATTCAATATTGAACCATCAAGGTTTGATGAAAGATTACGAATCTTGGCTGGAGAATGGAGAGCATTGCTGCCAACCTCAATGTCCACGATGTTGCCATATTTCGGCAACACTTAATATTAATCAATGGTAATAATAAATAATCTCGTTACATAAATATAACTAGGCATAATTATGAATGGCTCAAATTTGATTCTGAATTGTATAATTATCGATAATGTTATACTTTATCAAGATGATACGTAGTAACACTGAAGTTTTGCTTTTTCACCTAAGAAACAAATTTAAATGCACAATTTTGCCTTTTCATTGTGTATTTTATGAAAAAGTAACATGTACAGAATTGGACCGCTCCAATCTCCTTAAATAAAATCTTATTACGGCTGTTAAAAAGAAATCTTTGCACATATATTAAGGTAGCACAAATTTAAGCTTTATTTTTTTCCCTTTTTCTCACCATCCAATTATCTACTTTAAGGCGGGATTGGGATTGGGACTACATTTACAACGATCAAAAAATCGTTTTCTTTTTTTTTTCTTTGAACGATAGAACTATATATGTGGAATATTTTCCTAAACTTCAAAGCGAAATTCGAAAAACTTCAAACGTTACAGCCCGTCAACGTTGTGCCTCACCGCTCGGATTCGGAGCGGGTGTGAACTTCAAACATGTTTTTCTCAAAACTGTAGTATCGAAATTGGCGTACAGGATTACTCAAAAACTAGTAAGCCGATTGGGTTGAAACTTGGTAGAAATCTTGATAATATTGGTACCTTCTACTTGACGAGGATTGTTTTTGAAAAATTGAAAAAAAAAACAACTCTTTTCATCCACATTTTACAGGAATGTTGCGTGAAATGTTGATTTTTTTTCAAGTGCGTGCCATTTTCTTAAATTTGCATTTTCTTCATTTTAATAACAGTCACATAGAAACTATACATGTTCTAACTGAAAAAAATGTTTGAACTTTTTTGCAAATCCAAGTCTACGGGAAGCTAGACTGCACGCCGATTCGCAACTCCCGCGGCGACCTTGCTGTAACACTTTGCCACAGCTCCGTCATTTTGATGATGAATTAATTTAAAAACATTGTTTTGCATACTTAAATATACTATTAAAGTATACCGAACGTTTGATAATTGTAGAATAATTATTTCGTAGTTTAAAAAATCCCTCAATATTGCTTATTTTTTCCTGTCTAAATGTATATCTCGCCTTAACGAAAAAAAATTGCCGCGAAAGCTGTAAGCGGCCAAAAAAAATGTAGCTGTCGCTCAAATCTTTCAAAACCCAATTTCCATTAAAAACTCGATTTTTTTCGTCCACTTCTCACTCACGAATTTTACTCTTTGTAAAATTACCAAAACAATTAATCCTTTTTTCTTTAGAAACTGATTTTTCAAATTTACCTCACACTTCTAACCCAAGAATTATATTCTTTGTTCTCATAAAATAATTCCTTAAAGCTCTTGTCCGTAAACAAAACTTTACGTCCTTTTATTTGTAAAACTGAAATGGCAGCTGCCGGTATCGTAATGCGCCCCACAGTTGGTCTCGTTACTCAAACTGCGGACCAATCGTAGCTGTACTCGGTGACGAGCGACACCATAATACAATAATACATAATAACACATATCATCTAATTGGTGTTTGTTGCAAATAATTATAATGAATTATTTAGAAAATGTAACACTTCGCTGTTTGTTTTGTTTTTATGCTACAAGGAATTATAGTGCATGCGAGATTTATTTTTTGGGGAAAATAGTAAATTTCGAAAACCCTGAGCGACCACTGAATATTCATTGGCCGGCTAGAGCTTTGGTGAGGTCCATTTCAAAACTATAAAGCGTAAAATCAATGGGTGAAAGGTGGACGAAAAAAACATCGATTTTTCGAGAAAAAATTGGAATTTTTGGGACGCGTGACAGATATCTAAATATTTTTTGACCGCTCGCAGCTTCAGCGACAATTTTTTTTCCCTTTAAACACGATAATTGAATGGTGAGAAAAAGGAAAAAAAATAGAGCTCAAAATTGCACCACCTTAATATTTTAGACGTAGTAAAAAGAAATCGATTATTTTAGCCTTCAATTTCATGCAAAAATAATGGATTTCTTTTTACTACATCTAATAAATATGTATGTATGTTTTATATATATATAATTCTATTTTTTATTTATTGTTTTATTTAGATTTTGTTCGCTCGTCGTGGTATTACGTGAATTATTATGGTACGATGTACCTTGACTGCACTGGTGACGTTGAAGTTTTGCATCTTTAGAATGCAACGAAAATTAATTTTGTTCAATTGCTCAATATCTTTCGCTGATTTAGGCTGTCTAAATAAACGCAACGTTTTTACATATTCTAATTGGAGATTTTTTACCTCAATTCGCAAAAGAGGCTTTGGATAATGATCAAAATAAATAAATAAAATAAATCGTTGCATTCCTACATCTGCACTGCACCACGGAGACCTATCACTGCAATCCCTATCAACCTTACTCCCTTCGATTTATGCTACCACTTATGGACTGTTCGGCAGATCTCTTTTCCAGGTAATTCGAGCGGCTGTAACTTGGCAATATGTTAAATGATACGCTATCAGCACACACACACATATAGGTGAATAATCTACAAAAACGATACAGTTCGATAAATACAATATTGGCTAGGAAATAACTCTGTCGATAAAAGCACAAAATAATGTATTTTGCCGGAAATGCACATTCTGCACAAAGTTCATTCTTATCTTGTTCCACCGACGAGCCAGAAAAACTTCCATCCAGGCAAAGCCAACATAAAGGTGAGTACATTTTGAATGTCCTTTTTTATATGATATTGAAGTTTGCATCGTTGGGATGCAACAAAAATATTTTTTTTCGTATTGCCCAATATTTTTCGTTCGACCCATTTAGTCTACGAAAATCACTAAGTCATTTTTAATGAAACCCTTATTTGAGTTCCGTAACCTAAGCTTGGAAAAAATGGTTTAAAAGGTAGTAATTAAAATAAAGAAATGAAAAAATTAAGACGAATCATCGTTGCACCTCAATGATGCAAACTTCAACGCCATATTTTCTTAAGGGGTAACACCACTGTAGAATTTTCAAAACATTGATTTTTTTCTAATTGGCTTGAGGTAGTACGGGCGCGCAATCTTGTTTTCTATAGATTTTGTTCAAATTTTAATCAGACATTGTTCATATCATTATGCATGTTTGAGTGAAATTTCAGAACAGTCGACTATTTAGATTGGGAGATAATGGGTTTTAAAATTGCAACTTTTAACACTGCAGGGTCTGCATTGAAATTTAGACAGAATGATTTTCCGTAAAAAAATATTTTTCCGCTATAATGAGAAGACATGTGCCAACACCACAGAACAGTATTGTTCAATATTTCGAGAAAAAAAAATTATCGTGTTCCTAAAGTTAAAAATGTTGTCATAAAAAACATTTGCATTGTAAATATTAATATTTATATAGTTTATATTATCTTCATTAACAAATAAAAGTGTTGGTTTATTCATAACTAATTTAAAACTTTGTTCGATTGAAAATTACTTCCAAATAAAAATTTGTGTTGCAGTATTATTTTAAATATGCCGCGCAAACTCACGTTATTGGATATGTAGAACGATGGGGTGTTGCAATTGCAGTGTTAAAAGTTGCAATTTTAAAACTCATTCTGAAATTTCACTCAAACATGCATAATGATGCAAACAATGTCTGGTTAAAATTTGAACAAAATCTATAGAAATCAAGATTGCGCGCTCGTACTACCTTAAGAGATGTTTTCAAGCATCTAGAATAGGGGGAAAAAGTTTGGCCGGCCCGTGTGTGAGACGTCGACCGTTTTTCTCGGAACACAATTTTTCAAAACGGGACGCAGCATAACTTCAACAATTTTCATTCTTTTCACTCCAAATTTTGAGCACATCTTTAAAATAATATTCCGAAGAGAAATACATACGGGATTTTCCATGAGTTCATTATAACATTTGTAATTAAGAAATGATTGTCGTTTTTTTCTGTCGAAAATTGAGTTTTTACCTTAAACGCTTACTAATTACACAAAAATTCATATTTCCAAAATCCCCTACGTATTTCTCCAGCTATACTTATGTAAATCAATAGAAGTTTTAAAAAAATCCACATTCAAATTTGCGTCAGTTATACTGCGTGCTGCAGAGCGTCTCGAATTCAACGAGCCTCGCAAGAATGCCCCCAGCGTCAGAATTTTGTATAACTTTTTAATGTAATTTTTTTTGCGCCCTCGACGATATGCCTAATAACATCCTTGAATATTATTATCCTCTTGTTTTTCCGCCTTCTAACACGTCAATTTGGATCTTAAAGTAGCAAATCCCGAACTATATAGTCCGGCTTGTCGTCAATTGAGGCGGGATAGACATTTAGACAGGATAAAATAAGCAATATTGAGGGATTTTTTAAACTAAGAAATAATTATTCTACAATTATCAAACTTTAGGTATACTTTAATAGTATATTTAAATATGCAAGGCAATTTTTTAAAATTAATTAATCATCAATCAGTCTGCAGTCTAGCTTCCCGTAGACTTTGATTTGCAAAAAGTTCAAACATTTTTCCAGTTGGAAATGTATGGCTTGTAGGACTACATTTCGGACGGAACTTGATTTTTTACATGATTTTAATTCGATTTGTCTCACACAAATGCCATATTTTATTATTGTTATAAGATAACAAATACTTCTTATTGTCGATAAATAACATTGAATGTTATTTAAGGTAGTACGTGCACAAACCTCCTAATTAGAAGAAAAAAATTGATTTTTTTGTATGCTGTAGTAGAGACATAAAAAATGACGTCCGCGAAAACCCTGCAGGTCTACCGGCTAAATACAATAGTAATTAATTCACGAAATCAATGCTTTTAACCGGCACCATATAGAGAATCCGTGTGTATCGAACTTTGGAACGGAAATAATAATAGTTCCCGATTAGATTAGAGCTATGCGAAAAGCGACGAATAACAAGAAAACGGTCGCGGTCACGCATGTTCCATAAAAAATATAGGTTATGGGACATTTCGAGCAGATATCGATTCAATCGACTCATTTTTACGTTCGCTAGCCGCGTCTGTCATCTCGTTACAATATACACATTACACATACACTACAACACACGATTGCACATACGGTAAGTTACATAGTCACAACTTACCTCAGTACTAGGAGAGTTGTGACACGGGGAGTTGTTTCGGTTTTTGTCGATTTTCTCAGAAACCTTAATACTTTTATTTCTATGTTCGTTTTGAGTAGAGTATAGAACTAGCTAAGTTAAGGCGTCTTCTCACTTTGAACGCTAATAAAGTCTGTTTTCGTGATTTTTTTGGGTAGGTTTATATTATCGATATTGATATAAAAGTTGTTACCCTTAATATACACTAGGCACAGCAATTAGAGGATCAGAAAAAAATCTCGATGTTTTTAGGTGACTTTCAGAAGGCAAAAAATGGTCGGCAAAAAATGGTAGTAGAGCAAGAAAAAAAGAAAATTAAAGCTGAAAGTCTCTAATTTCGAGATCTGTAGGTCAAATATTTTTATCCATGAATGTTTTCGAGTTAACTCAAAGAGATCACAAAAGAAAAAATATAAAAAAATTTGCCCATTTTTGGAAAGGTGCACGTGCTTGGGTAAATTTTTTTCAGTAACGTAACTATGATGCTCATTTAGTTGAATTGTTCCGCCTTAATTTGAGACGTTTCTGAGCTTTGTACGATGATTTTTGCCGAGTTATCGTCGTTCGAAGCGAAAAAGAACTTTTTGGCTTTGATCATTCATTACTCAAGAACTAATGATCGTACAAAAAATATACGGAGGGTTTTGAATACTTCAAAGTATCCTCTAAAAGGTGTAATTAGTGTTTTTCAATAAACAATTTTTTTCGATATGAAAACCTTGAATGTAAAACAGGTAAAAAAGCGCGTTTCCACGGAGTTTCACTAAACTTGAGATAACTCAAGAAATAACGAGTAGACTGAGGATAGATTTGGTTTTTTTCTAACCTCAAAGTATCCCAAAGAAGCCCTCAATTATTCAAACCGCTGCGATTTTTCTTTCACTGTGATCCAAACGATTGAAATTTTCACGTTTGCGAAAAACGAATTAAAGGATTCCTTTTTTCACCTTTTACTCATTTCTTTAAAATGAAGATTTTTTTTTCGCAAGAATCAATATTCTTTTCATAAAAAAATGTGTGATATGGAAAAAAATCGAAAAATAATTTTTTTTAATGTTCTTTGATAACCTAATTTCTACATTTCATCTGTATAATATTGACAAAGTACACAGTAATTTAAAAAATCGTTCGTTTTTTTAAGATGCTGTCATTTTTTGTCTACAACCGAAGCATTATCCAAAGCGTACTACGTGGAGGTTGTGCGGATGGATTTACGCTTCTTTGTGTGTGTGTGTGTGTGTGTGTGTGTGTGTGTGTGTGTGTGTGTGTGTGTGTGTGTGTGTGTTTGTTTGTGTGTGTGTGTGTGTGTGTGTGCGTGTGTGTGTGTGTGTGTGTGTGTGTGTGTGTGTGTGTGTGTGTGAGCGCGCGCGCGTGTGTTCTCTTAAAACAATGGCGCGCGCACACACACACACACACACACACACACACACACACACACACTCCCGCGACGACCTTGCTGTAACACTCTGCCACAGCTCCATCATTTTGATGATGAATTAATTAAAAAAAAAATGTTTTGTATACTTAAATATACTATTAAAGTATACCTAAAATTTGATAATTGTAGAATAATTATTTCTTAGTTTAAAAAATCCCTCAATATTGCCTATTTTTTCCTGCCTAAATGTATATTCCGCCTTGAAGTTTTTAACGAGCAGATGAACGTGCTCAGGTAGTGAAGTAAAGGTCACACAAAATACAGTTAGACTCCTCCGATCTTCATAAAATTGTAGTATGATACTTTTGGATATGTATACTTTCGAAAAATGTAATATAAAAAAATTGATTTTAAGAATTGTCCAATCCTCCAACAATCCTCCTCGGTCTCCCCTACTCAGTTTGCCAAAAGGGCGTCGATACTGCAGCTAGTAAATATTCGCACCCACACACACACATACACACACACACACACACACACACACACACACACACACACACACACACACACACACACACACACACACACACACACAGCGAGGGGTCGTTTCCCCCGTCGCTGACGGGATTATTCTTCACAGTTTTGATTCACATGCAGACGATGCGTTATATACTCGAAGCCTCGTATAACTGCGTTCTAATAAAATGTAAAAATAAAAAACAAAGGCAAGACGAAAAGTGACGAAATCCGAGACGAATAGGAAGCGGGAATGGTCGTCGAGGTGTCGGGGCTACTGCCTCGAGATGGCTACGCCAGGTGTCTCTTTTGTATTTGATGTCTGTATATCCCACACATATATGCTACTATACTATACTAATAATTTGCTGAGGGTGACCGCGGTCAGCTCATGTCTGTGCGGACACGATTTTGCGCTTATCTTTGCTTGACGATCTTGCTGAATGGAGTTTTATTGAAGCGTCCGAGCTAAAAGTATTCGCGAATGCAAACCATCTTGCCGGCAGATAAGATTTCGCTGTGACTTTGTCTCGACGTTAGAGCTTCGGAACTGAGCTCTTCCGCTCTCTTTTGCTCGTTCTGTGTGTAGCAAGGAGACTTTTCGCACTTTGAATTACTATAGGTCGAGTCTTGCTGTCGATCGATTGTTGACGTGTAAATGGGAGTGCTGAGATAAGCATTCGTCTTCATGAGAACATAGTAGGGATGTTGCCGATTTTTGGGAAAGTCTTTCAAATTGTTTACATATGGATAATATACCTCTAAATGTTTATTTCGTGTATTTACATGCAGCAAATTCTTAAAAAATCGCGATTTAATTCAGCCGTTTAAAAATACGCGTAGAAACGCCCGGACCTGTCATTTGACGGCGCATGACGTCATAGCCTGCAAAATACGGGTCCCTAAACAAACACAATAACAAATATTTCAGAATTAATAAGTTCAAGGATGAATTCTAAATTCTATTGATCACCGTGTGACTGTCTTAAGCATCTGCAAGTAAATAAAACAAAACAAGTTGTAAAACAAAACATAACCTAAAAAAAAATTGTTCAAATTATTACAGAGTTTGCAATATTATTAAGGCGAAAAGACCCTTTAGGAGCGTGAAAAATAGGTATTTTTCGGGATTTTTTTGGAGGGAATAAAATAATCTGATCATTTTCAAATTTGGACCCGAGTTTATTATAACTGTCAAGTTAAAATTTTTTTTTTTTGGGATGACCAACAAAATGGCGGCGTCGTTCAGGGTCTTCGGATGCCTGTTTTCCGCGACATCGAAAAGTGCTGCAGTTGTCACTCTTTTTCTGTTGATCTGAAAAAGATTTAATAAGTGTCATTCGTTTACTGACATATTAAGGGGAAGGATATACCTGAAAAATGATGAAAAAGCGCAAAATTGAAAATTTGGGAGCCTTTTTACTTCAAAGTTCGAATTTTCGACCATTTTTTCGATATATTTGACCCCAAAGAAATTATTTATTCACACGCTACCTTTCAAACTTTAGGTATATCCTTCCGATAATATTACTGAGAGTAACCTCCTAAAATTTCTTCCAAATCGGTCGATAACGTTTTAAGCTACAACACGAGCGGTTTTTGAAAAAGTAGTTTCGAAATAATCGCGTTTAAAGTTTCAACATGTGACTCGCTACCTGACCGCATGCTCCCCCGCGCTCTAGACTATATGCGATAACTCCGAAAATATTCAATATTTCGAGTTTTCCTTTGGTCAGTATATTCTTTGCGTATCATACTTTCGAAATATGTAAAAAAATCGATTTTTTTTTATTCCAAAGGGATTTCTCGCCTTAATGTTATATACGCGATTTGTTGCACAAATAACAATTCTTTAGGGTATACTTACATGGAAGTCTTCACGTTTCGGAACTCTGCCGAGCAGAAGTAGCAGTTTTTCGTAAAGAAATTGGCCACCATTATGCAGTCAATCCTAGGCGAATTCGAACTATTTGCCTTCACGAATCCAGTCTCAATTATTACAGTTCGAGTAGAATTCCAAATCAATCGAGAAATCTCGCAAATTGTATTTTAAGACAATGTAAACATTGACAGTCTAGTATAAGCAGTATACTTAGAGCGTTGGGTCGTTCGTGTTTTGCAAATTGTGACAACACGCGCTTTGATTGGTGTTCTTTGTCACGTGACTTATGAACATTTTTTCACAGTTTATTTATATGAATTTATCTACAATTTTAACCAAATTGAATAAAACAGGCACTTCCGAGCATTACTTTAATTATTAGCTATCACCTCATAACAGTATTTTTGTTATTCTTGGTCACTGGAAACTTCCCTATTAGGGGTGTATGCGTTTCTCTGGGCTTGTTTGGGCCCAATGATGAGGAATTATTTTTTTTCAATTCTTATGCCCTTTTGCAGTGTCCATGCTAGACTGATGGGAGGTGAGCCCACATGCCAATGGGCATGCCCGAGCAGAAATTGTCGTAGAGATCCAATTGGATTCCTGTACTTGTTCCGACTTCCTGATAGGGATCCAATGGACATTGGATCCCTATACCAAAACGTCGCTCTCGTACATTAGATTACAATCATGATGTTGACGTTTGCATCTTTGGAATGCAACGAAAAGTAGTGATTTTCAATTTTTGAAACTTGTTCAGCTGTGAACATCCCTTAAACGTTTTGATGTATTCGTATTAGAGAGTTACAACCTCCGTTTACAAAAATGCTTCGGATAAGCATAATAGTGAAAAAAAAGGAAAATGAACAAAAAAATCGTTTCATTTTAACGATGTAAAGTTCAACATCGTTGATAATTGGGATTCCCCATTGGAATCCCCATTAGAACTACGAAAATTTAAAAAAACTAAATAGATAAATTTAGTGGATGCAATTAAATTGTTTTTTGAACAGAGGAAACCGAATCACAGATTTATCATGAATAAATAAAATATTGGGAATAATAAAATAATGTACGCGTAGAGTGGACAATATGTCTCGACATTTTGACGACGCGCTAATATATATAGATCGTCTAGTGTTTGATAAGAGGTTAGGCGTAAAAACTGTATATATGTCCAGTTACTTGATGATTGCTTGAAGCTAGCTGGGATATTTTTTGTTGGGAAATCGAGCAAATTCCGGTTGAGAATATCAAATTAAAAAATCTCAAATTACGTGAATCAGGAAAAACCGCGGAATCAGGCAATACCCCACTTGGGTTCCAATGTGGATTCCGTACCTGCGGTGTCTTTATCAAATCCCTATGGGGACGTGGCGGGATCTCGAGACTCTCCGACAAATTTCTGCACGGGTTGATCACCACGAGCAAGAAGCGAAATTCATTTTTCACTCCGTGATGCAAAGTCATTCAAGGCGGGACATCCATGTAGACAGGAAAAAATAAGCAGAATTGAGGTATTTTTTTAACTAAGAAATAATCATTCTACAATTATAAAATTTCCGGTATACTTTAAGGGGTCAGTCCACTTTGGAGCAACGAAAAAAAGCTATTTTCGCGATTTTTTTGAGGATTTTATAAAAGATATAAACATAAAAGTTGTTGGGCTTGATAAATAAAGTCTTGAAATACATTTTAAAAAATGTTTAATTTATTTTTATTCATTTTTAAGTACAAAAACTATAGTTTAACGTAACGCCTCAAAAATAGGTGGGCTAGGTAGCTCCATCACAATTCGGCAACGGCTTGTCTGAAACAAAAAAAATCAAAGTCCATTAGATTCAGTATGACACCAGCTACAAAATGACCATCGGATATAAAGTTTGATCGAAAAATAAAAAACTGGCAGATGAAAAACGAAAAAAGTAAAAAAAACGCGTTTTTTTCGCAGTTTTTCGCGAAAAACAAGAGTAAAAATCAAAATTTTAAACCCATCGAGGGTCATCTTGTTGCGAATGATATTTATAATTTGTGGTTCAAATTTCAAGAGAATCGGTTTATTAGTTTTTCAGATACGATGGAGCTAGATTTTGAAAACGTTGTTTCGAGAAAAACGCGTTTGAAGTTTACACTATGCAAAACTCTTACCTAAACTCAATCGGCAATTCCTGCACCGTACAAAATCCCTTCTGAATGCTCATCATCGTCGATTTCTTCAAGTTCTGCTTGCTTTCGATTCTTCGAAATTTTCAAAGTCGACGGGCCCCTTAACGTTACCCACTGTTCCCCCAACATAAGTGTAACTTCGTCAATTTTCAGAATTTCGGGGTCCGGTTGGTCTCCAAATATTCTTGAAAGTTCACATTATAACAAAATGCAAAAAAAAAACGATTTTTTGAAGTTTCCACAGAGGGAAAGCCCCTTAAACTCAAACGTAAAGTCATTCGTTTTCAATTATTATTCGCAATTTGTAAATATTTATATCGATTGGAAACACGGTAGCCACGATAGATCGAAGGTTTCGACCCAACCTCTTCGCTCATTTGCAAAAATCGTTTCCCTCCAAATGAGTGAAGAAGCTTTTTCAGCGTGCGGGCACGATTAGATAAAAAAAACTTAAGCTTTTTCACTTCTCTCTGCTTACGATACACGGAACGGCGGTCAACGTCCTTTCGAAGGTTTGAATCGAGCAGCAGCTACAGCAGCAGCAGTTGCAGAACTCGGCGGAGCGGGCGGCGGAGGAGGAGGAGAGGGTGGTCGTGAGCGCATTATACGAACGAGAGCGCGGCTCGCATGCCGATGGCGAGAGCTCACGAGCTCTTTAAAAGAAGGATCGACCGGTGCGAGGCTTTCTGTCATTGCTCGTGCGCACACAAAATTCGTCGTGTGTGCGTGCGTGCGCTAAATCCGGATGCGCCCAAAGCTCGGTGTCGGCGATGTCCTTGCTCGGTCTCCGCGGCATTCGCCGGTCTAATTTATGGTATGCATTGCGTAGGTAACAGCTATGAGAATGCATTCTGCACAACCGCGCCGTCGCATTCTCCGGCGTGGAAAAAAATGAGACGTCGATTAGTGAAGAAGAAAAATCACGACGAAAAATGCACCTGCTCCGGAAAAATGGGAAAAAAAACTAGCCACGCCCGTTATTAATTTAAGGGGAGATATACACCTAGGAGCCGGAAAAAGGTCATTTTTGTGAATTTTTTCAAGGAAAACTATTTTGAAATTTCGGATTGGGGTTTTAATTATCTAAAAGTATATACAGTCAAAAATATGTTTAAATTTCTTTATTTAAAAATATCAAAAATATACGAGGATATTGTATGATCCTTGGAGCGTCGTGAAAAAATCTGCGTATGCGGTACCCACTGACGTTTCTTCAAAAATCATCTGAAAAAAAAAACGAAAAAGATTATTAAATTAGATACTATAATCTAGTACTTGTCATAGCCGATTTTGAAAATATCGATTTATGACAAAATGGCGCACGTTTGAACATAAATAGTGATTTTTGGGCCGAAAATTAGTTATTATTTTGCCTATAAAACAAAAACTAAGTAACGGAAAAAAAATCCTATGATAAGTACAAGATAATGGTGTATAGAATAACCACAAAAAACCTCAAGGCAATCGGTTCATTGATTTTCGAGAAATATTGGGTACCGATTTGAAAAACGTGGTTTTAAGAAAAAAGGGGTTGAAAATTTGGGAATGAATAAATCATGAAATTTGTCAACTTACATGGAATCATCGATACCAGGCCCGTAGTGTAGGTCTTCTACGGTCGACGGAATGTTCATAGCTTCTAAATCCTCGACCTCGACCATCTAAGTGTATATCTCTTCTTAAAGTTCGAAATAAAAACGACACTGTCACCAAGACATTTTTAGAAATTAATTGCAATAAACTATCCGCGCCCTGCATCAAAGCGGGATATACATTTACAACGATAAAAAAATCGATTTCTTTTTTTCCTTCTTTAAGGCCTTAAATACGCGATTTCGGCGATTTTCGAAGGTACTTTTTTAGACGCGGTTAAAAAAAATGACGCATATATTGACATTATTTTTACAGATCATTTATGCACATGGTTAAGTATATGTAAAAAAATCAGAAATATTAACAAATAGGGGAGATATAACATAATAAACAATGTATTTTTTTGCGCCCGCGTTGATTGTGAAAGTTCTCGGCACCGATGTGGGTGGCTGAAAAAAAGAACATATTTATAATTGCATAATGAATGTATCTTCAGTGTGAACCAACAATATTATTTTTTTTAATTATGATAATAAAAATTCGAAACTTAAAATTGTTTTACTTAATTTTCTGACGGTATTTTATTTTTTATATTTTTTGTGTCACTGAAATTTTTGTTTCTGTGGTTCACACGATATGTGATGACACTAAGAATATGTTGTAAAAATTTCAAAGCGATCTGAACCTTCGTTCAAAAGTTAGAACTTTCACAAGGTTCAAAAAATGTATCGTGGAAAAACGGCTTTGAAGCTGGTGGTCGGGCGCGCCGCGCGGTGTCAATTATAAATGCAATCTTATCTCATTTGATAGCTTTACAGCATTTTTCAATTCTGTAAAGCTCAAAATATTCCTAACCGTTCAGGCTAATGGAATCAAAGATAATAAAAAAATGAAAATTTTTGACATTTTTCGCGTATATAAGGCCTTAAACGATATATGTAGAATATTTTCCTAAAGTTTTAAAGCGAAATTCGAAAAACTTCAAACGTTACAGCCCGTCAACGCTGTGCCTCACCGCTCGGATTCGGAGCGGGCGTGAACTTCAAACGTGCTTTTCTCAAAACTGCATTATCGAAATTGGCGTGCAGGATTACTCAAAAACTATTAAGCCGATTGAGTTGAAACTTGGTAGAAATATTGATAATATTGGTACTTTCTACATGACGAGAAGTGTTTTTGAAAAATTGGAAAAAAAACTACTTTTAAATCCACATTTTACAGAAATGTTGCGTGAAATGTTGATTTTTTTGGCAAATGCGTGCCATTTTCTAAAATTCGCATTTTCTTCATGTTAATTACCGTCACATAGAAACTATACATGTTCTAACTGAAAAAATGGTCGAACTTTTTTGCAAATCAAAGTCTACGGGAAGCTAGACTGCACGCCGATTCGCAACTCCCGCAGCGACCTTGCTGTAACACTTTGCCACAGCTCCGTCATTTTGCTGATGAATTAGTTTAAAAAAATTGTTTTGTATACTTAAAGATACTATCAAAGGAAACATAAAGTTTGATAATTGTAGAATAATTATTTCTTAGTTTAAAAAATCCCTCAATATTGCTTATTTTTTTCCTGTCTAAATGTATATCCCGCCTTAATTTAAAGTTCGAATTGAACACGACACTATCTTTAAGCCATATTTACCTGGCAATTAATTGCAATCAATTATCCGCGCCCTGTATTCATTTAAATTTCTAAAAATAACGTCATTATTTCCAATATACACATATCTATTGGGAAATTAATTGCAATAAATTATCCGCGAACTGTATTAATTCAAAGCTCGACGAAAAATGTTACTATCTCTAAGAGATATTTACTGGGCAATTAATTGCAATTAATTATCTGCACCCTGTATCAATTTAAAGTTCGAAACACTAACGTTGTTGTCTGCTAGACATATCTACTGGGAAATTAATTCCAACAAATTATCCGCGATCCGTATTAATTTGAAGCTCGAAAAAAATGTTACTATCTCCAAGACATATTTACCTGGCAATTAATTTCAATCAATTATCTGTGCCTTGTATTAATTCAAATTTCGAAACAATAACGTTAATATTTACAAAACATATGTACTGGAAAATTAATTGCAATAAATTATCCGCGAACTGTATTAATTCAAAGATCGACAAAAACATGTTACTATCTCTAAGAGATATTTACTGGGCAATTAATTGCAATCAATTATCTGCACCCTGTATTAATTCAAATTTCGAAAGAATAACGTTACCATCTTCAAAACATATCTACTGGGAAATCAATTCCAACAAATTTTCTGCCACCACTATTAATTTAAAGTTAAAAAAATGTCACTATCTCCAAGACATATTCACCTGGCAATTAATTTCAATCAATCATCTGTGCCCAGTATTAATTTGAATTTCGAAAAACTAACGTTACTATCTCTAAAACATGTCTACTAGGAACATTTTTCTGCTAGTCACATTTTCCCAAGTTTAATCATTAGTACATCTTTTTTTTTTAATTCGGCGACCCCCTCTATATGGTCACTACAGAAACTTTAGATTTAGAATTGATCGGTTAATTGTTAACTATTCGTCTTTGTGAAAGGAATTCCTCAAGTGAATAATTTCAAAATGCTGCTAATCCAAATTTTGCCAATTGCATACTTTTTGCCGAAGATCACGGACACCCTCGCCAAAATCGAGTGTCAGTTTCCGTAATTTGGCATTCCCGCAGGAAGTCTTTTTTCTCCGCACATCAAAGGGCCTTACGAACAGCTTGGCGGACGATTTGACCGATCACCGAAAATCGATCCGGCTCAATGGTTAATCGATGGCGCGTGCAAACAGCGTATAAAAGTAGAAAAAAAACATTAAGGGGTTACCCCCACTTGCGATTTTGAAAAAATCGATTTTTTTTATTGCATTTTTTTTAAGTATAAGTATCCGGGTATGGGCCCGGAATAGATGACTCTATGTAAGTTTACGAAAAAAAATATTTTCTTCGTGTAAACTGAAATTGAAACTTTAAACGCGTTTTTCTCAAAATGGCATTTCTGAAGTCGGTGACCAAGATTACTCGAACACTAATGAACCGATCTTCTTGAAATTTTGCAGGCTTATTTAATACATAAAAATGTAGTCTTTAATCGTTCGATTTTTTTTTCGAAAAAAATGGCCGTTTTATAGCCAAAAAACGGCCGTTTTTTTTTCGTTAAAATCGAACCATTAACTATGACTGTCCGCCATTCTGTGAAAAATGAATATTTTTTAAAATCCTTCGATTAAAGACTAGTTTATACTTATATTTGACTAAATCCATCCGCATTTTTTTTTCAGATGATCCACTTCGCCGCAATGTTGGTCACCGCAAACCGTGTATATAAAAACATTATTTCATTGACGGCCATTTGTCACTAAACAATGTAATATTTTTCAATAAAAAAATTACTGAAAGTTCTTCAAGATGTGTTCTTTAAGATGGTATATTGATCGATTAAAAAAGTTTTGTAGTTTTCTTTAAAAAAATTAATGAAAAAGGCCTTTTTTTGCGCTACAAGTGGGGGTAACGCCTTAACAACCGTAAGAACATGCCAAACTCTCCGGAGTTAAGCCATTGAATTGAACGATGTACACGTATATACTCTCGCGTGTCACTTTTACTGTTGTTCGGGTCAGTCGAGCATTGACCGCGCTCTCTCGCGGAGAGCAGCAATACACACACACGCACACACACACGCACACACACACACACACACACACACACACACACACACACACACACACACACACACACACACACACACACACACACACACACACACACACACACACACACACACACACACACACACACACACACACGCACGCACGCACGCACGCACGCACACAAATATGCTTGTTCGAATCAGATGTACAACGGCTGCTGCCACGTGTCTCGTTAGCTACAAGCATGCACATACAAACCAAAAAGCACGCGCGCACTCGCACACCCACGCACATGTGCAACGTGCATTCATTTTTGGCCATAACCAACTACAAATCTGTCCTCTGAATCGTAAATTGAGGAATTGATTAAACTAATTACGGTCCATTTTCTGGCCTCTATTACGACAAAGGCAAAAAGAGTTAGAAGAGTGTTCAAAAAGCCCTTTATGGGGTCATGCCTAGTTGGAAAAGGCGAAAAAGTACTTTTTTCAAAACCAATACATTTTGACAGTATATCACCTTATCAATGTTTCCTGAAAATTTCAAGTTGATCCGATCAAAATTGACAGATTTATAGGCTGTCATGTTGACGCCTGATAGAACGCTCGAAGCTTCGTTCGAAATTTTAAACGCTGTTTTCTCGAAAGAACATTTTCAAAGTCGGTGAGTGAAATATGTGAAAAACGACTGCATTGATCCTTCTTATATTTTGAAAGCTTTTTCCAGATGTAAAAATATAGTATTTGGTCGAAGGATTTTTTTCCCCGGTGTATACTATCGATTTAACCCTTCGACAGTACACCGGGTCATTCTGACCCCACTTTTTTTCCAACTGCCAAATTTCAACAACCAATATAATTTTTCGGAAATTCCTTCGATCAATCATAGGATAAACTAATATTCTAACGGAATCTGTTTGATTTTTTTATATTAGATAGTCTGGTTCAGAAGGGCATTGCTCACCGCAAAAGATGTTTTCGCGAGGTGCTTCCTGGGCATCGACTGTAAATTATAAGTCAATATTTGTACACAAAAAAATAACACAGGGATTTTGAGACGATGCTCTTTCAAATACCTAAATTTTCTAGAAATTTATAACGAATTTCGTAAAAAAATCTCAAAAATGTGCTGTTTTCGACTGTTGCGACTAGGCATAACCCGTTGAATTCCGTTGATCTTACAATCGCGATATCGACCATCATCGATCATGTCTCGATCGACTGTCTCATTTTAAACATTTTAATCAACGACGCACTGGTTTTCAAACGATTATTCGATCATCTACAAAATGCAACTCTCGGAAAATGCCGCATTGTTTTTTTTTTTTTTTTTTGGAGATGGAAAGCGATTGATGGAGATTTGGAGAAGAGCCAATTTAGGTACTCGTTCGGGTATCTAATCTTTTCGCCTATCGAACAATTCTCTTTTTTGTCGATGGTCTTTCTATTATGATGGTCCGAAGTTTTCTTTGCCAATAGCCGAGCCACGCGGGTATACAAAAGCGTTCTTAGCGGTACGAGACGAGCTTATTAAATACCTGCTGCCGCCTGATACGGTGATCGGGAACTGGCTCGAGCGTTCGTGATGTCCGCAAGAGCCGCTGCACTCTTCTATCGAAGTTATGCGCGCGGGGTCGATGGTCACCCAAAGACAACAAACATACAATCCGCAACGATATTCAGCGTACAGACACACGTGCATACACGCGTAAATGCACGCGCTCACGCACGCA
The DNA here is from genome assembly GCA_944452715.1 of Ophion slaviceki. Taxonomy (NCBI): domain Eukaryota; kingdom Metazoa; phylum Arthropoda; class Insecta; order Hymenoptera; family Ichneumonidae; genus Ophion; species Ophion slaviceki. The sequence continues at coordinate 10,734,271 of OX101794.1, read as the reverse complement.
GGCACCCACACACATCCTGTCGGTGATTCGTTCGAAATGCACTCCGAGCTCTTTGGATTTGAACGCGTAGAATGAAAAGAAAACAAATATCGAATACATTTTTTTAAAGATGTGGCACGTTTTATATCAAAATTTAAATATTTACATAAAATTACAAATAATAAATTATAAAGTTGCAAGTATAAAAAAATAGAGCATCTTTAAATGAAATTATAAGTAGTGATTCATAACAGTTATGAATAATTTAATAAATTGAAAAGGTATAAATAATGAATGGGTGTAGTTCCGAAAAGCCCATACCACTGATTCATTCGGAATTTCGTGTACCCATGTATTTTGACTCGCTGATCACGAATATGACGGTGAAAATACTTGCAAATTTGATTTTCAAGGTCAAAACTCACAAAAACTGTTTTTTTTCAAGTTTTTCTATTTTTTTCGATAAATGTTGATCTTAGAGAAAAATATTTCCCACAAAAGTTGTAGCCTATAAAAAGATTGATCTTTTATGTTCTATACGATTTTTGTCTAAAACCATGCTGTTTCGGGAAAAATGGTATAATGCTCCAATAAGTGTATTTTGCCAAACTCCATTAATTTTGATATTATCTAATTATGCCCTTTACTTCGGGTAGGGTGGAGTTTGGTCATTAAAGTGAATTTTGTGTTGTATTCTATTTTTTTGTATTGCATTTTTTTGTGCTTTTTTTTATTTCATTTTTTGCTTTTTTGTTTGGGTTTGTTTGGGTTCAAAGAGTAATCTGCACTTTAAAGACTAAACTCCAAACTTCCCGCGCGGCAAAGTGCGTAAGTGGATAATATCGAGACTAATGGAGTTTAGTAAAATGCACTTATTGGAGCAATATGCCATTTTTATCGAAACAGGATGGTTTTAGACAAAACCTGTATAGAACATAAAAGATTAATATTTTTATAGACTGCAACTTTTGTAGGAAGCATTTTGCTCTAAGATCAATAATTATCAAAACAAAATAGAAAATTAAAAAAAACAGTTATTGTCAGTTTTGACCTTGAAAATCAAATTTGCAGGTATTTTCACTATCACATTATCGATCGGCGAGTCAGAATACACGGGTACACGAAATTCCAAATTAATCGGCGGTATGGGCTTTTCGGAACTTTATCCAAATCTTTGTTCAAATTAAATATTTATCTAAATATTTAGATTTATACTCTTCTCGCTCGCGAAATCTCAGCTCCCGACCCTTCAAAACAACATGACTTTATAATTGTCAGCGATACGAGGGCGAACGAAAGGCTGACCGAAAGATAAATAATCATCGTATCCACTGCCGAGTCAAAAGTCTACTCGAAAAATGCAACGGGCGTATAGAGAAAGAATTGTCAGTGCAAAAACTTGAGGGGGTTCGTGTGAACAGGAAACAAGGGTAATAAGATGTAAAAAAAAGAGGCGCTGTAGAGTATGTTGACCAATTTGTACACAAATAAAGTGTTATCGTTGGCTTTTTATAACACGTACAAGGAAAATGAGTATTTTTACATTGGCTTATCGACTGACACGCAGCCATACGGTACCACATTAAAGCTGGATAGAAACGTAAGATTCGACGCAGTGTTGTGCCACACACGGTGCAACACACTATTTCTCGTTGTTTATATTGAGTCGGGTGCATTGCCCCCCTTGGATTGCCTCTCTATATATCATTATTTTCTCGTTTCGCACACGCGCCTTTCCCTCGCACGATCGAGCGACATATTTCGTACGTGAGTCCGCACCCCTGAGTTCCTGGCCCGCACGTTCTTGTCGTCGCACGTGACTTCTCCTCTTGTGATACATGCGCGCAAGTGCCCGATTATCGATCTCCTCTACGTACGCCTTCGATATTGGCTTATCAAAAACTAGCCTGTCACGAGAATCCGAGCAGCTGAGAAATTCTTTTTTTTTTTCTAAATGTCATATCGATTGATCTGCCGTAATAATTTCCACGCGTCGAAGATTCTTATTTTTATCTCTTTTTTTTGGTACACACAAACGAAGTGCCGATCTGTTTTATTGTTCGGCTCCACTGTTACGAGTGCGTGCAAAAACTGTCGTAGGGATCCAATTGGATTACAACACTTGTTCCCACTCCCTGATAAGGATCAAATGGGTCATGACAGTGGATCCCTGTACTAAAATGTCACACTGGTACATTGGATTCTATTCGGTATATCCATTGGCATCCAATGTACGAATCGAATTCGAATCCTCAAGGATTGCCATATCATCGAATAGAAGGTACGATTACGATATCTCTGGCGCCTTAATTTCACCGTGGATTATTCATATTCGGCCTAAAAAAAAACACTTTTTTGAGAAAAAATCGCGGTTTTGGCTTTCGTTAGACGATACAGGACATTTTACGAATTATTCGTTATTAAGGCAGACCTCTAGTTTCTCGGGTCGAAAAAATCGATTTTTCTTTTTCATAAATCACATCTACAACATGAGTAGAATATGTGTGCCAAAGGATTTTTCGATATTCGAAGTGGTTGACAAGGAACGGAGCAGGTATACGGAGCAGGTATACTTTCAAACGCGTTTTTCTCGAAACACCATTTTTCGAAACGGTGACCACGATATTTCAGAAACTACTGCACCGATCTTGATCAAATTTATACAGCATCTTTAATATGTTATAAGCCAGCGATTGAACTAGGATTATCATGATTGCTTCGATAGTTTTTTTTGTACGAGCGAAAAACTTAAGAAAAAATGAGTAAAAAATAGAATGTAATTTTCAAAAGTGTATGAAAAATTCAATTTTTGTAATTTAGAATTCACTCTAGTTCAATCGCTAGTCTTAAATATGAAGATTAAAATGCCGTTTGGTTTTTTGATTTCAGATAAGCAGAACAGCCGCAATCTTGGTCACCGTCAAGCACCTCTTTTACTTGATGTCTTCCTGTCGGCCACTATAACGTTTATTCTATTATATATTTTGACTTCAAAACATTTGTAAAGCTTATTTAAATGTTAATAAAGATTGTGCAGAAACAATGAGATTGATTATTTCGATGCTCTGCCGGTAAAAAATTATTGAACAAGCCGTAAAAAAACAGCCGAGAAACTAGAGGACCGCGTTAAGCGACTTAACTGCTTGACGTTAATGTAGCTTTCTTCGGAATGCACTATGTCGAGAAAAAAAACACGAACAAAGCCGAACAAACAAACAAAACAAAACAAAACGAAACGAAACGAAACGAAACAAACAAAATAAACAAACAAACAAACAAAACAAACAGACAAACAAACAAACCCAAACAAAGTACGACGAAACAATGTAAAACACGCGGAAAATTCGATTTAAATCGAAAATCGGAAAAATACATTTTTTCTCTTCGAATCGCTGTAAATCCAAAACTAAGGCTCAAAACGAAAAAAGTTATTTTTGTCTTTCGGCCATATTTCACAATCCAATGGTCAAATTGAGGCGCCAGAGATATCGTTATCTCCTCGAATAGAATCCGACACAATGCTTCATGGATCCCATCGCATTTTGTTCGTTGAATTTTCGTGACAGAATATATGGATTGTAACGTTGCATTACGAATATCGAGACTATCCGAGAAAGGTGAGGTAAGCGGGCTGGCGTAGCTCAATGGTCGGAGCAGTCGACCGCCACTCAAAAGGTCCCGGGTTCGAATCCCGGCCCAGAAGCGCACCGCATTTTTTCTCGGATAGTTTTCGGGGTCTTATAGGATATACAAAATGAGTGGATCTTAAAAAAGTATAAACTTTATCTTAAAAAAGTAGAGGGAAAAGTGGGGTGGATTCACACAGTTTTTACTTGATGATTAAAAGGAGAGAAACTAACTGCTTCTTCAAACTAATTATTGTGGTGGTAAATAGCCAGTATATTTAGCTGAAAAAGTAGTGTATGTAAATGTTGATACGATGTAACATATTCAAGAAATCGATGATTTTACAAAATATGAGAAACGTACGAATGTGTCCCATATGTGAAGTACATGCGTATACAATGGTGTAACGTATTGCTAAAAATATTTGTTTATTAACAAACCATTATATTTCTCGTAACCATTGGTAAATTACATTTTAATCTTTGTTGACTGAGCATTGCTTCTTCGTTTAGTCTTTCTGAGATCGAATTAACATAAAAATCAGGCTTTAACAAAAAAAAACTTAACAAATACATATTATAATGTCAATTCGCATGGGAATTCACGGCGAACTTAGGCTTCTTCGTTTTACAAAACAACTAAAGATATTAATTAATGGTTCTCTCATTATTGTTTTATTCGTTAGAGCTTCTTCGTTTTCTTCTTCTAATATCAAATCAACCTTGGAATAAGATAACACTCAATTTAACGGTACTGCTAATAACTACTGCAAATTGTAAGCGGAAAGATCTTTTCCGAAATACAAAATACTAGCGGTCCTTACTGTAGCAGCAGATTTGGGTTTTGATAAAAATAAAACTACATCTGATACATAAACTTCACCTTCATCTTTTTCATTGGGTTCGTATCATGTTCGGCAGAAGCTTTTTTGTGAAGGTTCGTAATGCGAGTTTCAAGAGTTGACGGTATGATGCTGTGTTTTTTTGCCAATTGTCCAATCGATAACGTTTTACCCAGGATTTCCGTTATTGCAGATGTCATCGCCTCTTAATGTATTTCTTCGATTCTGGTCCACTGTCTGTTGTAACTTTGCATCATATTTCTGGAATAAAGATATTTTTAGTAAAATAAAAAGTTATTTTAACCCTTCCAGGTCCACGCTCTGCCTGTAACTTAGTTGTTCACATGGGGTCCGTGTGACCCCAGTCATGTTTAAACGATTGCCGCGTTGATTCTATTGTTCCGAATGGCTTATAAAAATTCAGGGTGTTAGCTTTAACCTTATAGAATGTGGCAGTCTCAGTATAATGTTGTAATCGATATTTAAAATGGTGGGAAAAAAATCGGTAAGGGATCAATACGTGAAAAAATCAATTTTTATTTAAAAATCATAATTCTGGCAATTTTGAATTAAAAAAAAATTAGGGTGATACTCTTGAGATATGATAGTATAAAGGAAAAATAGCTTTATAGTGGGCGTTTCAAAAATGGTATTTATTTTGACATTTGAAGACGGCCCATTTCGGAGTAAAAAAAGGAAGATAATCGTGGAAAATGAGCAATTTAGTTGTAACGGCGGCTCGAAAAATTATATCATAATGTAAACACAATATATATGAAAGATCTATTTAAAAAAAACGAAACATTAAAAAATTGTAAATAAATCGAGTTTGTCCCCCACAGTCGACACAGACAAAAACTCTGTGCTTGTCGCACATTCTAAATGGTTTTATGGTTTTCCAGGTAGTATTGTAATAGTCAATAGTTTTCTCAGAATTCCATTTTGAATTTTCAACCTCCGAGAAGGGTTGGAAAAAGCAAAATTCAAGGGTGGTCCATAGAAACGAAAATATAGAAAAAATTATTCTCTCCATTTCGTACATTTAAACCATCCGAAAAAATAGTGTGTTTTTTAGTTATTTAATAAACATTTTTTTGTTGTTCATATTTAAACCATTTCTTGGGGGGTGACGATAATATTGGAGAGGGATGATCGAATACCCAATCGACGCGTCTTTTCGAGGGCTACAACGTTCCCATTTGAACAAAAATTGTATGAATTTTTCCTAAAGAGTTATCGAATTAAACCTGATTTTCAAAATTTTACCACACTTTTTCACCCCCAAAATGAACTTCCACGACTTCGGCGCTGTGGGCAAAAATGGAGCCCGGATTTTTGTGCACATTTCGTCCTCCGGCGCCGTCCTCGTAAGGGTTGTACTTTTGCTTTAATCGATCCCCATCCCCCTTCATACTCTAAAAAAACAACCTGCACCCCGATTTTTAGGCAAACTAGGATTTAGCACCCGCGGCACCGACAACATCCACCTATCAAAAAACTAGTCTTTTTCTATTTTTTTTCCGATTCCAATATACAGCACGACTGTACTAATATATAGTTCTACTGTTCGAAGAAAAAAAAACAGAAATCGATTTTTCAATCGTTGTAAATGTACACCACCGGCCAAAAGTTTTAGGACACTTCAGATAATTGCAAAACTTTCGATCACTGGATAATTGCCATGTAATGTTAGAATAATGTAGTTCATTTAATGTATTATTTTACGAAGATATTATACAGCTCTGTATAATTAATTATATTATTCTAATATAATTTTGCAATTATCCAAAGTGATCGCAAGTTTTGTAATTATCGGAAGTGCCTAACAGAATTATCCGAAGATCCAACAAATGCCGGTTGCCAGTTTCTTATTAAAAAATCTCAAACGAGAATTTTTCCTCGTTCGTCTCGGGTAGATCGAGAAATAACGCGGAATCCACTCGGATTACAATGTGGTCTCCCTACGTGCAGCGTCCCTGTGAAATCCGTATAGGCATATGGTGGGATCTGGGGACTCCCCGACAAATTTCTGTACGGGAGACAGCAGCCGTGACATGTACGGGACGCCAATGCACTGAACTTGTGTGACATTTTTTGAGGAACCATTCGTTTTGAGGTTCACTAAAAAAATAAGAATTTCAACTAATTAACCTCTAAGTAATTATATTTAAGGTTTACGGTTAATTTACCGTGCACGACGATGAAAAAAAAAACGATTTTTTTTACATAACTTGCATCCTTAAAGTGTTTAGAATGCGGGGATTTGTTTGTTTGGGTTGTCAAAAACATTGAATACGATTTTTTATAACGTTAAACTTCAAATGCTTTTTTCTGGAAACAGCATTTTTCAGCGACGAACCGATTTACATGAATCTCTACGCAATTGAAAGTAAATTCAATTTGCGGGGTCATCAGGAAGCGATTTTGGTGAAACATTGATTTAGGAATCTTTTTTGTTCGTCCGTTGAAGCAAAGAAAAACGGGCGTAAAATTGAGATTTTTTTCAAAAGGCTGCTATTTTGTTATCCAGGAGTTCTTCAGAAAACAAAAAACGATAAGGCCCCCCAAATTTAGTCTGGTATGATGGTTCTTAACGCGGTCCTCTAGTTTCTCGGCTATTTTTTTACGGCTTTTTCAATAATTTTTTACGGGCAAAGCATCGAAATAATCAATCTCATTGTTTTTGCATAATCTTTATTAACATTTAAATAAGCTTTACAAATTTTTTGAAGTCAAAATATATAATAGAATAAACGTTATAGTGGCCGACAGGAAGACATCAAGTAAAAGAGGTGCTTAACGGTGACCAAGATTGTGGCTGTTCTGCTTATCTGAAATAAAAAAACCAAACGGCATTTTAATCTTCATATTTAAGACTAGCGATTGAACTAGAGTGAATTCTAAATTGCAAAAATTGACTTTTTTATACACTTTTGAAAATTACATTCTATTTTTTACTCATTTTTTCTTAAGTTTTCCGCTCGTACAAAAAAAACTATCGAAGCAATCATGATAATCCTCGTTTAATCGCTGGCTTATAACATATTAAAGATGCTGTATAGATTTGAACAAGATCAGTGCAGTATTTTCTGAAATATCGTGGTCACCGTTTCGAAAAATGGTGTTTCGAGAAAAACGCGTTTGAAAGTATACCTGCTCCGTATACCTGCTCCGTTCCAGGGCCGTAACTTGTGAAACACTTCGAATTTCGAAAAATCCTTTGGCTCACATTTTCTACACATGTTGTAGATGTGATTTATGAAGAAAAAAAATCGATTTTTTCGACCCGAGAAACTAGAGTAGAGCTAGAGCCGCCATTTTGAATTTTTTAAATAAATAAAATTGGAATTTACTCTCCATTGATAGAAGAATAAAATACGTTGAAACGCATTTCCAAAAGTATTTACTTTGTATAAAAAATAATTCCCGAAGTTCGTGCATTTTTTTGCCTTTTGGTAACCTGTCCTTAAGGCACAAGGGAAGAAAAAAATTGTATATCCGTTATTATTCCTTAGCCGTGCAAACGGATATGAAAAATAATACGTGTGTTGAAAGGTAACTAGAATGGCAAAGGGCGAAGTGTTTTTGGCGTTTTTTTAAATGTTGTCATATGAATGTTTTATGGGCCTGGCATCGATGATTCTGTGTAAGTATATTAAAAAACACTCGTTTATTGATGTTTCATTTTTCATTTTCGAGTGTGGAAATCTTTGAAACTTTTAAACGCGTTTTTTTCACACTTAGCATTTTCAGAGTCGGTAGACTTTCTAGATCAAAATCTACTGCACCGATCCTTTTGAAATGTTACACACTCTTTCTACACCTAAATTACGAGGTAACGCTGGCGAGGTTTTTTTAATTATTTTTTTAAATTTATTTTACAATAACAAAATTTTCGATCTTTTAAATGAAAAATCGGTATTTTGACTTCTAAGTGTAACCAAAAATTAAAAAATCAACAAAAAAAACTCCGACAGCGTTACCTTACGGAACTTATCAAGTAATGAAATCTTTTTGGTTTTTTTATTCCAGATGATCCAGTGATCAGTTATGCGGTTCACTGCAAAATGTAGCTGTTTTTTAGGCGTCTGCGAAGATTTGCTGTCAATGCCTCATTTCTGCATAATTATTCATGAAAATTTTACAGAATATTTTTCAAATGTACTTTTATTATACAGTAATTACATAAATAAACATATATTAACTGTGTCGTCAAAAAAATATCGTAAATATCCTTTTTGTATAGCGAATAAACCTTACGCCCCCCCCCTTAAGGTAGATGAATAACACGATTAGTAATATTCTGGTTAGCGACTTCGCGCTCCGACAATAATGACTTTACTGTGCCTCGAGGCGCAGAAAAAAATGGTTGATACTTTTACCCAAAAAATGTTTTCCTTGTATTTTGTTTTATACTTTGTTTTTTGAATGAGATATTCGTCCATTCACTCGGAACAGACAGGTTTATTTACACCTTTCGTAAAGTATGATAACACTGAAAACGTAGCGCGACTCGAAGGACTCTTGTGAAACGAAATTTATCAACGGGCTATATATAGATAATGTGTACATTCGTACAATGAAGATTACGTAACACGATATAGAGAAAACTGTATACTGATAAAACAATCACTGCGGAGTACTACGTGACACCTGTAATGATAGAAAAATCATAGGAATCGTCTGCTATCGTTTTCACTATCAGCCTCACGATATTGTAGATGTTTAGTCATCGCTATTTACCATGTGAGCATTATTGTGTTCACGACTCAACTTTCGATACCCTCTCACTGAAAAAAAATCACATGTATCAATTTATTAAAAACTTTAATATAAAATAAAAATTCGATGTTGATCGCGTTGCTGAAGGGTCTGATTTTTTATTATGATACAAGGGCTGTCTGTCAGCAATCGGACCGCTTTTGGCTTCGACAGTACATCAATTTCTCAACCCTACTGGACATTCGGTCTGAAGATTTTGATGTTCAATGAAAGAAGCTGAGTAGCGATTTTTACTAAATGACACCTCGTTACTATAAGGACGTAATACATTTGTTCGTGTGTTCACGTTCACAAAATCGAAACCATTGTGTACCAGTTGTTCATCGTACTTTTTGTTGCCATACCTGAGAGTAAAACAACTTCCCATAGAAACGCATGTAAAACTACCCCAAAGGTTTCGATTTAATGTTAATTTAATGTTAATTTAATGTTAAGTTTAATTTGAACCCTTCGACTGCACACTGGGTCATTTTGACCCCATTTTTTTCAACAGCCTATATCGCAAAGCGGGGTAATCTATTCGGCCGCAGTGCGGCGCTGGAATGTTCCCCCACTCCTACTCCATAGGTGGACACTCGGCCCCAATCCTACATCCTGCCCGTGTACTGAGGACATCTGTCGAAAAAGGACCTGGGGTCGAGTCGACCCCGTTTATGCAGTAGTGCAGTGAAAGTGAAAAAAATGTTTTTTTTTTGGACATTTGGTGTTTTATTACTACATGTGAGTTACGATAGAAAATGCTCATAGTAATTTTTTTATTTTGCGCCACTATAATAAATTATGCATTTAGAATGCCGATCATAAAACTAAAAGCAAGTGTCCGTTATGCGGGAGGGCTATGTGCTACGAGTACCGAATGTACTTATGCGTCGATTGCGGTAAATGTCAATAATAATAAGTCAATGAAGTTTACTTCAAAGTTTACTAAATTGCGAAAAATATACGTTTCCAATAATTAATCTGCCGAAGGAGTCGACTTTTTTCCATTTTTCACTATACCGAAAATGCTCAAATTCAAACCTCCGAATAAATACACTTTTTGGAAAGACGGTCGACACTGTCTTTTTCGTGTCTACAAACCTTCCTCTTAAAAACCTCAGAGGACGTTTTCGTTTATATTTTGAAAAAAATAATTATGATCTTTTTCATGCAAGTACGTATTTCTCAACGCATCGCCCACTTTGAACGAATGTTTGGTCACTCACATTTTGTTTTTCTTAAAAAATAAATGTTGGTCCATAAAATAAGGATCCTTGACTACAAAAAACGTCTCTACAAAAAAATGCATATTCACCGGAAAACAATGATTTGAAAAAGGTCTGGGGTCCGATCGACCCCATATGCGGAAGTGTGCAGTCGACGGGCTAATTACTATTTTAATTTAATTTGAATTTTTATTTAAAGTATTTAATTTTGATTTTTATTTGATTTTTATTTTATTCAATTCGAATTAGGATCCAAAGTATTTAATTTTCATTCAAAAGTACAACGATTCTCAACGGGTTACCGACCTCAAATTTTTCCAACAGCCTCAAAGCATCCAATTTTTATCGCCGTGGTTGTATTTGTCTAAAACTCCCATAAATTTTCATTCGTAAAAGACGTGAATTACGTAAACATTGTGAATTTCTCACAATATTATCGCAACGACCTTTTTTCCGGAATTCCCCGACTGATGGCGTTTTGAAACTGCACATAAAGCACAAGTCCTATCGACGAGTACAAGAGGAATGATGCGAATGCGACCACCGTCTGATCCGTTATATACGTGTGTATGTGATCTATCGACGTTTCGATCCGCAGTTACTAACAAGATGCGAGAGAGCAATTATCGTTTATACTTTACGGTCGAGTACCACTTTATTAACATATCGATTCTCGTACCTCGCGGAATGTCGTATCAAACTCGCACGCTTTGTAACCCCGATTGACTACAAATTTATGATATTGTCGGAATAGCGGAGTCACTCATATGTGACGCAGCATTCCTCGGGAGTCGCACGCACTGAACTTCCCCCTTGTAACTCTTGTACCTCACTATATTCCTGATAAACCGTGCGTGGATTCTAGCGCAGCGAACAATCGCAATACTTTAGTTTTTCCTTTACACCGGAGTAATTGCTCGTTCACATTATTTTTCTTCTAAAGTGTAAATCAATTCAATTCAATAATTCGTAAAATTTCGAAGGACCTATCGATTCTCGTTATTCCCGACTTTGGGACAGTTTCAACGCGCTGCGTGCTTTTTCCATGACAATCAAAACATAATACGAATGGGCTTGTTTCTACCAAACATCTGGCAATATTGCACGTACGTTTTTTTTTTATTACCAGATATTTCCTTTCTTTCTGATTAGAAAATTCAACGTACAGAATGCTCGATGGGATCCACCAAGAATCGTATCGGATTCTGTGCGATAACATGGCGATCGTTGAGGATTCAAATGGGATTCGTACGTTGGATTCCAATGGAGAATCCCGATGAGAATCCAACGTACGAGCGTGACATTTTGGGGAATTCAAAGTGACGATCCATTGGATCCCTATCAGGAAGTAGGGACAAGTACGTCAATCCGATTGGATCCGTACGACCAGTTCTACATGAGTGCCACTCTGATCAAAACTGCGTTTGTTTGGGTTTAGTTAACATCCGGTAATTCACTTGTTATTAAACCTAAAGTTTCATTGCAGATATACGTTTCCTTGTCGCAATCCTTAAAGATTCAAATTGGATTCGTACATTGCATTCCTATGGGGAATCCCAATGAGAATTCAACGTACGAGCGTGACGTTTTAGGGGATCCAATGCGACGATCCATTGGGTTCCTATTAGGAAGTAGGCACAAGTATGGGAATCCAATTGGATCCCTATGACAAATCCTGCGCGGCTGTTACTCTGATCATGAGTGTGTTTGGGTTCAATTGACACCCAACAATTGACTTATAATTAACCCTAAAGTTTCATCGTAGGTATACCCTTTCCTGTTCAGAAAATTCAACGTACAGAATGCTTGATGGGTCCCATCAACAATCGCATCGGATTCTGTTCGATAACGCGGCAATCCTTTAGGATTCAAATTGGATTCCAATGGAGGAATCCCAATGAGAATCCACCGTACGAGCGTGACGTTTTGGAGGATTCAATATGACGATCCATTGGATTCCTATGGCAAATTCTGCCCGGGTGTCACTCTGATCATGAGTGAGTTTGTTTGGCTTCAATCAACACACGACTATTAGCTTTAACTAAACCTAAAGTTCCATCGTAGGTACACCTTTTTGCTAGAACATTCAACGTACAGAAGGCTTGGTGGCCATCAACAATCTTATCGGATTCTGTTCGATACCGTGGCAATCCTTTAGGATTCAAATTGGATTCGTACATTGGATCCTAATGGGAAATCCCGATGAGAATCCAACGTACGAGCGATGACGTTTTGGTTCAGGAATCCAACGCGACGACCCATTGGATCCCCATCGGGAAATAGCGACCAGTATGGGAGTCCAATCGAACCACCACGATAATTACTGCACTGAAAGAGGTTGTACCTTTACAATAATAAATCGTGCCTGTTGTGTGTTTCTTCACCTCAAGTGGATATCTCCTGGCGCTTGTCATTGATAAAGCAGCGTGGATTCGTAATCAGTGAGCTGCACACGAGGGCCTTCCTATGAGCCTCGTTTGATTGAAGTTACACACTTCAAAGTTAAAGGCTGAATTTGATAAACGATCCGTATCAGCAAAACGAGTGAAGTGACGAACTTTATCGGTGGTTTGAGATGTCTGATAAGTGTGCGGCGGATAAGTTTGGGATGATATCGTGCCTGAACTCCGTCTCCATAGATAAAGCTCGCGTTACTTTATTGTCGCAGACTTATCGAGTGCACGAGGGGCGCTAATAAGCCACTCGTACGACCAAGATTCGGTCAGGTGCCACCTGCCGAAGTATGCACCAGACGCGTTATGTGTCGATTCGCATAATACGGCGAGGGAGCTAGCTCGAAGCCAATGATCGTGGGCGCACATGCGGACGTACTGCGTAGCAGCCGCGTGTACTTTGCGTACGTATTATTGGGGACATGGAAAAAGAGAGAGAAAGCGAGATAGAGAGGGAGGAGGGTGCAGCTGCACCGAAGTGTTCGACGCCTCGTTGCATTGCTAATTGTGACATAACCGATTGCACGTGTCTTCCACCTCGTTCGATGCAACAGAATTCCTCCGCTACCAAGCCAACTTCTCATGGTTTTCGAAGACCGGAAGTGACCTCTCCATCGAGTTTGTATCCGAATTGCAAAAAAAAAAATGGATTCACGGACCACGTACCGTGCATGTAAATTGGCTGGGTTCAATTTCCGGTTCGCTCGTTGATGTTTCAATTTCCGAACGGCGGGAGAGGTCCTGCACGGGCGAGACGAAAATGAAGCTGCACGTAACGGACGCGTGCATACTCTTACACGGAGCAGAGACGAAAAAAAAAAAAATTGGCGTAGCCAAACTGGAGCTGGCGGTTCCCCTCAATTGTTACGACGACACGAGGTCTTTGAACCCGAGGGTCTCTTGTCTCGCAACCGGACGATACGCAACAAATTGATGCGGATGATATTCGTTGGTCTTCTCGTGCCTGTCCGTGTCTTTTTTCTTCTCACTGCCCTACTCTCTCGCACCGAAATCGAGCGTTAACCCTTCATAGGTCATGAGGATAAATCCACTCCGGCGCGCAGTCGTAACTACCCCGCTCCGTTGCTCCTATTCCGATACAGCACGGCGATGCTGATGAATGGCGAGCGTTTTAATGAAGGGCATTTAAATGACAATTAGATATTTGTCGCCGTCATGTTGATACCCGTAATCGAGAAAACAGCTTCGTTCGAATCAATCGCAATTTGCCAATCCCAAGAACTTGTGTCACTCAACGGGTTACGCCTAGTTGCAACAGTCATAAACGACTCATTTCTGAGATTTGAAAAATCGCGGTGATACATTTCTCGAAAAATTAGGTTTTTCAAAAAGTCTCATCTGAACGACAATCTGTAATTTGTTGCCTAAAGATATTTAATTATCTTCGATTTATCGCCGATGAGAAGCACCTCTTGAAAACGTCTTTTGCGGTGAGCAATGCCCTTTTGAACCAGCTCATCTAACACAAAAAAATCAAATAAATTTCGTCGGTAAATTAGTTTATCCCGTCATTGATCCAAGGAATATCCGAAATGCCAAATTTAAACAAAATGGCGCATGTTCAAAGTGAGAGTCTTGATTTTTGCGAAACAAAAGGGCATTTTTCGTTCATCAAATGGATAGTATACTTCGGGAAAAAATCCTTCGATCACATACTATATTTTTCCATCCAGGAAAAGCTCTAAAAATTTCAGGAAGATCGAGGCAGTCGTATTCCAGATATTTTCATCACCGACTTTGAACCGACCGTACTTTCAAGAAAAAAGCATTTAATGTTTCGAACGATGTTCCGACCGTTCCGGCGGGTGTCAACATAGAAGCCTATAAACCTGTCAGTTTTTATTCGATCACCTTGAATTTCAGGGAACATTTGTAAGACGATATACTGTCAAAATAAATTGGCTTCGAGAAAAAGTGTTTTTTCGACATTTACAACTAGGCATACCCGCTCGATGCAGTTTTATAGCTCCCTGCTCGGATCATGGATCAAACCTATTTGAACTCTTGAAACATCGGGCCCCGAAATGCACGTGACCAGGGAGTTGGTGTAAACGGCATTACACTGTGTATCTCGAACGCACAGTACACACGCACACACACACACACAACGGGCCAAGTCTGTCGTGGGTCGTTGAACCCAGTGAAACTTTTCGAAACCAATTCTCCATGAGTCGATGACGAGAAATTTCGTCTATATAGATCAATACTCCGATACGCCTTGATACGACGATCCGCGGCTCTCTTTCTCTCTCTTCCCACGAAGGGGTGGGGGCTTCGGGCCTCAATGGGGTTCAACGACACCCGAACATTTTTATTACCCACGGATCGCTTATAATCGTCCCGAATTGTGTGTGCAGATGCTGGGAAAAAAAACATCCCACGAAAACATTAAGAATTTGACGAAAGATCGCGTCGACAAATTTTGATTGCTGCAAATTGGAGACGAAAAAACCGCAAGGTTGAAAAAACATCTGTATGCTTGTGTCTGTAGAGATACGCGCAGCTTCGCACATGCTCGGCGCATACACGGTCCATATGATTGTGCATAGGTACGAGTGCGAACGTATTTTTGTAGGTGCATCGTATGTGCAACAGGCGCGAGCGGGACGGGATCCGTCCGAGGCGGAGAGAGGTGGGACACTCTTTGCGATCCCCCCCGCGAGTATTACACCACTTTGCCGGTCGTTCACCTGGTCATATTCGCGCAGTGTGCGAGAGAGCGAGTTACTCGCTCGCTAAGTCCTGCCCCGAAGGTATAACGCATATGTACGCACACGAACACATAGACACGTGCGCGCGCGTGCAGACACGTATGTTTATATACATATGTACACATAAAAACACACACACACACGTATATCCACTCTTGATCGTACGGTTCTTCGTGTAACTTATCGTGTTCCAACTCTGGTCACTTTTCAATGGGTCTGACGCCGATCGTACACATACATACGCAGCCAAC